>WBMV01007949.1:177388-241076 GCA_013396655.1 Campylorhamphus procurvoides
AAAAAAACCCCAACCAAACACCCAAACAAAAAACCCAAAAAACCCCCTTCCTTCCCCCCCACCCCCCGACTTACCATACCTAGAACATGACAAAAACAGACCACCCACTTTCTATGTGAAAGAGGCAGGCACTCCCCATACTAAGAGATGCAACTGTTTCAGTTCTGGCAATTCTGCAAAGTGAAGGAGATCTTTTCCATTATCCCAGAAGTCCTTTGCCCACTCTCAGTAGGTTCCTCCTCTCTAGGTTTCTGTGGAAGCCATCCACATCCTGAAGTGCCATTTCACTGCCAGGAGGAATGTCACCTCTTTAAACACAAAGTTTCTGTGAAATAGCCATGACTGTCTCTCCTCCAGGAATATTTTTGGTGGAGACAAATAGAAAGCACAATTTTAGGCTGACTTGACTTTTTCCCATGAACGCACAGGATTTTTGAAGACAAGAGAATACCATGTTTTTCCATGTTTGTGCCTATCATGGTAACATTTAGCTGTGAAAATGGCAGAGGAAATTTAATTTGAGAGAAATCCATAAACAAGAATGACCTTATCCAGGGCAGAATTACATAAGTTTGGAAGTGTTTTGGAGGTAACGTGGTGACTTCTTACACCTTTAACTTCTTGGAGTGTCAGTGGTATGCTGTCCTACCACAAAGCCATCGGAGAAGCCTCCTAGGCTGGGAACCAGCCATTTACAGTGACCTGCAGAAGGGAATCCTCACTTCAGTTTGGGTGGGAGGCTCTAATTAATGCAAATTCTAATTATTCCTGTTTTCAGAATTGCAGAGATGAAGAGGAACAGTGCAGGAGGGATTCAGGAGCTTGGCAGAAGAGACACAAGGCTGTAACTCTCTGAACTGGGAACTGTCTGCAGAGCCAGTGGGACCTGCCTCCTGAAAGTCATGGACAACGCAGCCGAATAGTTACCAGGTCAAGCTGTATGTGGAACTGCACCAAGACTATGCTACAGAATAATCCCAAATCCCAGGAATTGCAGGGGTGCTTTATCCAAAGGTTTCTGTTAGTCTCTTGGAAGTAGAACCTGTACCAAGCTGCACATAACAGAGTAAACAGGTATTTTAAAAAATGCTGCTGGGAATTGATGATTCTTTTAAGAATGTCAGCTTGCTCAGTCGCACAAACCACCACAACTGATGTCACGTGTTGGAGCACTGTGTAGGTAGGTAGATTATTAGGAAAAAAAATGCATTGTTCCAGGTGTGCCAGAACCTGGGAAAGAAAAGCGAGCGACCCATCTCATGCTGGCAGGTCCTCCCCACTCCCCTTCGTGGCACATGTGAGGCAGATGTGCAGCTGATGGGTCTGTAGTCGAGCAGTGCCTGGCACTTGGCCATGTCTCTCCAACTAATTTTGATGCATTTAGATGCAGGTTGCCACTACATTTCACATATGTCATCCAAATGAACATCTGACAGCCATGGCAAGAAGAGCAAACATCAGTTTCTCCCCTTCCCCCTCCTCTTCCCCAGTTTACAAATTCATTTTGATTGTGCTTATGCTACTATTGGGGTTACTTTGATATTCACTCAAACACTGAATAAAAGCATATTTTAGTTTACCACATGAATATTCACATGAAAAATGAGACAGGAGATGTGACACCAGTTTGCATCAAACCTACTGCCAGACTGACACAGAGACAAACAGGTTTGTCCAGAGCTCTCCCAGCCAGAGCCATACACATACATGCAATTCCATTGTGTGAAAGCAAACCCCACCAATTTATTTTAAGCTTTGCTCTGGCTGACAAACCTTGTGATATCAGTCTAATTTGCCTGGATACCTCTAGGGAAGACAGTCTATTATTTTTTTTTTTTGACAGTGCCTTCTCCCAATTCTCTTGGTTATAACAATTATCCATCCTGGGAGCAATAAGCCCTCGTTAGCAATAAACATGACTCATCAACATATGCAAAATTCCAAAGGTGGTGTGAATCCAAGCAGTTATCCTTTTGGAAAAAATACTGCCCAGTGAGACATAGAGAAGGTGCTTTTATTCACCACATGCTCATATGGCATTAGCAGAGCAGGTTCCACGGGGTTACAAAGGGGATCTGAGCAGTCCCTACACCACAATATGCAGACAAGGCCATCAGCACTGCTATGGATTGTATGGGTGATACAGAATATTCGGAGTTGGAAGGGAGTAACAAGGATCATCAAGTCCATCCCTTATGTGAATGGCCCAGCCAGGGATCAAACCCACAGCCTTGGTGTTATTAGCACCATGCTCTGACCAGCTGAGCCAATCTCAGGTGACTCTCTCTGAGTATGGACCCAGCCCTTGTTCCCAGGCTGGCAAGGGCAGCCCATGCTCCTAATGATGGTTAGGGAAGACAAGTCAGCACCTGATCAGCTGTGGTAACAGAGAACACTTGTGACAACAAAACCTGAAGGTTTTCCTGAGTACCTTGGCTGAACTTTTGTCTTCAGCACCTTGGGCAACTGTACAATGTGCAGCTGTATCCTTGCAGTAGGTCCCCTTCCAGATGTAATCCTTCCCAGCCTCAACTGCTGGGAACCACTTCTGTGTCAGGATAGAAGGTGGCATTCCCACTTCTCTATTTTGACAATGTAATATGACCTGCTGCTCAGGGACAAGCACGTTTGGACCACTTCTGCTCCAACAGGAGAGAGATCCACTTGGTGTAGTGTTTGCAACAAGGGCTGCAGTGCAAGGTACACAGAAACAAAGGAGGACCCTTTGCCTCCATCTGTGTTATAGCTGCACTTGCAGGGGTATGTGAAATAATTTCACTACAGGCAGCTCAATGGCACCCATAATGCTGCACCTACACTTCTGCCTGGAAATGTCCTCCAGTGAAGAATAATCTTCAGACAGAGCACAGGTTGCAAAGTGCTTAGATTTGTGTTAGGTTGAAAAATTTTGCATTAGTAAAAGCCATTAAATCATGTTTAAGAATAAAAAGAAACACAAAATACTCCCTTCCCCTTGTTTTGTTCCTTCATTTGACTTAATTCCATTTCTTTAACTTCAGTAAATTCTCGACTGTTGCTTCTAGATTAAGAGTGAGACACCCAACATATATTCTCCATATGCTTTTGGTGTCTCAGTGTATTCAATGCTTCACAGGGGACAGTTTGGGTCCAACAGCACATCCCACCATGTACTCAACACTTCAAAGTTCAGTCAAACATACCTTTAGAAATCCAAACACCTTAGCAACACATTTTCCTATTTTAAAGTAAACCATGTTTAAAATCATACAATAGCTTGACACTGTTGTCCACTGCAATCCACAGACATTCACTGCAGAACTCAGATGGAGACGAGGATCCTTGTAAAAGGTGTAAGAAAAACCTAAGTGAACTAAAAAGCCCTCTTTTGGAGGTAACTTCAGTGAGTTGATGATGGTGCTCTTTCTTAGAAAGAGAACAAAATCACATAAAGGAAGATAGTGCCACCTTCCTCATATCCAATGGGCCTCAGCTCTATCTGGTAAAAAGCAGCTCGATGGATAAGACTTGCCTCTCCATGCTAGCCAAGTTTTTCTGTACTACAATACTTAATGTTGGTCATCACTAGTGTGCCAGAAATAGAGTCTCTCTCTGTGGTCCAAAGCAGACCCTGCTGACTCTATGAGCCCCTGACCCACCTTGCACTGCTCTGGGGACACTCCAACAACTTTGATTTCCTCCACAGGTCAACAATCTCAAAGTCACCAGAACATCAAGATGTGCCCTATTGAACTACTCTTGTGGTTTTTTTTTCCCCCACATGAGTTTTTTCTGAGCTAAAATTGAGCAAAATTGTCTAATATTGAGAAATATTGAGCAGGAGCAGAGGGTCTCATTGCCTCTGGCTCTCAGAGAACTCTCTTGCTTTTCCAAGAGGAAAATGTTTAGAAAAGTGGGGGTTGGAACTAGATGACCTCTAAGGTCCCTTTCAACCCAAACCATTCTGTGATTTCTCTCTTCAATTCCTCCTTTCCAGTTTCAGCAGGTTAAACTCCATGTAATAAATGGACTCACAGCATGAGATACTCTTAAACACCCACTGATCTCTCCACAAGGGAGTCACACATTCCTGGAAGGCCAGCTGCCCCATGGTCTCGGTCCTCTAACACCTGAGAACCTCCTTCACTGAGGTACCTGTAGTGGACTGGCCTTGGCTGGATACCAGGTGCCCACTAAAGCCACTCCATCACTGCCCTCCTCCCTTTGACAGAGGAGAGAAACACGATGAAAAGCTCATGGGTCAAGGCAAGGGGAAGGAAAGATCATGTCCCAATTAGCACGAAGAGCAAACAGCCCTGGGAGCACCTCCTGTCCCCTCCTCCTCACGGACCTCGGTGGCTGCAGAGCTGTTGCTCTCACAGAGCCTTCCCTCCCCCCCACCATCACCCACCAACTTCTTCTGCTTCTCAAACACATTATCCCAGGGGAGCTGCCACCACTGCTGGTGGGCTTGGCCTTGGCCAGCAGTGGGTCTGTCCTGGAGCTAGTGGCACTGGACCTGTCAGACATGGGGGCAGCTTCCAGAAGCTTCTCATAGAAGTCACCCCTGTAGTCCCTGCTCCCCCTACCAAACGCCTGTTGTGTATACACAGTACAGTACTGCAATCCTAAAGACCCAGAGTCCTGCATGGGATGTCCCTTTGGTTGCAGAAGGGTCCCCTCCCTGCCACAGGATAAATGTTTTGTATGTTTTGCTTGTGTGGGGAGGCTGATACGTTTACTTGTTTCTCAGCAGCTGGAGCTGCAGCTGCACTAATAGTCCCTGAAGGTAAAAGATGCTTCATGATGTGGTTTACATTGAACATGGAAGACAAGGCTGAGACAAATCTCCAGCGAGTGCAAGTGCCCATGGCTACCCTGACTCCACCTTCTGGCCTCCCTTCATTCAGCTAAAGATCTCCCTCATCACCTTAGAAAAGCTCAGGAGTGGGAACTGCTGTCATTTACTCTCCAAAAGCCAGATTATCTGCTCAGGTAAATCACTCTTCCACCACAAGAATTTCTATTGGCAGAAATCTGTTTGACTTTAACTTATATCTGTCATGTGTTACCTACATTAGTGAAAACTGAACTCTCAGAGTGTCCCAAGGCATCAGAGTTAAAGTACTAAAAAGTCTGGGATTTTCAACTTAGCCCAGTTTAAGGCTCTCTATTTATTAGTAGTCCCGGAACCCACAATCTTCAACTGGTTTACAAAGACCAGTGAATTAAAGACAGTGATGATATGAATATGTTTCCTTCAGTCTGGTCCATAAAATTCCTTACTCAGTCCCTGGAAATCCTAGATGAAAAATTATTTATGAGGTTCTGCAGTAAGAACACAGTCCGGGTGTAATAAATTACTAGAAGCAAGCTAATGTTTTAATTTCTTTCCAAACTCAGAATCCACCCCCTCCTATAAACTCTCTCCTCTCTGGCTTTGTTGGAGAGGGCTGTCTGCAGGAGCAGTTCCCCTCCATCAGCCAGCAGAAGACGCCAACAGCCCTGAAGAGCTGAGTCACAGCCCCAGGGGAGCAGCTCTTGTATGAATATTACCAAAAGACTTCATAGCAAGAAGGGTCATAAAGCAGCAAGGGAAAGGCGGGGGGGAAGGAGGGGGGATTCTACCCCCACTCGGAAAAAATGTCTCATCTGTTGGCTCAGTACAGAGAACCACAGAATCACAGAGTGGTTTGGCTTGGAAAGGACATTAAAGACCATCTTGTTACTAGCCCAGGTTGCTCCAAGCCCCATCCAACCTGGCCTTGGACCCTTCCAGGGATAGGGGAAGCCACAGCTTCTCTGGGCACCCTGTGCCAGGGCCTGCCCACCCTCACAGGGAAGGATTTCTTCCTAATATCTAATCTAAATCTAACCTACTTCATCTTAAGGCCATTCCCCCACATCCTATGTCTGAACCCAACACACAGACAAAATCCAGAGGTAATAAACACATCTGTGGAACAGGTATGGTGGCCATGGCAAGTGTAGCTGCTGGAGAAGCTGCAATTCTTGAAAGCAGCTCATGCTATGATCAGGAACGAGCAGTGTCAGGCTTCATATGTGCCAACACTTTCCCCTGCTCTCACAAAGGAGTTAGGGCCTGCCTAATTTTTCAAATCTAATGTTAATGTTAAAAATAATTTGCATTCAATACAAATATGAAGCTCTTGTTTGAAGGCAACACAAAATTCAGGCCCCTAAGCAGTACTGCCTTGAACCCTCCAAAAGCATCCATACTTCTCAGCAGAGTTGTCCCTGAAGTCTCAGTGCAAGATGACAACCAAAACTGACTGTTTGGTTTACTATGACTGTAGGAAGAACAATTCACCACAGCGAATATTCAAAATTCAGGGCTCCTGCCACCTCTGAACTAATCTTGACACTCATTTTTCTGCATTTCATAAACCACAAGTTTCATCTGTCTTTGGGCTGAGTCATGACCTTCTTCTGTAAATAGAAAGGTTTCCATGTTCATTTTTTGTTATTTTAATGTGGCTAGTATCCTATTTGTATATAAACTACGAATCCAGGTAAGAAAACCAGGAACCCTTCCAAACACAGACATCCTTTGAGTTTCATATATTCTATGTGGTTATGAAGTGGTTTCAGTGGAAACTGTATGGGAACTGAAAGCAGATCACATATTCTGTACCCATGTAATTGAGTAAATGCAGGGCTGGGGAAGGACAAATCAGACATATGATGTTTACATGTTCTTGTAATATAACTTTGTCTAGAGACTATAGAGTTGCACAGCCTAGTTCTCCAGAAGCAACCTTTAATTCGTTAAGCCTGTTAAAATTTTCCTGTGTATAAGATGCACTAACAGCACAGATTTATTGCTGGGCAACCAACTCCTAAAATACCATCTCCTCTTCCTCCAAATGAGAGACTACCTGAGACACTCAGGGTAACAAACTCATAACTGAATAATATGTAATTGGCATCACTTTTAACATTAAAAGAACTGGTTTCCATCACCTGAATTATGTAGATTACCCGGAAAAGATATAAACATACCTCAGGTCTGGCATAGGGCAACAGAAGCTGAAGCTGGAATGTTTAGACCTGAAAACATCTGTCCTGGGCAAGCCTGTCTCTGTGTCAGCAGTGGGACTGTTTTAATGCTGGGCTGGTGTGAGACTCAGGGGAGGAGAAACAAACCTCCTATGACCACAAAGTTTAATGAAAATACTTTTTCCTCCAGAAAAAAGGTACTTTTCTAGGTGGCCTCCTTCACAACCCTGTTTGGTCAGTAAAAAGGTCAGGTCACCATTTGTTCTATGATTATTTTGGGTTACAGTCACAAGGGACACCAAAGACCTAAAGACTGGAGTTACACAACTCCTGCTTGCATGTAATTTGGGAAAAAAAACATAAAGAAGGAAGAAAACACCAATCCTGACAACTAAGAGGTGAATGGAAGCTGCAGGATTCAGCTTGGCAACAAGCCAAGCTCAGCATCAGCACTGAAGAAACACACATAGAGCTCCTGAGCAGAAGCAAACCCTACTCATAGAAGGGAAAGGCAGAACGAGACCCTTTGGTGTCAGCACGACTCCTCCTGCCTGTGCTGCCGTGTCGGGAAGAGCCCCAGCTCAGAGCACACAGTGCCAGCTGCCTTTCTCCAGGCATCTTGCCTAGAAATGTATCATCTCTGCCAAGTCACCTCCTTGGCATAATATATTCCTCCAAAGGAAGTCAACTGTCCACAGACACGTAGCTCTTCTTAGAAACAGCTTTTATAAGAAGCCCCTACCCCAACGCTCAACATTTTCATGCACCTCTCAGATTCCAATATCCCATCTCTGTCTCCGTAGGTGTCAGGGGAAAATCTTTGCTGAAGTGGAACTGATTTGGTCCCAGAGACCAAAAGCTTTTCTAGGAATTTCTCTTTTCTCTTATCTTGACTGGGAACCACTGCAAAGGCTCTCCAGACATGAAATACCCTGACTGTGAACACCTCACTGGAAGGCCTGGAGGCATCTCCAGGTAGGAGCTGGTGTTGACTAAGTGTGTTGGGCTGATGACAATCTTAGAGACAAGTTCTTTCAGAGCCACAAGAGATACACAGCATGAACAGTGTTGACTCACATCTGCTGTACTCTTCCCTAACACAGCTCTCTCGTGCCCTGGTGGCTCAGTAGTGGGTGGAAATTAATTCAAACTATTTTTATTGGCTTGCTTGTTGCTATACAACACATCCTTCCATTAGAAAGAGGAACATTGCAGTTCCTCTTATCCCCTTCCAGAGACATTTCAAATAGGTGGAGGTTTAAATCCCACAAGTGAAAGCTACAGACATAAATTCCATATTTGTTTGTGTGAATCCACACATGGCCAACCCTACAGAATGCAAACCAAACCCCAATAATGGGACCCAGATTGAAATGGAAACCAGTTCTGCACAATGAAATACAGATTCTTGTGTCTGAGAAATTTGCAGTCAGCTACAATAAAAATCAAGTGCTGCAGCCCAGCCAGCCCCCAAACCTCCATAAATATCACTTTTCCCTTGTTTTATTGTTAGCAGAAGCAGCTTGGCAGTGGCATGGCACCACACTATTAGTAAACACACGTCACTACAAACACGGAACAGAGAGCACAATAACCATCAAGAAAACAAGAGGAAGAAATTACACAACCCACCAGCTCCTAAGAAAACAATTTCAGGAATACGAGGCAGTTCCAGCTGGAAGTGTGGCTGTGGCACCTTCACCTGACACCTTCTGCCACCCCTCCCTGAGGGCACACTACGTGTGAAGCCAGAGGAGCTGTGAAAAGGACCTGGTGGGGTTCTGTATTCTCTGAAAATGACTCTAGATCAAGAGACAGTTAACTGTCAGACTGGCAGATATAACCAGGTTTACAGGAATTAAGCCTTTTAACTACAATAATAGCAACACATGTTAAGTGAATTAAAATAAGATAGTGCATCTGGGGGATCCATCCATGTGGGGGACCAGGAACTCTTGGCTGCCCAAGAATCTGAGGGGGCCTGATGATTCCTGCAGAATGGTATTTTAGTTCAGGACTCGAGTGAACTCGCCCAAGCTTGTAAAGACCAAAGCCATACACTCCTGATGCCGAGGGAGCATGCTCTGGGCAGGCAGAGGCAGCAGCACTGTCCTCACAGCTGCACCCACCTCAGCCCTCCCTGTCACAATCACCTCTTCTCTCTCCATGTGTGCAGAGCCAGAGGAAGCCTCAAGTGCAAACACATCAGAGGGAACAACCCAGACCTCACCATTCCATCTGGAATCCTGTACCCATGGCAACAACTGCTCTGGGCTTTGGCAACGCTGTGGGAAAGGAGCACTTCCAAACCTTGGTTGGACTTATTTTAGGAAGGACTGCAGGTAAGACCACAAGAAAAATGCAAGTATAGGTCAGAAAGTACAAGGAAACATGCTTACTACTACTCACTGCTACAAGCTGTTGCACAGTGCATGGATAAACATTCTCAGAATTTTTGTAAGCCCTAAAGAAAAGCCATTTTCTGCAGTCAGAGAGGGTGAGAAACTGCAGTGTCCTCCAGAGACAAGCAGAGAAGATTCCCACAGGGATCACTGTAGGGATGGATCAAAGTGCAGGTGAGTAGATGCCAGGCAGTATCTCTAGCACGGAGATGTTCTGCAGAGGAAAACTGCATGATTTTTGGCACACATGAATACGAAGAGCTAGAGTGAGAATACAGGGTTATCAAGGACCAAATTCAATGGTAGATCATGAGGGATGATGATGGACCTCTAAGTTTCAGTCAGAAAATGACCCCTGGAGATATGAGACTGTACAACCAGAAGCCAAAACTGACTTGACAAAGCCCAGGATGAAAAGGAACTCAAAATACATAAGGAACCTTCAATGTAAATAACCTGAGAAAACTGAGGAGTTAAGGGAAGAAAAGCAGGGACAAAGTTATCTCTCCCTTTGCCCAAAGGAGGCTGAGAAATAAAACTGCATCGTGGAGGTCAGAGGAAGGCTTAGAAGAGGACAATAAATTGGAGCTCCAATTTCTGAGTCAGGAAAGAAGCAGAAGAGACTAAAAGAGGGAGAAGGAAAGATATCCAAAGGGGAGGAAGAGATCATCCTGTAATTTTTCAGTCATCTTTGAATTTATCAGCAAGATCATGAATAAGAACGTGTAGATGTGACACTCAGGGACATGGCTAGTGGTGGACCTGGCAGTGCTAGGTTAATGGTTGGACTCAATGATCTTAAAGGTCTTCTCCAACCTAAATGATTCTGTGATTCTAATAAGAGGAGGGTGAAAGCAGCAAGTAAGAAATTCCTGAGGGGTGTCTAGGATGATGCAGGTGGAAGCAGTGGAAAGACATGCTTTTGGAGGAAAATCTACAGTGATTTTCAGTATGGCAGTTAGAATTTTTCTTGTTAAATGAAAATCAATGCTAAGGTGTATATAGGTGGTAAAGTATCTTGCTCTCATTTGACACCTGACAAGCAAGAAAAACGAGTGTGCTTTTCATAGCAAGACAGACTCAGATGAAGCATAATAGAAAGAAAAGCGTGTGGTTTGCACTTTTGATTTTGTTCAGAAAAGGTTATTCTTACCTACAAGTTTCTAAGTCATTTTGGATCTGTTTTAAATAGAGGGCCTTACACAAAAGTGAGTGAATGCCTATATTTCTACAAAAAGAGAGAAGAAAAGTTGTCTATGAATCCTCTCCATTCTCTGCTTGGGAGGAAAAATTATTCCACAATTTGTTAAAGTTCACAATATTGGATGCAGATGAATGAAAATTTCTCGGCAATTTAAAAATCTTCCCTATGGAATCTGGGAAAAGGTTGCTCACAAGGGGCATTGCTGGAGAGAGCTCCCAAAGCCTTCATCTGCAGGTCAGCAAGGATGTCACTACTGGCACACTGAGACCACGGCTCCCTCCTGTCCTCCTGCTGGACCATGCTGGCAGCAGCAATTCCCTGTGGAATCTCCATTCCAGTGGAAGGAACATCTGCTCTGTCCATATGTGGCTGGACAAGCCATGCATTTGTTGGACATCCTGTAGCAGCAGAGGTTGACACTGAGCCTTTGAGTGGTCACGTGTAGGCTTTGAATTTAACAGTCTGTTAAGATGAAGGAGGGAAATTCACACCTCTTGGTGCTGGTGTTTTCCTTGGTATCCAGACTCAGGGAGTGAGTCGATTACAATTAAGAAGCTTCCAATAGTGCTGGTAACCAAAGGACCTTAAAAAAGATGAAAAAGAAAGAAAGAAAGAAAGAAAGAAAGAAAGAAAGAAAGAAAGAAAGAAAGAAAGAAAGAAAGAAAGAAAGAAAGAAAGAAAGAAAGAAAGAAAGAAAGAAAGAAAGAAAGAAAGAAAGAAAGAAAAAGAAAGGAAAACCAAACAAACACCCTCCCCAGGAAAAAAAAAAACCAAAACAAAAACCAACAAAAAAACCAAAACAACAAACCCTGGAAAATAGAACAACACCTGCAGAAAAATGCTGAATGTACAGAATCCATAACTTTTCCAGTACAGCAGATGTGGATGGTGTCAGTCTCTGCTAAGAAGAAGGCCCAAATAAAGCCCACAGTTGTTCAGGGCATGGTTTGAAGTTGCTGTAACAGTAATAAAGTGGCTGTCACCGCGTCTCGCTGAGTGGGCTGCAGTAATAAAAGCAGATGGCAACACATTAACAAACGGGTTTTACTGCTTAGCAAATGGTATAAAATTCTCCGCCCAGCTCAAGAAAACCCCCAGTTTTTCACTTTCACAACATTTTCTGCTCTCACTGTGCTGAGGAAAGCATCGTCCTGTCAGGAGAGGGGGCACATTTGTAGGGCAACACTGACTCTGGATTTTGATAAAAAATCTGAGTCAGACTTAAAGAAACTGAATACAAATACAACTTATAGAAACGAATCACAGTAGCTGAGCCTTGATAAACTATTTCGTGTTTGAGGACGTATTTATAGTTATCTGAATCTTAGATCAACAGTAAAATAGGACATTATTTAATATTAATTCTGGATTAAAAAAAATCTGATTTTTCTTTCCCCAGTTTTGAATGGATTTATCTATAACTGTTTGGAATGGATTCCCAGCAGGATTAAAGTGATGGTGTAAACTGGGGACAAATTCAGATGAGGTTCTTTGTCTCCGACAAGAGAGAAGGTACCTGGCAGACAACACACACTTGCAGCTGGCCCATGAAACAATTGTGAAAATGTAGAGACAATTAAAGGTAAAGAAAGTGGATTCATAATTTTAAAAGATAATATAATTTGCTTTGACATTGCTTATGGTGCTGGTGAATTACCCAGAAAATTACACCCAAGACACCATCAGTGACAGGCAGCATGTGAAGATAGTTTGAAAGTCTCAGCTTAGACACAGAGTTAAGCTGAACCAGCCTGCCTTAAATAAAATTAAGTCAACATAACCATTTTCACAATAATTTGTGATTTAAATTGTAATTTTTGCACTTATTTCCCATTTAAGAGAAAAAAATAGCATCCACATTGAACACCTTTGCCTACACTAAAGATCCTTTTCTATTATTTTCATATTCTTCTCATTACCAAAAATAATGACAAGGGATGGAAAAATCCTTTCTGGAACATGAACGTTCTGCCCTGTTTCAATGAAGCCCAGATTTCTCAAACAAGACCTCTTACCAGCACGTGGGAATTCTGGGTCTGGCTGGCACAGGCACCTCCCAGCAATTTTCACTGCAGTGAAGGTGCTTAAAGCCTTGGGACAACACAGCAGAAGAAAAAAGGTTTTTAGATACAAAAGAACAGTGTAATTTAATTTATATGAGTGACGCTGTGTTAGGCTGAGCTTAGGACCAACTACAATTGCAACCCCCTCCTACCTTACCCCTTCCCCACATTCAACACATGAATAGCAAAAGGATTATGGAGACTTTTATTTCTTCTTTGACATCAATTAATTATATACTTTCTCTATTAAGAGATTAAGATATGAATAGAAAACCATATTTATTCCAAGAAAAAAAGTTTAAAAGAGACAGAGATTGTTTGTGAGTGTGGGATTGGAAGAAGCCTGGCAGAGCAGGCAGGATCTCTAATGCCTTAATGAAGATAAGCAGATGAAAAGGGCCACTGTGGATTGCCACTGCCTTGCACTGCAGTGGTGGGTTTGTAAAATAATTCCTTCTGATTCATTTTCTGGTTACATTATGGTTCTCCAGTCAATTATGTTACCGCATTGGGTTTGAAAGCAGATTCCTGAGTAAACAGCCAACAGCAGACAAATTAGTTGAGAAATCCAAGCAATGCTCTTTATCACATGAGCTTTGATGATTATTATGGCTGATCACAGACAATCCCTTGGCTTCCCACTGGTGTGTCCCTGCTCTTACAAATGGTTTGTGTACACAGACCCCCAAGAGGATTTTATTGCAAGTATTCCCAACACATTTACAGCTGCAGACCCCCCCCAGAAATAAATCACAGAATCAGAGAATATGCTGAACTAGAAGAAACCCACAGGGATCATCCAGTCCAACTCCTGGCCCTGCACAGGACCAGCCCCAAGAGTCACCCCCTGTGCCCCAGAGCATCATCCAAACCCTCCTGGAGCTCTGGCAGCCTTGGGGCTGTGCCCACTGCCCTGGGGAGCCTGGGCAGTGCCCACCACCCTCTGGGGGAAGAACCTTTTGCTGAGATCCAACCTGACCCTGCCCTGACACAGCTCCAGCCATTCCCTGGGTGCTGTCCCTGGACACCCAAGAGAAAAGATCAGTGATTTTTTTTCTTCTCTGAAAATCGTGGAGTGGGGGAGAAGAGGAGAAATGCAACCATCATCTTGTTCAAAGATGTGCTTTGGTGTTGGAGGAGTCAGGTGAGCTTCTCTTTGGGGGAAAAGCCAGCGAGACCTCTCAGAGCTTGGAACGAGTGTCTTGCTGACTTTCCCCCAAAGAGCCCTCATGTCCACACTGCCAAGGCTCCTCACTTGTCTCTCTGTGAAGGAGCTTTTTCAGAAAGGGAAATGATCCCATCACTGCAATTGACTTTGTTTGAAGAACTTTCCCTCCTCTGTAATCAGCAAGTTTAACCTGCACAGTCTTGCCCCTTGCAGGCTTTGTAGCATGAACAAGCCAGGGCTAGGGATAAGGCAAGGAATGCAGACTAAGGGAGGGATCTCAACCGATTCTCTTTATCCCCAGGGCTGCCAAGAGAGAGATCCTGGGCACCTGGAGCCGTGCCAACCCATTCCTCCCAAGCCTTGGACATCCACATCCTTTTGGGGCTCAGACACCTCCATCCCCTGCAGTGCACCCCAGTACCCTGTCTACTTCTGGGGGCTTTGTGGGGCAAGGAACGTGCCTGCACAGATCCTACCAGCACAGAAATAAAAGCAAGCACAAGGCAGCTCATTCAGAGCTCCCATATAATGTGTTAGCAGCACTTCCAGATCAAAGCTTTGGGATTTGCACTGAAATATTCTGTTTTACACCTGATAAAAGGAGAAGTTCAGGCTTCCATGGATTTGTATATGAAAAAAGGAAACTGTAAAAGGCAGTTTTTCTCTATATTATTCTATATTACTAAGTCTACTTATAGTAAAGGTATAGCTGGAAGCTTCTGCTTCTTACATAGCTTCAGCAGAGCTGCAAAGCCCACAATTCAGCTCAGGAGCCATTCCCTGTGTTAGAGCTCTAAGCTGAAGCCAGGCAAGCTGGCATGCCCAATACATATTCCTGTGGTTCACGAGGGACTCTCATGAACATCCCCCTGGCACTGGGACACCTTGCACTATGCACTTGGCCTCTCCACATACCACATCTGGTGGGTGTTGTTCCATCTTGTGCTCCCTGGGGAACTGTCTCAACACCATGTTGGAATCTACCCTGAGTTTTTTGGGGGGTATTTTTTTTCTTGGTCTTCTGGAAGTTAACATCTCATCCTTATTAAGCAAATCATTTAGCACCTCATTCAGTAGATTTTATTTATGGCTCTTATTATGAAGCAGGGAAGTGCTGGTGCACACTTCCAGCTTAAACCCAGGGCTTAATTTCATTATTGTTCAAGAGGTGCTGCCCTTTGCTGGGTCATAATGATATTAAAGCAGACCCAATTCCTGAGGGCAGCAGGCACAGCCTGGCCATGGGCAGGACACGCTGGCTGCCTGCCCAGCACATGATGGTTGTGTGGACAAGTGCAGAACCTCCTTCAGCAGAAGGGATTGTTGCCCAAAGCTCTGCTCCCTCCTTGCCTGGGCACTGCAGAACTAGTTTCACAAGCAGGTTCTTCAGATTTTGACCAGACAGTTTCTTTGGTGGGCTACAGTTTTGGGCACCAAGATGCCATAAAGATCTAAAGCTGTTGGAGAGCATCCAAAGGAGGGACATGAGGATGCAAACCAGGAGTGGTTGGGGGCACTTGGTGTGTTCAGCTGGAGAAGAGGAGACTGAGGGGAGACATAACCAGGGTCTGCAGCTCCTCCTGAGGGACAGGCACTGATCTCTGCTCTGTGGGGACCAGGGACAGCACCCAGGGAATGGCTGGAGCTGTGTCAGGGCAGGCTGAGGTTGGATCTCAACAAAAGGTTCTTCCCCCAGAGGGTGGTGGGCACTGCCCAGGCTCCCCAGGGCAGTGGGCACAGCCCCAAGGCTGCCAGAGCTCCAGGGGTGTTTGGATGATGCTCTGGGGCACAGGGGGTGACTCTTGGGGCTGGTCCTGTGCAGGGCCAGAAGGTTGCACTGGATGATCCCTGTGGATCCCTTCCAACTCAGCATTTCTAGGAAGATTTCTGCAACAGGTGGAGTAAAGCCTACAGACTGTGTGTACTGATTCAGAAATAATGTGCTTATGCCTGTTGGGGTCATTCACTCCAAGCCCTTCAGGAAGATCACTGTGCTCCTGTCAGGCACTATTTGAGTGGATTAAATAGACCCAAAGTAGAGATGATGAAGAATGAGGGAGGAAGCATGCAGGTATAAGCACAGTATAATAAGTTTGCATATGACACAGGCCACAGGTTTGTGTTTACAAATTGCAGAATCCATTAGGTTGGAAAAGACCTCTGAAATTGAGTCCAACCTGTGCCTGATCCCCACCTTGTCTCCCAGAGCAGACCACTGAGTGCCATGTCCCATCTTTCCTTAAACATCTGCAGGGATGGGTACTCCACCACTGCCCTGGGCACCCCATTCCAATATTTAATCACTGCACAGTCTAAAGGATCTCTTTTCTTATCTCATCTGTGTTCTATCTTTGATAAATGGCACATCTTCTGTATAAATCCTTTCATGCTTTGAAGGATAGTGAAGAAATATAGAGATATCTGTATTCATGTAAATTATTACCACTTTTCCCACCTCCTTGCAGCAATAACTCAAAATAGCACCCCAGTAAACCCAAGAATCTGGCTTTGTCATTTGCTCCAACAAGAGAGGGGTCACAGGGAAAAGAAAGTTGGAAATCTCCATTAGGCTGTGAGCTCACAGGATGGCTCATGGCACAAAAATCTGCTCCAAAGCTACTCCTGCTCATACACACTGTGCTGTGGGCAGTTGTATGTCTGAGCCACTCAATCTGCCCAGTGTGATTCTCCACAGAGCTCCTGGTTGGCACCAGCCCAGGCATGGGCCATCCCTCATTTACATGTGTTCTTCATTAACCCACATTAACCATGCACACAGATCTGTTCTCCAGGCATTGCTCCTGGTAGTAAACAGTGATTGTAGCCTCGACCCAACCTCCTGCTCTGTTGTCATGTTTGGTACCGAGGGACCCAGAGCCTCAGATGATGGGATGCACTTTCAGATCAGAGAATCACAGAAGGGGCCCACCAGGATCTTCAAGTCCAACTCCTGGCCCTGCACAATATAAGTAAGATATTGAGCCATTGGAGAGCTTCAAAGAAGGGATACAAAGGTGGGGAAGAGCCTGGAGGGGAAGGGTGTGAGGACACTGAGGGAATTTGGGGTGTCCAGCTGGAGAAGAGGAGACTGAGGGGAGACCTCACTGTAGGTCCAGCTCCCTGGGGAGAGGCAGGCACTGATCTCTGCTCTGTGGGGACCAGGGACAGCACCCAGGGAATGGCTGGAGCTGTGTCAGGGCAGGCTGAGGTTGGATCTCAGCAAAAGGTTCTTCCCCCAGAGGGTGGTGGGCACTGCCCAGGCTCCCCCGGGCAGTGGGCACAGCCCCAAGGCTGCCAGAGCTCCAGGAGGGTTTGGATGATGCTCTGGGGCACAGGGGGTGACTCTTGGGGCTGGTCCTGTGCAGGGCCAGGAGTTGGACTGGATGATCCTGGTGGGTCCCTTCCACCTCAGCATATTCTTTGATTCTGTGGTACTGGAATCCACAACAACCACACAGACACCAAAACCAGAGCACAATGCAGGGAAAGGAAGGTAATAAATTCACACATGGTTGTGTCTGTCTGCTGTGTATCTGACTGCTGAAAACTTCCTACACACACACTTGGCACATATGGGAAATAACAGCAGTGAGGGAAGAGTCTTGGAAGAGTTCAAGAGGGTGACAATCTCTTAAAAAAGAATTTGAAAGTGTAAGAAATAAAGGTTTGTGGAAGATCACCAACCAGTCACCCAGTTAAAGGGGAGGTTGGCTATGCCAGTTTTTTTGGCTGATCTGGAAAGTTTAAGTATGATTCCAATCTTCTTCATAAACATTTCCTTGGTGTAAAGGTAGGTTTCAAATAAATAAATAACTAAACAACACTGATGAAGGATACTCTCCTAATCTTAAATCTCTCTTTAAATTATGAGACTGGCATTACCAGAGCTATGCCCTTTGCAAGCACAGGAACTGGCTTAGCATGGATAAACTCAGATATTTATTGGGGATCTGCAGGAAAAATTACCAACTCCAAATTGTTGTAGAGACTAAAATCCTCAATAGAATTTGGAAGAAGTCACCTCTACTCTTTCTGGCACCTTCAATGAGTTATCTGCATTTTTGAACCTTCCCATACATCAGTCTACCCTGGCTTCCATAAAACACCTAGTTAATCTAGTTATTTTATTTAAAAAAGAATCCTTCCCCTCAAGATTTATAGGATTTGGCTAATTGGAAATGGAAACTTGCTTTTCATATAACATTGTCAAGAGTCTGACAGTATATTTCTTGTAGCTGACGCCTTGAGATAGTCCTCTAGCAGTAAAGGCAGCAGGTAGAGTAAGACTGACATGAGGTAGGGACTCCTTTGTCCCTGTTTTTTCTGTGTCCTGGTTGCCTTGATGGTTTTGAGCCCATCACATCAAACTCCCTAAGCTTCTTTCAGACAAGGAAATTCTAGGCAGCTTTTTTCTGGAATAAATATTTTTCTTTCTTTGTAAAATTAATGTTCCTTTCTCAGCTTAAGATTTTGTGACTTGCCTGTACCAGGCTTTTTATGAAGCCAAAGTGTTTCATTCCCTGCAGGTTTTATCTGAACCCTCAGTGTTGGAGCAGTGACAGAAAGGAGGCAGGAATTGCAGAGTGCCTCTGTCATTACTCGTCTGGCCATGACACTCAGAGGCCATTAACCAGCCCAGCCTTGTGCCTAGAAATATAATCTAACCACCTGGAATAATTTGGCATCCTTAACTATGCTTTTCTTCCCTAAAACATTCAGTGCAGAGCTCGTCCTCGTGAAAGGAATGTACCTGTCAGAGAGACGCTCTCAGCTGCAGGAGGGAAAGGACACGTTAGAGCCAGATAATGCAAACATCACTAAAACACTGCAGGCACGGAGCTCCCAGCTCTTCTCAGCTGCAGTGCACAAAGACTTGATGGCTTTCACCTCCTGTACCCACCCAGACACTTAGACAACTTCTCTTGTTTCTACAAGGGACCACTTAAAGGCAAGAGGGGACAGGAGAGAGATGTGTTGCAATCATCAGATACAAGTGAGACACTTCAATGGCTATTGGCTTCGGAGCCAATAGATCAGTGTTATCCATGCACACAGAGTTTATTTTCTTATGGCTCACGCTTTTCTGGCTGCTGGTGAGGGGAGGCTGGGAGAGATGAGGCCAGGGATTCGTTGGCTTTAATGCACAAATGAAAGATGCTTTCAGTCAGCTGCAGCCTGGGTGCCAGGTTTTATTTTTTCAGTGCTCTCACTTCGGGGTGGAGAGGGCTGGCCCTCTCCTTCCTCATGCTTCCTTTGCTCTCGCACAATCTTTGTGGAGCTACACTAAAGAATTTTCCTGTAAATAAACAAAATATTGAGTTACTCACCCTGTAAGTGACGACAGAAGAGAGCCCCAAGTCATCTTCTTAATTTCTATGCACAACACAGCGTGCCAACTCTCAGATAAAAGATGCATGAAAGAAAATGGCATTGCTTCCAAGTCCACATAGTTTTGAACTAAAATCACCAAGTCGTCATTTTCCACATGCTCGTGTGCACACTGGGGCACGAGGCTCAGCCCTCTGCCTGCCCCCTCCTCCAGCACAGGGCACACTGGGGTGCCTTCCCCTCTGCTCCCACACCCTGGGCTCGCCTGAGGTTTTACCACGCTCTCCACTCCACAGATCACTCAATATTAACTCTTGAAGGCCAGGAGGTGGCTTTTTTCCAGAGTCAGAAAGCAAAGTGCTAACTTGAGACCTGGGGCAAGACAACACCCATATCCTGCTGAAATTGCAGCTGCAGCTTTTCTTCCCTTGTTGGAAATTAGGACTTGGCTCTAGAAATTTTAATTGGAGATAAATTGCTGCAAAGGTCTTTGTAAAGCCCTTTGGCACAGAGGTGGTTTCATCAGATTCTACTAGGCAATTTACAACTAGGCTACTTTTTAAAAATAGTTTGATAGCAGAAACATTTTGCTGAATAATTTTAAGGCTCACTATAGACATTATTCATGAGAAAATGATTCAAAATATTCAAGACAGAAATATAACACGACCCTGGTGGATTTGGTTGTCTACACAGACCTTGCTGCTTTGCTTTGGGCTCCAAGGGGAACTCTCACAGTTTAGCTGGAAGGAACCGTCCTAAAAGTCAACTTTTTGTTTGTGGTGGGAGGGACTGGGATAACACTTTGTACCCCATTAACGCAATGCCATGGGGAGACCTCAAGCACGGGGCAATATATGGTAAGAATGTCACTACACTGGAACGTCAGCCAAAAAGTCCAGGATAAATCCAGGCTGAGAGGGAAAATGAATACCTGGGAAATGAAATAATTTTCCAGAGTTCCCAGACAGCCTTTGGAAAGGCAAAGGACTGCAACTCTGCTCGCTCAGGTCCAGTACAGCATTTGAAAACCATGCCCTGCTTTTTGCCTAGTTACACCTCCCTGTGTTACACCTAAAATCACAAAGCATTTTGTAAAAGTTTTATAAAGGCTGCTCTGATTAGAAAGCTTTCTGAAATATCAGGTACCATTTTCCTCTCTCTTCTCTTGAAAATGCCCCACTACCAAGCCCTCAGTCCCCCTCCTGGGCCAGCACTTGGGAAGGTTTGGGGGCAGTTCTGCTCTGCACATGCTCCTCCTCCATTGGGAGGGAGAGGATAAACCACACACCAACAACCAAGATCTCAGACTCACAGACTGGTTTGGGTCAGAAGGGGCCTTAAAGCGACTCCAGTCCCACCCCCTGCCATGGGCAGGGACACTGCATTATCCCAGGGTGCTCCAAGCCCCGTCCAGCCTGGCCTTGGACACTCCCAGGGATGGGGCAGCCACAGCTTCTCTGGGCACCCTGTGCCAGGGCCTCCCTGCTCTCTGGCACTTTGAAACTATTCACTCCTGTGCTCTCACTCCATGTCCTCCTCCAAAGTCCTTTCTCCAGCTCTCTAAAGAGCCCCTTGAGGAACTGGAACCCAATTTTCTAGGGTTTTTATAAAACCGATATATATATATATATTCTGTCCTGCTGAATTTCAGCAGTGGCCTTTTCAGTCCCACAATATTCAATTGCAACTGCAGATGAGCTGTTCATATTTGTGACAACAAAAAGGAAAACTATGCTATCCCATGGCAGTGCAGGGAAGGCTGGGACAGTGGCCCTCAGCCAGAGGTTTGAAGATGCAATCTGTATTCATACTGTTTGCTTTTAACTATCCAAAATGTGCAGGCTGCATAGTACAGAATTTATTTTCCTGTAGCTGCATATATATTAATTTATATTCTTGAAAACGCAAGAAAAAAACACAAACCTAATCCAAAAGGCGAAATAAAAACCTTAACAAAGATTAATAGACAAATACAGATACAGTTGTAAATGAACCCCTTCTGCTTCTTCAAATATTCTTACCAAAATGCTCTCAGACTGAAAGATTTTATTCATATAATTTAATCTTTTATCAGTGTTAAAATGTCAAAAAGAAATAGCTATAGATAGTCGTCAAAGGTCTTTTCTGACTACAGAAATTTTTAGATCATGTCCATAGTGTAGGGACAAAGAGAAAGATGAAAACTGGGGGGGAAAAAAGGCTTTTGCACAGAATATATACTGGGGGGTTAGAGCAAAGTCTGTAAGGAATGGGGCATTTGGTTACACTGAAGGGGGAACAGTTACATATTTATAATTATGTCATAGAATCACAGAATACCCTGAGTTGGAAGGGAAACACAAGGATCATCCAGTCCAGCTCCTGGCCCTGCACAGGACCAGCCCCAGGAGTCACACCCTGTGCCCCAGAGCATCATCCAAACCCTCCTGGAGCTCTGGCAGCCTTGGGGATGTGCCCACTGCCCTGGGGAGCCTGGGCAGTGCCCACCACCCTCTGGGGGAAGAACCTTTTGCTGAGATCCAACCTCAGCCTGCCCTGACCCAGCTCCAGCCATTCCCTGGGTGCTGTCCCTGGTCCCCACAGAGCAGGATCAGTGCCTACTCCTCCCCAGGGAGCTGCATGCAATGTGTTCAAACGAGTCCTCCCACTGAATGAGGGCATTCTGTTCTCATTTAAGTCTCGTGCTGGATGTCTCTGTCTCCCCTTCTCCTGGAAGGAAAGACAAGTCTTCTGGTCAGACTCCAGTGCCCTAATGAGTCTTCAGGCTCGTCTCAGCCTTGCTGCTCCTGCCTCCCCCCACCCCATCCCCAGCTTGCTGACCTCTGGGAGGGCACTGGGGGAAACGAGGGCACTTTGATATAAAACACAGTCCTCGAGCCCTGAGGTGGTGAGGAAATTGCTGTGAGTGATGTTAGGACTGCAGACCTGCTGTGGGGTGTCTCTGATATGTAGGTGGCCTGCAGAGCCTCCTGGCTGCTCATGGTCAGTGCCAGCTTCCCCTGCTGGAACTGGGCTTAGGAGAAGAGTAAGGACCTGCTGTCTGCCTGTTCCCCAAGGGACCTGCTTGTCCAGAGGCCTTGTCTGATCAGAATTGCCCCTGTTGCTCTCACCTCTTTGTTGGGTAATAACTATGTGTGTCCCACAGGTGTGGTTGTTTCCCAGCTGAGTTGGTGCATGGTAGGAGGGGATCCTTCAGAGAGAGGGGTTCACATCAAATGCCTCAACTGGAAGGCATTTTCTGCATAATTATAGAGTCATAGAATGGTTGGGTTGGAAAGGATCTTGAATGTTATCTTAGTCCACCTCCCTGCCATGGGCAGGGGCACTTCCCACTATTCCAGGTTGCTCAAAGTCCCATCCAACCTGACCTGGGACATTTCCAAGGGTGGGGCAACCACAGCTTCTCTGGGCAAACCTGTGCCAGGGCACCATCACCCTGACAGGGAAGGATTTCTTTCTGATATCTAATCTAAATCTCACCTCTTTTAGTTCCAAGCTGATCCCCTTTTTCCTATCTCTATCTATAATGGTGGAGAAGCTACATGATTTTCTGTATAACTTCTATTTTATTTGTTTGGAATACAACTTTATGTTGACAGATGAGATCTCTTCCTTTTCTTGCTCTGACTTATGCTGCAATTTTGTCCCCCATGATCTGCAGAGGTATCACTACCTTCCGCCTTTTCCTCCCCGAACTTTCCTCTGGAAAGGCACTTGCACCCTCCTGATGCACTCTCAGTGTCCATTTGTTCTTCACAATGCATCAGAACCTGAATGGGATGTACTTTTATTTTTTTTTCTATCCCTTCTTTAAATTGTTTATGTCTCCTTTCAATTTTCTTAAAGAATGGAAAAGATAAATCTGGCATTGAGTCAATTTAAAAAAGAAACTGAAACCTATTTATTTAGTAGTCATCAGAAGCTGAGATGAAGTTAACTCTCTGGCCCTTCTTTTCAAACATGAAGTTGTCACTAATACTTTGCTATATTCTTATAAAATTGAATTTATGAAATATCATTGAAATTTGAAAGAGCTTGCAGTTGGGAACTCAGCAAGTGGTAGAAGTTTATGGTTCCTAACAAGAACAAACAGGGCCAGAAAATCCTTTATGTTCTCCCAGCTAACCATAGAAACAGCCATTTTTTTCTTGTAAATAATCTCAAGGAAAAGTTAGCAAAACATAAATTAGAACGACTGCCACTGATTTATTTTTCTGAATAAAAAGGACATTCAGTAGCAAGTCATTTGTTTTTGTTTTCTTTCAGAGAGTAAATGGAAACACATTCTTACCTCATTTTTCTCACAAGTACAGTAGATTTCCTAAGCTTGTGTCAAGGTTTTATTGCCAGGAAAAAGTGGTTGAATATTCAGCATTTGTAATGAGGGCCTCATCAGACATGGAATTCAGCTGTCAGGGCTGGGGCATTCAGGCTCTGGGCTTTGGCTTCTGGTTGGGTTGGGTTCTGACCATTGGTGTCCCTGCACTGCACACTTAATTCTGAGCCTGTGACCTTCCTTTGCAGGTAATTCTGGGAGAAGGTGTATTTCTGAATCAGAAAGCACCAAGACCCAATGAAGAGTCTCAAAAGCCATGCCAGTTTGGAGAGAACAGGGAGTTTTACTTGTACACAGGCACAGGATGGAGTCAACTGTACCAGATGGGACTGTAGGGCTGCTGAGCCTGGGGTCTGGTCTGGGGTAGGATCAGCTCCTTCAAAGGAAATACATGTCAGAAGGTTTTTCTGAGTATTAACAGGAGCACTGAGCATTCATCCCCCTGACAAACTGCAAAGTCAGTATGATCAAGTGGATTACAAACAGGACTGGAAATTCCTGAGTTCCTGTTCTGGCTCTGTCCTTGATTTTCTTCTGTGACCTTAAGCAAATCATTTGAACTTCTCTGAGCCAGATTCATTGCTCCTGTAATTCCATTTGATATAGTAAATGAGGAAGTGTATGGGTCTATATATCTTAATTTTCCTATCTGTAAACGTGGGTGAATGCTTTCGGTATGTAATTATTACCCACAGGTTCTGAGATGTTTCAAATCTTTACAGCTCTTTGATGTCAGCAAACCTATTTGTTGACACATGGAGTATCTGTGTGGTAAGAAGTTTTAGAAAAGTTTTAAGCTTTCATCCGAGAGTGGGTGGAAGAACACTGTATGTATATTATATATGTTTAATCTTGTTTTCAGCTTTCTTTTAAGTGTAAGAATTTGCCTATCATTTTTTGCCCAACAGTTACCTGTGTTCTGCTGAAGGACCTAACAACTTCTACACCTTTGTCTGCCTTGTGAAAAAACAGCAAAAGGTTGGTTTCAATACTGAAAAGCCCTTAGGAAAGATGGTTGAACTGCAATACCCTGGTTAACTGCACAACTATGGTCAAAGAGTGGTGACAGTACTAAGGGTGATGTCCAGGATGCACTCGGAAGGCACTAAGCACTTCACAGGCTTATTGCAAGCTCATTTCAATTATTCTCAGCCCTCTTTTCCACTTGAGAGGGAGCTGGTGTGTGTTTGTAGCTAGAAATCCCTTGCTCCCATCTGTGTGCTGTCTGGGGTGCACATTCCCTGTGCCAGTAGGTCAGCTCTGGGTGGTGCTGGGTGGTCGGTGCTGGTGGGGTACCCACAAGAGGCTGCTGCTGGTCCTCCTATGGCTGGGAAAAGGAAAGCAGGGACTGTCAGAGCAGGTGCTGGCAGTTGTGCCGACATATGAAATGTCTCTTGCTGGGACTATACAGATCCTATAGAAGCAGTTTCCTTGTGGGAACGTGTAACACACATGGTGTATCGAGTAATCAGGACTCGTATTCATGTATGTGTGAGAAAGAGCCACTGGAAAACCATTGAGAGATGTCCTCAAGTCCATTGTTCAGAAAAAAATAACCCTTCTGGAGAGATATTGTTCCTAAAAAAGAGCAGTATGTACTGGGCAGCTGCGTGTGGGTGTGGCTGCTCAGAGCTCCTGGCACTAGCACTCCTCACTGGGGCCTCCAAAGGGTGCCTGGAGACTCCTCTGGTGGTGACAGCTGGTGAGAGGTGACTTGGTGGGGTGATGGGGGAGGCAGATGGTCTCACAAGGCTTTGGTTCTCTCTCAGGGTTCCCAATGCCGGAGGACACTGAGGGGAGACCTCATTGCAGGGACAACTCCCTGGGGAGGGGCAGAGGAGGGGCAGGCACTGATCTCTGCTCTGTGGGAACCAGGGACAGCACCCAGGGAATGGCTGGAGCTGTGTCAGGGCAGGCTGAGGTGGGATCTCAGCAAAAGGTTCTTCCCCCAGAGGGTGGTGGGCACTGCCCAGGCTCCCCAGGGCAGTGGGCACAGCCCCAAGGCTGCCAGAGCTCCAGGAGGGTTTGGATGATGCTCTGGGGCACAGGGGGTGACTCTTGGGGCTGGTCCTGTGCAGGGCCAGGAGATGGACTCAATCCCTGTGGGACCCTTCCAACTCAGCATACTCAGTGATGCTGTAATTAATATGTTGCATGAGAAGTCATTTTTTTGTCTCCTTTGCCTGAGTTGGGAAGTGTCTCAGTGTGCAATGGCCTGGTGCTCACCGCAATGAGGCTTTTATCTCAATTAAGTAATTTAGGCAAAGAAATGACCCACCATTATGCTGTCTGACTCCAGTATTGCTGCAGGGATGGAGACCTGCTTGTAAGCCAGGCTTACCAGGGTCTTCTTTTGTGCCTTTTTTGAGCACAAAGTCACAGTGCTGCAAGCAGCAGAAGCCACGGTACTGCATTTCATGTGCTGAAAATCTGAAGTGGAAAAGAGACCTATTAGGTCATTCATTTTGTTGGCTCCTGACAGAATTATTCCTGGTGCCATGTTCTCACCAGAGCCTGATCCTGTCTAGTTTGGAATAATTCAAGCCCTAGTGCTTCAGCTACCTTTTACTTGGAAAAACCATTTCAGTGTCCAATAGACCTCCTGGGTAGGAAACTTAGTCACAGTCAGGTCCAGTAAGTGATTCCTTGAATCCTCTAAAACCGTTCCACCTCTACCTTGGGTGGCTGTGGAACTGAAATCCCTTGAACTTGCTAAACCGAGCTTTAGTCACCATTCTGGCCCAGCTCCTTCAGCGTTTGATCTTTCCTTGTGAACCTGCCCCTCCAGGCACAGAGATCCCCACACAGCTGTCAGGAGTAATCAGTGAAAGAATTATGGACTAGGACTGGTCTTCATTTGCCCTAAGGCCTTTTTAATAGTTGACCGACTGTGCAAAGGGGCTGTAAAAATGAGTGTTTTGTGTTGTTTATTTAATATCAATTTTTAAAGGGAGTATTTTCACAAAGTACAGTAAACACCACTTCATTAAAATTACAGCTTAAATCCCCATTTCCTGGATTCATTTATTTATCAACAAATGTCTCTCTTACTTTTTCTTTTTTTCCTAACATACATATTCCCATTCTTCATTGCTGTAAAGGAAAGTTTTAAAGAGAAGAAAGAAATAAATTAGGTCTTGAAAGCTCAGAGACCATTAGAACAAATCATAATAAAAATGTTGGGTTTTGCTCTTTTCCTGTGGCTGTATTTCATCTGTCACAAGCTCTGCAGCCTGGGCTCTCGAGGCTGGCAGCACTCACTGGTTTTGCCAGTGCTGCAGCTCTGTCCCCAAAAATTAATAAGGGGCAAATTACTGATAAACATCAAGGGGGATGAACCACATATATTTGTCTCTGGTCAGAAATTCATCTTCATCTCTGTGTATGGCCTTGGGAAGAGAGTGAAACTGCCCTCCCAGGCACTTTCATCCAGAAAACTCCTGCTTGATGTGTTCCTACATAGCTCTGGGCTGATCCCACAGCGTGGGCAGCAGGACAGGGGGGGATTCTGCCCCTCTGCCCCCCCAGGTGAGACCCCACCTGCAGAGCTGCCTCCAGCCCTGGGGAACAGCACAGCAAGGACATGGAGCTGCTGGAGAGAGTCCAGAGGAGGCACCAGGATGGTCAGAGGGATGGAGCAGCTCTGCTGGGAGGAAAGGCTGAGAGAATTGGGATTGTTCATCCTGGAGAGGAGGAGCTTTGGAGTGACCTAATTGTGGCTTCCAGTGCCTGAAGGAGCCAACAGAAAAGATGGAGGCTTTTTGCAGGGGCTTAGAGTGACAAGACAAGGGGGAATGGCTTCCCACTGCCAGAGGGCAGGGTTACATGGGATATTGGGAAGAAATTCTTCCCTCTGAGCATGGGCAGGCTCTGGCACAGGTTGCCCAGAGAAGCTGTGGCTGCCCCATCCCTGGAAGTGTCCAAGGCCAGGTTGGACAGGGCTTGGAGCAAACTGGGCTAGTGGAAGGTGTCCCTGCCCATGGGGCTGGAACTGGATGATCTTTAAGTTCCCTTCTAACCCAACCATTCTGGGATTTTATGATGGGTGTCAGCAGTTTGAATTTTTTTTCCAGAAGAACTGGCTCTAAAGTTTCTGTGATTCAGGAGTCAGCAGTTGCTCTTAATAGAAAAACAGCATCATGTTACAGAATACCTCTCAGGTGGCAGGTACAACTGTATCTTAAATATTCAAATGTAATTTTTTAACTGAAAATGTTAATTTAATCACAATGAAACATTTTCCTTTATAAAAAAACATAACCTTAATGGCTGAAAAAGCATCTTTCTTCTACATTTTTCATACAGGGAAAAGAAATTAATTTCCTTATCAGTTCTATTTACCAAGCACATAAGAGGTTTATTAATTGTATGCATTCAGTGCAGAACTGGATTAACAGCCCCTGTACTAACTGGGGTCTCTGGACACTCAGGGGTGCTCCAGGAAACCTCCTGCTTCTACTGGGAAGGTGGTTTCCCAATTCCAATCCCATTATCCCAGGCAGCCCTCAAGTCTCATTCTCAGCCCTAAGCCTTGCTTTTGGTGTTACACCACCAGATCAAGAAGTAGGAACAGGGTGAGGAGCAAGAGCCAGAACATGGAGAATTTCATCTGAATGCACACCCTGCCTGCAGTCATCTCTCCAGGGCTTCTGTCCTTCAGGCCCAGTGACTCTGGAGTTCCTGCTCTCCTTTCCAGGGTAGCTTGTACTTTCCCACAGAGTACAGTCAAGTCTGGCAGCAAGTGCCCTCTCCTGCAATGTGGCTTCAAGCCTGAGTGGACATCCCAACAGGGCCAGATGGCTTTAGCTTAATTAGGAAAAGCCACACAAAGCCTTGTGTATTGGGTCTGGCTGAGCTGGAGTTAATGCAAGTAAAAGAGGTGTCAGTAGAAAACCAGCCATATAAACACAAAGGATTCCTTGAGTTTTACATCCTTTGTCAAGGACATCTCCATTTATTACAGAATCCCAGGATATGCTGAGTTGGAAGGGACCCACAAGGATCATCCAGTCCAGCTCCTGGCCCTGCACAGGACCAGCCCCAAGAGCCACACCCTGTGCCCCAGAGCATCATCCAAACCCTCCTGGAGCTCTGGCAGCCTTGGGGCTGTGCCCACTGCCCTGGGGAGCCTGGGCAGTGCCCACCACCCTCTGGGGGAAGAACCTTTTGCTGAGATCCAACCTCAGCCTGCCCTGACACAGCTCCAGCCATTCCCTGGGTGCTGTCCCTGGTCCCCACAGAGCAGAGATCAGTGCCTGCCCCTCCTCTGCCCCTCCCCAGGGAGTTGTCCCTGCAATGAGGTCTCCCCTCAGTCTCCTCTTCTCCACCTGGACACATGAAGTGCCCTCAGTCAGTAACTTGGCTTGGGCATTGGTGACATCCAACAAGGCAAGTTTTAGAGCAGGAATAGTTTTGTCTTTCACTCCAGCTGTTCACATTGTGCCTTGGGCATGGAGAGGAGATGAGCCATGGCTATGAACAGGAGCACAGGTTACAGGCTGTCACACACAGCCTCACAACCTCCCACAACTGCTCCTTCCACATCAGGCATCGAGTGGCAGGACACGGCAGAGCACCCGACCCACAGCCCTGGCCATGCACACAATATGTGTGTCTGAAGAGCCCTGGCCATGGGATGGCAGCTGGCCACCTGCCCCACTGCTGGCCACCTGCCCCACTGCTGCCTTCTTCCAAGGGAAAGCACTGCAGGGAAATGGCAAGGCTGACTTCATTTGTTTTCGTACACGAGAACAGATGATTTTTGGGAAATGGCAGTTCAGAACCGCTTGGAGTGAACATTAATGAGCCCACCATGGTGATATACAGCACAGGACTTGTGATTGCACACGCAGGGCTGTTTATGTTCTTATAGCATTTACCTCTCCTTTCTTGCCTCACCTTTGTCTTCAGCCTATTTGAGAGCAGAAAGCAAAGGAACACTGCAGCCCCCAGGCCCCTGACCTTTAAATTGAGCTCTCAGCAGTGTTCCCCCATCCCAGCTCCGAGGAACGCTGCATTTCCACTTTGAAGGGGCAGATTTGAAAAGCAGAAAATATATTAAATCGAAAACACAACTGGTGAGAAAAGCCATTCTATAAATTATGAGCCTGGGCAACAGAGATATTTTTCTTTGGGAATCAGTCACTCGCAGTCTCCAGGCTACACTATGTGTAAGAAACAAAAAAACCAAACAAAGAGAAAAAGGGAAGGATTTTGAAGCTGGCTCAGGAAAGGATTTTTTCTTTCAAAATTGGGGAAACTTAAAATGCAAGGGAAAGACCAACAGCAAGCAGGCCCATCTGGGCACAGAGACATGGTGACAAAAAGGAGCCCTTCATCTGTGGAGACACAGGGGATCTCTGTTCCCCTTCCACTCCCTTGGTAGAGATTATACAACTACAAGACAGCTACCTCTCCTCCTTAAACCAGACTGGTGTCACCTCATTGCTGTGAAGCAGATCATCACTCTGTATTGGCCGTGGGCAGCTCTTGCAGGGTGTGGCAGAGCCCTTCAAACCAGCACACCCCTGCCCTGGGACTCTATCACGGTCCATCCTCACCAGGGTAAACCAGCTGGGCTTTAAACCAAAATTAGTTTTCCACTGGGCCCAAACTCACAATCTCTGCCAACAGCAAGGCTTGATCTCTTGCATACAATCCTGTATGAATATTGCTGCTCTGTGTGGGAGGCAACTCGAGGAGAGTCTGCTTGGTCCCTCAGTAAGTATGGTCTCATAAGTGTAACAGGACTGGGATTTTCAAATGACTTAAAGGCAGTCAGACATTCAATTTCCATTATATTTTGGTGTTATTAAGATATGGAGTCTGTCAGGCTTCTCTGAATCACTTAGCTTAGTATTTGGCTCCTGGAGGCCATCCCATCATCTGAACCAACTGGAGATATTCCATGGCATCTCAAGATACAAGTTACTCCTCAGTCTTATTGCAGGAGTTCGCTCATACCTTTTGAACTGCAGCCACCTGTGCTGCTCAGCAATGACAGAAGTGGCACAGGGATGGGGAGGGATCAAGCAGCACACAAGTGCAGTCTGGCCATGTGTGGTCTCTGACGGTGACCAAGCAGGTTTGTCTCCAGGGCAGGATGCTGAAGGGGTAGCCTATTTACAGCTGCAAGCACCAGCTTGCAATTGGTGACAACATCCTCCTCTGGCATCCTCTCACTTTGGTTTATGCCACTCCACAAAGTCCCCATCATCAAACAGTAAAAACCCAGCAAGGCAGACACCTCTATAAAGCAGACTTCTCATGATACTTCTCCTGAACCTGGTCACAAGCCTTGAGTGCAAATCATTTTATCCTGCTATGCACTCCTTTGCATATTTTTAATTAATACTCATTCAACAAAGGTAAGAAATTTATTTTTTTTCCAATCTGATCTTGAAACCAGAACTGAATAATCAAAAGTGTTTCAACACTCTGTCCCTGCCTCCATGTCACCACTGTTCTCCCAGTGCAACAGTGAGACCAAAAGCTTTGTGAGGGGCAAGTTAAAAAGCCTCTGTGTTGCTTAACTGCCTTGAGTCACACAGTAATCCAGCACCTGAATGAAACAAAAAACCTGCATTTACTGAGTTCCAGTCTAGAAATTTCTCTATGAGAGCACAGAATCTGGCCCTGCTGTAGTGTTAGCAACCAGAACTTTTCAGTTCAGAGCAACCCTACAGAGTTGAAGCAAATCAGAGAATCCCAGAATGGTTTGAGTTGGGAGGGACCTTAAAGATCATCTTGTCCCACCCCCTGCCATGGGCAGGGACACCTTCCACTGTCCCAGGTTGCTCCAAGCCCTGTCCAACCTGGCCTTGGACACTCCAGGGATGGGGCAGCCACAGCTTCTCTCCCCAGCCTGTTCCTTCCTTCTTGAAGGAAGCCAGACTAATCCCATGCTAAAATTAAATGCCAAATACATTTACTGGAGGTTTAGAGGCCTGAACACCAACTGTTTTTATCTAGTGATGTGCTTCTGTTGCACCAAATCACCTGCAGACAAAGCCACTGCTCCTGTTCCATTCACTGGCTTTGGCTCCTTCTGCTGCCAGATCTGAGGTTTAACCTCATCTCTGACTGACAGCAGTCACTGTGCAGTCAGTTTGGGAGCTCTGCTCAGCATCTGAAAGGAAATATTCCCTCCACAGCTGCAGTCCATTCTGCAGCTCTCAGTCTCAATATCTAACCAGGTTTTTCTCTTGTCCTTCCAAACACTGCTCAGGGATTGCACTTTGGAAGTGCTCAGCAGCTTCTCCCAAGTTTTCTGATGAAACCACATTAATTCAGTGCTATAAAACAAAATGTTCAGTGAAGGCAGTATTACCATGGATGTGTGCACAGGGACAGCTTCAGTCTCCACCAAAACTGCAGTTCCTGGGGGAGAGGAGCTATTTCTGAATAACTTCCTGACACTTTTAAAGTGATTTTCAAGATTTTTTTCATCCAACTTTACTTAACTCATCTCTGTGATTATTATTTTACTGGATAACAAGACATTGAAGAACTGTAGGCAGACCTGAGCTCTTGATTTGGTAGTTCTGGCTTTCAAAGGAGAGCAGTAAGGTTTGCTGTGCTGCAAGCACTGGCTGGCACAGCCTCTTGAAATGAACACCTTCCTTGTGTCAGAGACCTCCAGGAGCTGCACACCTGAAGCAGCTGAAAGGCAAACTGCTGCTTTCACCCTTGCATCTATCAGCAACATCAATATAACCACTTCCTTTCAATGCAGTCTCACAGTGAGTATTTATCAATAGGACAGAAGGAGAGCCCTCAGGCATCAGACTCTTTTGGTTGAGTTAACTTCCCCATGACAGCCTTGCTCCTCAGAAATCAATGCTGGCATGAGACAAGTGACACAGGGCACCCCTTGAGCTGGATTTTGGGGCTGTTATCCCTATGGAAGAAGGGGGAATTGTTCCTTCACCGAAGCTGCAGAAAAATAACATATTGCAGAATTTGGCCTTATTTTATTTCTGCAAATGCATCTTTTCAAATTGCGCATCTGGAATTTCAGTTCTCTTCCAAATGCAGTGTGTGATTTGCTCTTGCCAGACAAGCACACCTGGGACTAAGAAGGGAGTTTAGATAAGTGCCTTTCCATATGGCCCACTGATAAATGATTCATTCTGCACAGCTTAACTTTGAAAATAAATTCAGTATTGTTAAGATATTAAGATACCAGCTTCATATTTCACCTCACAATTGCACTTCACATATCACAAAAAGAGCTGGGCTGTTGTTTTTGCTGCTGCTGTTTGCAGATGCAGCCTGCAGATCACACGAGGAGCTCTGGGTATTGCATCACAGCTCCCTCCTTCCTCCCATGCCAGCACACATTTTGCTCTTCTTCAGAGGATAATTTTGAGGTGGATTAATACCAAAAAACCAAACAATCATTTTATTCTTGTAAAGTACAAATTCAGTATTCTCAGATGAAGAAATATATCAATGCAACTCTTTAGGGTAATAAATATGCTGATGGGATCAAAGATCATGTGGGATGAAAACAGGATCCAATGAAGCAACAGATCTCCTTGTGAGGCAAGAAGCTCAGTGCTCTTCAAGCCACCCTCTTGGCATTTGTGGTGACAACAAGAACCTTCTGCAACTGCTCTTCTTTGCTGTCCCATGTTCAGTAAAAGGTCATCACTGTCCTTACAGCTCTTCTGCCCATGAACCTCCAGCATCACCCCTGCCACACTACAGTCCTCTGGAAGGGTGAAACTGTTCAGATTTCCCAGGCAAAATCAGGACATCATCACATTTTGTATTTGACCCCTAAATACAAAGGAATAAGTATGTCCAGCCCTAAAATGCTTAGGATTGAAATGCACATGGTAACATAGTGGGTGAAGTTCTGATTTGCTTTTAAAGAAACCAGAAGTGGGACCAGTAGACAGCTACACTGGGGCAGGAATATACGTCCCCATCTCACAGTCCTAGTCATCCTGGTCCATCTCTCTAATCCACACAGCAGCCCACCCTGGGGACAGCACACAGTGTCCTACAGTCCAGGAAATAAAAGGCATCATGAAAGAGTCACACAGAGATAACAACCATCACACTGCACCTCTGGACAATACCCAAGTACTGCCAAGACAAGCCTGGTGGGACACCAGGGCGGTGTGTCAGGGTCACACGTGCAGTCAGTCTGTTGGTGCCACCCTGAGATACCACCTGGGTCTTTCCACAGGCAAGTGAGGAGCACTAACAGACTGCTAAGGGTGAAAGGACCCTTCTGCAAAACAGTGCAGTTCAGATGGCATCAGTCACCACATCAGTCATCTACACTGGTTCTCCTCGTGAGGATCCAACTGGGCACAGAATGAAAAGCCAGGACAGACCCCAAAGGATGCCCCGAGTCCCTACAGTGCAGACAGAAGGTTTCTGTTTCCTCATCGGATTTAGGGGACAGATGGGTGGAATTTCTGTACGGGAAGAAGAGCCAGTCTCCAAATGCATCCAACCCCTAATGGACAGCAATCCCTCCCATGGGTTGTTTTGCATTTTTATTTTCTTCAGCTATTAATTCTTTTCAGAACCAGTGAAAATACTTCCTTTGGTCCTATCAGGCTGCAGCCCTTTTGCTGAAACACATCTTATGTGAAAACCATCCTCTGAGCCACTGGGCACAGCTTGGAGCAGAGCAGGGGCCAGCTCAGGCTGCACATCTGGAAAATATTCCTCGTGGTAAGAGCTGCTGGAGCAGGGAAGGGGCTCCTCAGGGAGCAAAAGGCGACCTACCTTTGGCAGCATTGCAAAGTGGATGAGAGCAGAGCCCAGAGGGAGCTGTGGCAGCAGCAGGAGTGGGTTGATAAAGTAGGTGCTGCCTCCAGCATTTTTCCTTGCCTGCTGCCCAGGGACAGGTACAGTTTCCCTGTCAAGAAGGATCAGCTGAAGGAGGGCCAGGGCACAAAAGGCAGCATCCCAGTGTGGGGCACAGAAGGGATCACTCAGGGCACACCTTCAGCTGGCACAAAGGAATACAACCCCCAGAAAGCAGATCTATGCCAGCAGTACCCACAAATGGTGCCTTTCTGATCATTAGGCAAAAGAGAGAAATGGTTATTTCATGCGTATTTCCAGAGGGATTTTTTTAAACAAAATGCTAAATATTGTGTTAATTGCAAACAAAAGCCCAGGGAAATAAATATAAGACAAGTCAAAGTTTGACCTTGGCTGCTCCTTTCAGGGACATGTAACTGAGAAATAAGGCTAAAGCAGAAATGTACTTTCAATTCCAGGTGCAATCTATACAAATTTACACACATGATATTTTTTTCTGTATAAAAGCAGTCCCAGGTGAGTGTTCATAGGTGACATATCTAGAAAAAAGAAAAAAAAAGAAAAAGAAAAAAAACACCAAAAAAGCCTTGCTCTCTGTTCCAAAAAGCTGTCTTCTTTCTTAATTCTATCCATTTAAATTTATTGCTGCTGAAATTCCCAATGTCTGCCAAAGTGTAAGGAAAGTTGCCTCCAGATGAGTGTTTCTAGCAGAACAGAGAGAAGGGTTCAGAAAGGAGCTGGGAAAGGAATACTGAAAAGGACAGACCCATCATTTTCAGTGATTACAGCAATTCTGGGGAAGCATCCTTTGGAATTACCAGTAGTAAAAAGAAAACCAGCAAACAAAAAGGAAATCCCTTCCAGAGGAGAATGTCTCAGGTGAGGGGTCTGTATGGCTGTTATTTATTGGAACAATCATGTGAAATTGGAAATGTGGGAAACTGTACAAAGCACTGAAAAAGATGTCATTGGCCAGAAAAGTTTTCCTTCTATTTCAAGATGAATCAAGAAGGAATCTGAGAAGGGAAAGGCAGAGGTAAATGGATGACTCAGTTCAGGACACTTTTCCCTCAATTCCCCCATGGTGCCAGGCCATGGCAGCAGAACAGCCCAATTCCTGCTACTGCTCCCTCTGGGGTGGAACCTGCTTTGGTGAACCTGGAAGTTCCTCCACGACTTCCACTCCTCTTTCCAGCTTCACTGGGATCAGTCAAAGTGTTCAAAGATCAAAGGAAGAAGTGCAAAAGGACTGGAGATACTTTGAAATAGTTGATAATTTTCAATAACTGAGCACTCTTGCAAATTCACAGTTTTGGTTTTCAAAAAATTCCAGTTTACAGAAACAAAATGTTTTTAAAAAACTCTTATAAGATTTTAAGTACTTTACCTCATTAACATAAAACAAGAAATCCTAAATATTTTGTTAGACTAGGAAAATTTGCCAAAATGAAGGTTTTAGATGTATTTAAAGACAAGTATTTTTCAGAAGAGCTGTGTTAGAAACATTCACCAGCTCTGCTCTACACTAAGAATTCTTGTTACATAAAAAGACAAATAACACAGAGAAGACCATTCTGCAGAGCTGGATCCCAAATGACCCTATTTATTCAATGTACATTGAAAGCAGTGAGTACCTTCTCACCCTCACTCTGTGGCTCATTTTGCATGGCTTTTCAGCCACAGAATTTAGCAAGAGCTCTGTAAAGTGCTATTTTCTGGATGCTGTAGTTCCAGGAATAAATGGGCATCCAAGCAGGTGAGGGAACAGCAGTGCAGCCAGAGGCCCCAGATGAGTCCTGCACTGAGGACATCGGCTCCATTTCTAGGAAAGCCACGCTGACAGGAAATGGGGGGGTCAGAACAGCTCTAGTACAGAGGTCTTACACTCCAATGCAGATGCATCTGGATTTTTCCATTATATCAACAGCTTTGCCCATATTTACTGCTCAGGGACTGTTTTTCTCCCTGCTGTTGTCCTGCCAGCACTGTGTGCTCACGGCCGGAGCTCTCCAGTCCATTGGCACGGCAGTCTGGACTTTGGAGCTGGACCTTGCTCTGCTTCTGCACTTGGGCTCTGCTTTGTGCCTCACGTCATCAAAAATGCTGACATGCATGGCTGGCTGGGAAGAGGATGCTGGAGCACACAGGTCTGGACCTGCCTTCACATGGATCTCACTTCCACGCAGCTCAGTGGGAATGGAGGGAGTCCCAAATGTCCTGCAAGCCCCGTTCCTCAAGCACTACAGACCCCAGCAGAAGACAGCACAAGGACATTGAGCATATCAGGAAAATAAAAAGTACAAAGAGGAAAGAAAAATTAAGGCACTAAAGGTGTAAGAGGGGAAGCACTGATCTCTCTGGTGACCAGTGACAGGACCCAAGGGAATGGCTGGAGCTCTGTCAGGGCAGGCTGAGGTTGGATCTCAGCAAAAGGTCCTTCCCCCAGAGGGTGGTGGGCACTGCCCAGGCTCCCCAGGGCAGTGGGCACAGCCCCAAGGCTGCCAGAGCTCCAGGAGGGTTTGGGCAACACACTCAAGCACGTGGTGTGACTCTTGGGGCTGGTCCTGTGCAGGGCCAGGAGTTGGACAGGATGATCCTTGTGTGTGCCTTCTGTCTTAGAATGTCCTATGATTTTGTCAGAGATTGGGTACCCGTGCAATCCCTCTGCTTGTGTGCCAGATAAAACAGAAAAGGCTGGCTCAGGGAGAGGTTTCCAGGCAGCGTGCTGCTGACTGCCCACCTGAGCAGGAATGCCTTGCTGGCAGGACTTGCTGGTCTCCACGGGAGGTAAAGGCTGGGTACCAGAATGAGTCAGAGCAGCTCTGAGGTTAGGCACCAAAGTCTTTTTCCAGTCCTTATTCAGGGACTTTGAAAGATGTCTTGCCTTAGCTGCTAAACCAGTTTTTTTCTCACACAAAACCTAAGAAAGGTGAAGAAATGGATACAACAGTGTCAGGAATTGGCCAAGCTACAAGGCTGGCAGTCCCTAGAGGTCCTCAGATGTGGGAATCAGTGAAAATCATGCAAGTATCGAAGCACTAAAGCAAAAGCTCATCAATAAAAGTGACAGTGAAAACTGCAAGACAGGGAAAGTTGCCTGAGAGCAAAACTCTAATTAGACTCAGGAACAGGCTCCCCCAGGAGAGCAGCACAGTCCTACCACTGCAATGGGTTTATAACTAGACTCATTAATATTCTCAGGAAGATACTTTAGGAAAAGTCCTTTGCTGGCAGGGGGTGGACAAGGTAACCAAACAGGTATCTTCCATCTCTCAGTTCCGTGGCTCTTCTCCATTTGCACCTAAGGAGAACTTAGCTTTGTGCCCAAGGACAGCAAATTTAGCATTACCCCTTGGCTCCCGGCTGGAATGTCAGAGAGATGTTTAGCAAAACTGGCCCCCAGTGAAATCTTTCTTAACACAAGTATTTTGTAAATCAGTTCTGAGCATGACTAGTATTAATGTTTCTAAGTTTTTGATGAAATCTCTGTACAAAGACAGACACTGCTTTCCTTTGGCCATTCCAACAGCATTGGCAGGGAGCACAGGAGGAATAAAGCACACAGGATGAAAGTTCTGAGCCTCAAACCTGGCTTCAACTGGTCTCAAACAATCCATGGGCTGCCCTTTGCATGGCACCTACTGAACCTCCCAAGCCTGTCTGATGCTCTGACCTAGACCAGTTAAGTTGGCTTTTACCTCTTGATAGACACCACACCACACCACAGCCTGAGGGATCAGGAACCAGGATTCGGCACCAGTTTAAAAGCAGAAAATACTAAAGCAAACTCATGAAAGAGCCCTCTAGAGCTCCATACACAAAAGAGATGAAGACCAGGTTAAAACACACACATCTGCAGGGCTGTGCCCAGCTCTGGCTCCTCAGCACAGCAGGGCCAGGGAGCTCCTGCAGCGGGGCCAGCACAGGCTGTGGAGATGCTGAAGGGACTGGAGCATCTCTGGGAGCAGCAAAGGCTGAGGGAGCTGGGGCTGTTCAGCCTCCAGAGGAGACCCTGAGAGGGGACCTGTCCATGCTCTGCCCCCTCCCTGCAGACACTGACACACATGGGCAGGTCCCCTCTCAGGTCTCCTCAGGAGGCTGAACAGCCCCAGCAGAGGGGCAGGATCCCCTCCCTGATGTGCTGACAATGCCCTTCCTGGTGCCCCCAGGACCCCCTTGCCCTCCTTGGCCCCAGGACACACGGCTGGGCAGGGACAGCTGCCTGTCCACCAGGACCCCCAGGACCTTCTCCCAGAGCTGCTCCAGCTGGTCACCCCCAGCCTGTGCTGGTCCATGAGCTCACATGCTCACCCTCCACAGCCATGTGGCTGCCACCACCTGAACAGACTGAGATAAAGACAGACAGATCCTCGACCAATCCCTCGACAGGAAAACAGACTCAGCCTGGGGAGAATTCTTCCTTGTTAAACCAGGAATTCTCTTTTTCCCCTCCTTCTCCTTTACCTTTCTTAAATATGCTTTTTCAGAAGTACCCCCAGCATTGTTGCTGGGCACAACCACATCCTGCAGAGCCAGCTGGAACAGGCAGAGCTGGGTGAGTCCAGCCTGTCCTAACAGAGGATCCCCTCTACCCAACCCTGGACACCTCATTCCCCAGTCTATAACCCTGCTGGCTGCCTCAGCAATACCAAGTGAGAACATTTTCCTTTCAGCCAAACATCCTTCACACCCTTTTGGAGAAATTATAAACTAACCAATAAAAAGCACTTCAGCAATCCTCCAGGGTTATAAGCTACTGAAATATTATTTTTATGACAATAAGATGACTTCAAAATAGCTCCATGTATTAAAAAGCCTATTAATACTTTCCTTGTCTGAGAGACTTACAAATGTATTTCTCCCTCATGCCTTTGGCAAGCAACATTCCATGGCCAAGAGTTTTCATAAAACTGAAAATTTTCCTGACCTTTCCTGCAGCAAAAAGTCACCGACTTCCTCCTTCTGTGTATTTGCATAGAGAGTGCTTTTAAGCCAGCAGCAATCAAAGGAGAGTTTAGTAGTTGTGTCCAGGACTGTATCCTCAACCAAAGGGTTAGTCCTACAGGAGTTCCTTACGCCAAATGCTTTGGAAACTGGGATTAAAATTTTGTAAATTTTGCTTTTGTTTGTATTCCTTTTCCTTTTGTAACTAAATTTGAAGCTGTTGTCACGTCTAAATGGAATTGATCAGACACTGGTGTGGCCAGAAGAGGATTTGGGTCATTCCAGACCTGGATTAAGAAATGTCACAATTATCTGTGTCCTGCCACTGACTTCTCTGAATAAAGTCTGACTGTGGGTAATGCTTCTCCCTCACCTACAAGGACTGAGATGCAAGTTGCAGATGGATTAGCACTGCCCACTAAGTTCCTTTACATGAGTGCTCTTCTCTTGGCTTTCTATCTTCTCTAGGGCCAAGCTGTGGAGCATTAATTTGTTGCAGCTTTTGTCATTTATAAATGGCCATTTGCATGTTTTGTTCATTATTAGAGCCTGAGTCATATACTAGGCCAGTCACTTCTAATCATTTCTATACTAAACAGTCGGCTGCCTGAAAGAAAAGCCCAGCCCTGTGTGAGGCATTTGCTGGTGAACGGGGCCATAAATCACCCTGGCCGAGCCCTCTGATGCTGCTGGACAAGGAGAAGTTTCCGAGCTCTAAATGCTCCCCCACTTTTTTCAGACTCTTGAACTTTTGATAAACATGAGCAATTAGCACCTTTGCAGACATCATTTTCCTTCCCCACTGATGGAATATTGGATACCCAGAATGAAACTGGGCCTTGCAGAGAGGTTCCAGGAAGGTGTTCCAGATTGTGGATGGGATCATTAGCACTGCTTCAGCTCATTCAAGCAGGGATATGCCTACAGGCTCCTCTCACCCACACCTCCCTGCCCCTGCAGTGACATGTGCTGTGGCAAGCCCCTTTCTGTCTGATGGGGAGAAAGAAAAACATTCAAACAATAATCAAACAAATGTGGGCACTTCAGTTCTTGGATGGGAACCCAAGCTAATGTCATAAAACATGAGAAGAATGCTCTATAATTAAATCCTTCTCTGGAAATACTTGACTAGGTTTGGGGTGTCCTACAGGAAAAACACTGAACTCAGCAGCAGCAGTAAAGGTTGCATGAGTGTGGAATGGAGGGATTTTCATCAAGATATATACCTGAGAGAAGGCAGAGGTAGTGAAGGTAAGATGGGGAATTTAGTGAGGGATTATATACACAGCCATGCAAACCTGTATTTCCTCCTGGTTCCATCAACCACCCAGGGTGAAGCTGTGCCTGCAAAGAGGAGACAAGTTTACACCTCTACAGTCAGGATCACACACATCTTTTCAATGCAGGGCTAAGCTCCTGCTTTCATGTTCTTCCCACTATTCAGTCTTTTTCTAGCCACAACAGTAGCTGAGCTTTTTCAAGAAAACCACACAGTGGTTTAAGTGATGCTGCAATCGATTTACAGCATGGAGAGCAGCAGCTCTGGTGTGGGACTGCAGCAGTCATAACAATGGAAACCAAGGCTGGGGACCTACAGATAACCAGATGGACATTTACAGTGGGAGTTAGACCATGAAAAAATGCTGGCAAGAAGAGGAACAAGTCCTCAATGGGGCATAGATATACAGGAAGATGAGCTGAAGGAAACTCTCAGACTGTTCCATTCTGGATCCCAGGAAGATGTGAATGATGCTCCAGAAGCATGGGAGCACATACAGCCCCATTTTGGAATTTCCACACCACCAGAGCTGCATCTCATGTGGGTTCTGTCTTTAATCTGGACTGTGACCTTTTCTTCTCCCCAACCTACCCCATTACACATGTCCTCTGTTCATCACTAATTTCCTTCCTGTCTGGGTGACTGAGAAATGGGCATCCCCCACCCTTTGCCTTTATTAATTATCCAGAACATGGAACCCAGCTCAGAACAGCCTCAGAGATCTATGATCAACCTACAAAGCTCTGCTTGCCCTGGCCAGTTTGCTCTGGGTCCCTCAGGCCTGTCAGTCCCAGGGGTCTGGAACAGGGTGGCACAGACACCTGACAGATACCAAACCACACTCCACCATATGTCGGGTACAATGACACATATTTGTGTTGGGTTTGCACAGCCAGGTTTTGGAAGGGGTGGGGCTCAGTGGTGGCTTCTCTCAGAAGCTGCCAGAAGCTTCCCCCATGTCCAGCAGGGCCAATTCCATCTGGCTCCAGGATGGACCCGCTGCTGGCCAAGGCCAAGGCCACTAGAGAAGGCAGTGACACCTCAGAAAGAATGCATTCAAGGAGTAGAAAATTGCTGCAAAGATGCAACTGTGTCCAGAGAAGAGCAGAGTGAGAATCTGTGAGAGGAACAGCCCTGCAGAGCCCCAGGGCAGTGCAGAAGGAGGGACAGGAGATGCTCCAGGTGCCAGAACTGACATTCCCCTGAGATTCCCGAGGCAGCTGTGCCCCTGCAGCCCATGGAGGGCCACCAGGGTGCAGAGATCCACCTGCAGCCCCGGGAGGGGCCCACACCAGAGCAGAGGGATGTCCAAAGGAGGCTGTGATCCCATGGGAAGCCCATGCTGGAGCAGGGTCCTGGCAGGGACCTGCAGACCCCTGGGGAGAGAAACCCACACCAGAGCAGGTTTTCCTGGTAGGACCATGTTGGAGCTGTGCCTGAAGGACTGACCCCATGGAAAAGTGACCCATGTTGGAACAGGTCATAGAGAACTGTTGCCTGTGGGGTGGACTCACGTAGGAGGAGTTCATGAAGAGCTGCCTCCCATGGGAGGAACTCCACACTGGAGCAGAGAAAGGGCTCTGACTCCTCTCTCTGAGCAGGAACAACCTGTGATGAACTGACTGTGACCCCCCATTCCCTTCTCCCTCTGTTGATGGAGGGGGAGAAGGGAGAGCTCAGGAAGGAGGGAGGGGTGTAAGAAAGGTGTTTTTAGCAATGTGATGTTGGAAGTAATGCTCTGAAATCTGTATTTGTGGGGATCACTTTTAAGGAAGTCTTAAAGGGCCCACAAAACCCACTGGAAGCTGGAAGGGTGACTGAAGGTGCATGACAGTTCCTGAAAATCACTTCCATTTCCCAATGTCTTTCCATTTGCAAAAACATTAAGCATTCCCACAGAGCTGGAAAGCTTAAAGAATGAACTTTACCTGTGATTTTACTGAAAAAATAAATATAAAAGGAGAGAAGGAGCAACCACAGATTTTGATAAGGGCTGATAAAAAGTGCAGTCCTTTAGTAAAACTGAAGAAATACGTGTGTGAGCCTACTGAATGCTGAGCTCTGTTCTAGGTTACAGCTCCTGTCATTTGAACAAAAGCAGCTAAGCTGAACTTTCTATGCCCCAGTTTGTCACACATGGAGATAGATGAGCAGTAATTAAATTTGCAAAGTGTGTTGAAGTCTTTTTGAGGAAACACAAGTGAGATGATAAATATAAATTTTAAACCAGGACCTCTGCTCTGCTAAGATTCAAAGACAGCAGAGTGTGGACAGCACCAGTAAAGCAGCAGGAACATGGGGGGTTCTATCTCCAGCAGCCACCGAGCCCAGCCAGCATCACACAGCTCAAAACTCCTTTTAAGAGGAAGTCAGGGCACATGTATAATCAGTCACCTCTTGTTGGAGCCATCACGTGAGAACCCAAAGGAAGTCTTGGAAAGTTGTTTGCACAAGTCCACAGGATCGTTAGAAAAGACAGTGCCAGACTTGGGCTATTGAAATGGATGGCAAAGCGGAGGAAACAACAAAAAGAGGATGAAGAAGCTGATGTGGTGACCAACCCCCAGCCTACTTCATTCTTGGTTTTGAAATCCAAATCCAATTTGCAAACTAAGTGTCAAATACCATTATCAAAAGATGCAATTCTTACAGCTGTTGAACTGTGGACTTGACAAAAGAGCAGCACGGTATTGGCAATACTTCTCATTACATATTTCAGAGGAGAAATTGAAACCACATTTCTAGACTGCAGGCTTGGATTAGCAGAAGGGTGTACATAGTGCCATGGAGTGCTCTGCCTCCCCTTCTCTTCTTCCTGAGCCTGCCTTCCCATGCAAGCCTTCCAACACCTCTGAGCTGTTGCAGCACAACCAGGGCACTGGTGTCTGCACAGCAGCTTGAGAGAAAACACCCTTGCCAAGAAAGGGTTAAAGAGGACAATAAAACACAGCAGGTGCAAGCACATGAGAAAGAAATAAAGCAAAATTCTCTCCTTATGGGAGCAATAGAAATGATTGAGAGCGTGGACTCTGTAATCTGCAGAAACTGGGGCAACACTGCTGAGTCAAATTAAATGCACAGAGTGGAAAAATCCAAGCCTGACAATATATCTGTGTCATGTGTCTGCCTGTGATTTACTGCCACAGTTGGAGTCTGCCTTCGAATGATTCAGGGAGAGAACTAACGAGTGGGACTTGTTTTCTTACAATGTATGGACATGTGTGCATGTCTGTAACCACACTGAGGAGTGATGAACAGGACAGTAAATTTTCTGTACTCCCCAATCCCGCCGCTCCTGGTTAAGAGCTGTCTCCACCCTGTCACTCCAAGCATTGCATTGGCTTATCAAGAGACACTGAAAAAATTACAAAGATTGAACCTTGTAAGACGGATTTTGCTCTGGGTAGGAAAGGGCAGAGAGGAAAGGAAGCCCCCAAAAGGATGTGCCCTCCTGGGATGCCGCAGAGCTGCTGCATCCCAGCCCTCAGCTGCCAGCAGACAGCAATGCCGCTGGGCCAGAGCCCAACATTCCCCTCCTGAGCCCTGTTCCCAACCTCCTTGAGAAGCCTCAGGTGTTGCAACACAAATAATTCTGACAAAAACCGGGTTCTGAAAACACACACAGAGTAATGCCAGGACTCAGGGAGATGCAGTGCCCGGGATGAAGGAGCAGGATCACAGGATCAGAGGATATGCTGAGTTGGAAGAGACCTACCAGGATCGTGGAGTCCAGCCCTCAACCCTGCACAGGACCAGCCCCAAGAGTCACCCCCTGTGCCCCAGGGCATCATCCAAGTGCTCCTGCAGCTCTGGCAGCCTTGGTGCTGTGCCCACTGCCCTGGGGAGCCTGGGCAGTGCCCAACCAGCCTCGGGGTGAAGAATCTTTTCCTGATACCCAACCTAAAGGTTCCTGACACAGCCTCAAGCCATCCCTGAGTCCTGTCCCTGTCCCCACAGAGCAGAGATCAGTGGCTGCCCAGTCAGCACAAGCCTGCTGCAGTTGAAGGGAGGGTAAGCATCACTTCTCTCCTGGCTGCAGACACCTAGAATGACTTGATAAAAGAAAATTGTCCCCCACAAGATGCTCAAAGGCTGGGAGTGACCTCAGTGCCAGCATCTCTGCATAGTCCTGCCTTTGACACAAGCCTCAGCCAAAGACCCCAAAGCAAATAATCGAAGAAGACAGGTCTGTATTAGTCCCAACATGCTTTTTAGAGGAGTCCTTCTCATCTGCAGTGATTTTGCCTGCCACCCATCAGGCTTCACTTTGCTGTCAGTGTTGGATTTCAGCTCCGAGGTTTGCACTGCAGCTGCTGGCTGGGTTCAGCGCCATGTGATCCGTTCTAGGAAACTTTCAGGGGGAAACACAAAACTGGATCATTTTGGTGCATTATCAGCAATGCTCTGGCATGACTCCTTGATGCTCATTAATGCCAGGCAAGTTTCAAGTGCCCCAGAGCTTTATTTTTTGCCTAATGGATCAATGAAAAGCGAGAATCACAGTTTGTCTCCTTTCTGTGTAAGGCAAACACCACACCCAGATCACAAAACTAAGATAAAGGGGCTTGATTAGCTTTGCTTCACTGGTATCAAATGTAAATGGCACCAAAGCCATGGAATCACCAGTGTGTGAGGGGAAAGGCTAAGCCACAGAAGTTTGCAACTCATTTTGAAATAAGCTGTCTTCAGATAAAATTCCCCTGCAGGGTGCACGTCTCCACTGCCCTAGTGGCTCCCTGTGCCACGGGTACCACAGTCTCTCATACTGTGGGAAGGAGAAGGAGGGCATTGTGCCCAAAGCAGAGATTTTCAGATTCCTCCAGTCCCAAGCCTTTCTTACACCTCCCTTCATCTGTTTGATTATCACCAGTTTGGAGAGAGAACAGCTGTCATGCCTTCTCCCTCCACTGGTAATTATTGGATTTAGTTACCTGCCAGCAGCAATCCATGCACTGGTGAGATGGGAAGTAAATATTCCCTGGCTCCTTTCCAGCATCCAAGTATTATTCATACTCTAGTAATCATACAGAAGCTAATTAGGCATCTAAATAGGATGTGATTATTTATTATGTAATTTAATGGCCTGACAGTTGTCACAGGACATTTGTTTGATGCTCCTTACTTTAATTTATGGTCTTTTGACAGCAAACTGCTCTGCTGAACAAGGTAGGCATTTGAGGGGCTATGGCTCCCACAAACCTCCCCAGGTCAGAGGCTTGGGCTCCACACCCCCAGAGTGCCCCCAGCGCCCTCAAGGACTGGGATATGGGACATCTGTGCCAAAGAAAGGAAGCTGGAATAAAAACTTCTGAAAGACTCTGACAAGACCCAAACCTAGGGCCTTCCCTTGTATTTATCTAATAAAACTGTCTAGAGGGAAAATTCAAATGCAGGTTTTTTTCTATAAATTTCATAGCAGCAAGAAATCACATTGGAATGAAAACCATGTTTTGATTTCATTCTCTGTCAGCAATATTAAAAGAATATCAAACTGAACAAAGCAAGACTTCACTGACAAGCTTACAAAGGCCAGAGGTATCTTCTAGAGGCGTAATTTTGTTTAGTAAAATGGAATTTCAAAATACGTATGTAGAGAGACCTATGACAGGAGAATTCAGCTGGCTGGCCTGCATTCAGAAACAGTCATTCAGGAAGGGAAAAATGCTGCAGATAATTATTATGAAAAGTATTTACAAGAATTTGGAAAATCTGGATATATATAAAACCATTTCTCCAGACAGGAGTTTCATCTTCTCAAAGACCAAAGTCACTTCTCTCCCCTCTGCTTCCCCACAGCCCTGTCACCACCCTTGAGTGGCCAAGGGAATGGTGGGATCTCAGGCAGATGTCTCTGTGTGCCAGAGCTATGTGTTATCATAAAAAAAAGCTCAGCAGAGTAAAACATTGTTAAATATACATCTGTTTTATATGCCTTATATGCTATATAATGTTATATAAGATGCACTGCACTCAGGCTAAATTCCACATCCCCACATTGATAAATTCACCCTGGGGATGATGATGAGCACATGGAATCAGTCGTGTTTTATCACATACAAGAAGAGCTTGAGCATTTGAACACAAGTCAGCAGTGCCTGGAGCCAGGAGGGACATCCCTGTCCTGGGGGGCATCAGGGCAGGGAGGGGATTGTCCCACTCTGCTCTGCACTGGGGCGGCCTCACCTGCAATAGTGGGGCAGGTTGGGGGGACACAGTGGAAGGAGAGATTGAGCTATTGCAGAGTGTCCAAAGGAGGGACGTGAGGATGGGGAAGGGCCTGGAGGGGAAGTGTGTGAGGACACTGAGGGAATTTGGGGTGTCCAGCTGGAGAAGAGGAGACTGAGGGGAGACCTCATTGCAGGGACAACTTCTTCAGGTGGGGCAGAGGAGGGGCAGGCACTGATCTCTGCTCTGTGGGGACCAGGGACAGCACCCAGGGAATGGCTGGAGCTGTGTCAGGGCAGGCTGAGGTTGGATCTCAGCAAAAGGTTCTTCTCCCAGAGGGTGGTGGGCACTGCCCAGGCTCCCCAGGGCAGTGGGCACAGCCCCAAGGCTGCCAGAGCTCCAGGAGGGTTTGGATGATGCTCTGGGGCACAGGGGGTGACTCCTGGGGCTGGTCCTGTGCAGGGCCAGGAGCTGGACTTGAGGGTGATCCTTGTGGGTCCCTTCCAACTCAGCATATTCAGGGATTCTGTGACTCTGATCCAGACCCTCAAGGACTCTGCAGCTTCAGCAGCCTGTTCGAGGACAGCACTGCAGCCCACAGTGATCAGTGAGGATGTAACCAATGACCATGGTGTGTCATTTGTGCCATGAAAGGAAAACAGTGGGAGGAGGCCGTGACCCCAGCTCTAATGGAGAGGTGTGGACTGTTCTGCAAGACGAAGCCTGCACGGACCCAAGGACTGTATCAGCCAGAGGACTGGCCCTAGGATGAACAGTGTTTGCTTGGACAAGAGCTCTTCGTTGGGCAGTCCATAGAGGGGGTTCAGTTTCAAGCCTAAATAGGTGTCTGGTTACCCTCTCACTTGGAGATAAGGTACCTGAATGTCTTGTGCAAATACAGAGGGGCCAGAGGGAGAACAAAACTTTGTGAAAAAGGGTCTTGGTTGTGCACTGTCAAAAGGAAGAATGTTCTAAGGAAAACCCAAACAATTGCCCCTGACTTTTGTTAGCACTGATGGAAAGTGGCAACGTATAAAAATGAGCTTTATGGCTTGCCAGAATGTTGCTGGGAGTGGAACAGATGGCCAATTCATCTCCACCGAACTTGGCACTTCTAACAAAGAAACAATATGTGTTTTGCTACCCTGATTTCTCCCCCAGGTATCCCAGCAGGTGACTGGGATGTCTGATGACAAGAATGACTTGACTTGTGCTCCCCGGGAGCACAAGTTGCTTGTTTCTGTGTCCTTGCCATTGTTTTGCCCAATCACCCACTCCTCTGCAGCACTCGGTGAGGTTTCTCCAGATCCAGAAGACAACAGCAAACCTGGTTGACACCCATGTGTCACATAAACCACTGCTCACAGGGACAAGAGTCTTCATGTGGAGATTCATTCCAGCAGCCCTACAGCTGCTCTGCAAACATCTATTTTCCAGGAGTGCAGTTGCACACGACACATCCCAGGGATGCTCTGCTGAATGCAACTGGCTGTAAAGATTCCAAGACTAGACTGAGGGATCCAAAACCGAGTTGGCTACTCTAGTGTGTTTTCACATTTAACATCATCTCCCAGGCATAACCTTGATTTCAAGTTTTATAATTTCCTACACAAGGGATAAGCTGCTCCACTTTCCCACAGTTTGAGGGCTGCACCAGGATGGCTTTCACGTGGGAATGAGGGCAAGGGAAGGGGAAAGATACTTCTCTCACTGATGCAGCGTGCATGGGGCTCATGTATGTATAGCTGAAGGAGAGAGATCTGGTTGAATCAAACACAAAATTGTGTTTCTGGATAAAATGCATCTTTTGCCATCTCAGGCCACAGCTGAACCACAGTCCAGTCTAATACATACCAAGATCCTTAAAATGTGCAAGTCCTGTGAAAACAAAATGGAGCTGTGGATACACAATGCCTCCAACATTCTCAAGCATGGGCAGTGTATATCCCGTAGCCACCAGCAGGACTCTCAGGCTTGAAAACTGCACTTTTAATACTCTTCTGACATTGTTGTTCTTTGCTACAACAGTGGAGGAAATTAGAACCAAGTCTAAAAGGCATTAGAGGTTGCCTGCCCCATCAGGAACAGACGATGAGTATTGATATGGCCTCTGTAAGAGTAAGTATTTTGAAAAACTCATGCTCAGCTCTACAAGATGTCCAGCTCTAACTCAAATGTGTCTGGCCACACAAACAATACTCTATCACATATTAATGATGAGGTCAGATCATCAAGTTGAAGTTAAAAACATTGAGGATGATTAAAAATCATTCACTATAAAACTTCGAGAGAAATGTTATTAATAGCAGATGAAATTTAAGCAACAATTTAAAGAAGCTGATCATTGTTTGTATTAGTGAAGCATTAAGAGAATCTTTAATGGGTTAATTAAACATTTTATCCATAAGTTATTATATTAGGAAATACAATGTTATATTCCCCACAGGACAATAAGTTGTTTTATCTTATTAGTAAATATTGACTAAAAAACACTGATTAAATGAGTGTTCCCATCCTGCTGACTCAACCACATCCGTGTTTGTTCCCTTAAGGGAGCATTACACACCCTGAACATACATCCAGAGGAATCAATCATTACACATATGTTTAGGATATTATCTTTTCCAACAGAAAAGTCCAGGCTTTCAGTGAGAAAACAAAAGCCAAGGCAAGTTGTTACACAAGATTATCTCTCAGAAGCACAGCAGAACAGGGCACATCCCACCCTTACAAAAAGCATTGCCATATTCACATATTTTAAGGAATTTTTATCTCATCATTTTTTCTTCTCATCTCATTTTAGTTTGCAGCTATCTATAGGGAAATGAAATAGCCTTGCAATTAAAAATACAAACTTGAATCTGCATAATTTTAGGCAAATAATCTCCTGCTTGATTTTAAAGACCCATAATGAAAATGCAGAGCAGGGATACTTTGGAACACGCCTCAATGTTTCTCTGCCACCAGTTTCAGGGGAATTTAAACCTATAACCTGTCTCACTTGAGTCTTGCAGCAATGAGTGGAACAAGGCCTAAATATCTTTAAAATGCTTGAGTTGGACAGATTTTCAACACAGCTCAGCTCAAATTTCCCCTGCTTCAGCAGGATCTGTGCATATGAAGTCAGCGCGCCACGCCGGGGCTCACACAGCTCTCAGAAGGCTGCCCAGAGTTTTTGGGAATCTCGCCCCTTTCTCATGTTCCCGAGTGAAAGATGAGCTGCTTGAAAAAAATCTAGCTTTTCTTGCTGTAAAATAAGGCTCACAACACACTGCTGATTCACACAGGCTTGGGAAAGCAAGAAATGCCCAGAGCTCAGGCCGTGAAATGACACTGGAGAGGAGAAAACAAGGTCAGTGGGTCTCTGCACTTCCCATTCCATCGATGCTCCTGATTTCATTCAGGCACAGTCTTTTCTATCATTTTTGCTGCTTTTTTCAGACTTTTAAGACTAGGCAATTTCATTCAAAATATTTAAAACTACTGACAGAAAAAAGCTGCTACAGACCTTCAAGTGAGAGCCTGGGGAGGTCATATTTAGCAACTTTACAGTAAACTATTTGAGATTATAGTGAAAATAGTGGGATCAAAGAGTCCTCAGATGTCCTACTAGTTTCAAATAGTGTGGGCAACAACAGTTAGACATACACAGACTGAACCCTTCTAGCCTCAAAGTTCTCTGCATGATCCTAGTCCTGTTAGTTCCCAGCAGGTTTTTGAGAAAGAAAAATTAAGTACTGAAAATAGTTATTAACTAAGAGTTATATTCTTGGTTCCGAAAAAATTTTATGTTCCTTATTTTTGCAGCTTGTCTTGTGGGACAGACCAAAACCAAATTTAAGAAGGGAGCACAGGTGGATTTTGACAAAAATGGATGGTCTGAAGGGTAAACCCACCAGTGCCAGCATCAGATGTGCAGCAAAAGAAGAAATACCACAGCTGGAATGCCCAAAAAATAATGCAGCAAAGCCTGGGTGCTTCTCCAGGGCTGCAAGTCTGTGCAAAGGCTGGAACTGTGTTTATGGTGTGACACTCTTGCTATAGGTCAAGGGGAAAGGGGAAGCCTGGACAGCTCCTGGGCAGCCTGAAGAGCTGGGGTGGGTTCCCCTTGTCTGGACTCCCAACGAGCCACTCCATCACTTCCCTTCCCATCTGGACAGGGGATGGAGAATGAGCTGGAGAACAACTCATAGGTGGACATCAGGCAGTTCACAGAAGGAAAAGGGAATGTTTGTGTGTGAACAAGCAACGAGAACACAAAAAGAGGTTTATTCTCTATTTCCCATTGATGGGTGATGTCCAGCCCCATCCCAGCAGGCAGGGCTTCAGCACACTGAGTGGCTGCTCTGGAAGGCAAACATTGTGAACAGCGAGTGATCACCCTTTTCTCCTCTTTTCCTTAGCTTTTATATCTGAGCCCTTATCACCACTCCACCAAAACAGAGGCTCCTGTACACCAGTCAGTCTATCAAATTCCATTTTTTCTTACAGGAATTTTGGGGAGGTTTTCTCACCATTTTGAAGTTTAGGAACCTTCAGGTCAGCATTTTTTGTCACTACAAATTATATGAGTTCTATTCACAGTGAAATAAGCAATTTTTAGACCTGGCTGCTTTTTTTTTCTGTGTGTCTGTGTATGTGTTTTTCCCAATCAAATGAGAAAACACACAAGTAAAAACTCCACCAAATCTGACAAAATCCTTTTTGAAAAACTGCATTTAAAATATAAGCATTTCCCAATGAAATTGAATAATGGCACTCCTTTTTAGAGTGCCTGAGAATGCTCAATGGTTCCTTAACCACACATTACCGGGGTATCTTGCCATTCCCCAGATATACAGCTGTGGTAGCAGACCCTGTGTAGTGAACAAGAAAATTGAACATATCACTGCACAGAGCAGCAGAGCAGCTCTCCTGGTCCCAAGACCTGCCAAGACAAAGCCACAGGAGCCACAGCCCCATCAGATGCAGAGGAGGGGCTGCCCCAGTGAGCCAGGCTTAGCTCACTGCTGCTTCAACACGCTCAGCCTGGCCTCAGGCAGAACTACAGCAACCCTGGGAAGGTGACAGGAGTGACATGGACAATCCTCTGTAAAATATGCCCCGGCTGGAGCATGACATCATGGACATTGATCAACCTGGGAGCCACCTGCAGTTCTGATCCAGACTCTCATTTGTACTAACCAGTACAAGGAAAAGAGTTCTGCACTGAGCTGGGAGCAGGGACAGCACCCAGGGAAGGGCTGGAGCTGTGTCAGGGCAGGCTGAGGTTGGATCTCAGCAAAAGGTTCTTCCCCCAGAGGGTGGTGGGCACTGCCCAGGCTCCCCAGGGCAGTGGGCACAGCCCCAAGGCTGCCAGAGCTCCAGGAGGGTTTGGATGATGCTCTGGGGCACAGGGTGTAACTCCTGGGGATGGTCCTGTGCAGGGCCAGGAGTTGGACTGGATGATCCTTGTGGGTCCCTTCCAACTCGGTATATCCCAAGATCCTGTGCCATGGGGAGGCATCTGCCAAGGATTCCTTCTTTTTCTAGGACACTGTCCAGCCCCCATAGAGCTTTTCTAAAGAGAAAAAACAATTGAATGGCTTCTTTTCAAGGATACTGGAATACTATATGTCCATAGGTTTGCTAAGTCTCAGGAGCAGATCCCAAGGTAGTTAATAGCTGTTATACTTCTACAGGTAGTCAAACTGAGACACAGAATGGCTGAAGTGTGACACTTGAAACTGTCACCAACTTAGAAACTGACTTTATATACTTGTATAATTTTGAAACAAATACACTGAGTGGTAGGGTATTCTCTTCTCATTTATCCAACTTATAAGCAGCGAATATATAGTGGAAAGTAAATTATAAAACTCCTGTACTGCAGATACACATCAGGAAAAATGCCCTTTGACTAATTGCAGCTAAGCTTTGTAGCTTGGAAGTTTTCAAATTCATATGGCAAAGCATGAAGTAAATGAAATATACACAAAAATGTACTATTTTAAAAAGAAATTTCAGACCCTGGAGATTTCCTGAGCTAAAGTGCAGTTAGAAAATACTATGTTTGGAAGCAAATTTAAAACTTATACTACTTGTCATCATTTTAAAGTCGTTTGATACATAAGAATATTTACAAAGGGATCTAGAATGACAGAGCATTTTGCCAACATCAGAATCCTCCTTGCTGCACAGTTGGCCCCAGGTTCTCCAGCAGTTTGCCCTCTCTCCTATGCAGTTCCTCAGGCCCTGGCAGGAGGGCTTGCACACACGGGCAGCTGTGCCTGGATGTTTTGGGAAGGTGCAGCGATGACCCTCCCTCCAGGGTCACACAGACACACACCCTCCTCACCTGTGCAGTGGGAGGGACTCACCTGCATGGGGGTTACTCTGTCACAGCTCTTAGAGTGTGACAGGAGACAGCGTGTGCTCTACAGACCCCCTCACTCACCTGCATGTGTCCACCTCAGGTGGAGATGGGGGGATCACGTGCCAGCCCTGAGATACCCAAATCCACAGGAGCACTGCAAAGTCCTCCACCATTTCTCTCCTTTCAGCTCTGGCTTGCTCACCCACAACTCCCTCCAGTCATGCAGGGACTGAGTTTCTCAACCTTCCAGTAACACTACAAAGTGAGATTCAGCTCTTTTGCAAGGTCTGCCCCTCCTTCTGCCTTAGTGGGACTGAAGTTGGAAAGGGATTTAGGAGCAAGGGCATGGGTTCTTCATTGAACAAGTTTGTTGTTATAGCTAAAGCAGTAAAATGTTTTTTAGGACTCAAAGAAAAGGTTGGATGTAGTATGAAAATTATATAAAGCAAAATTTTAAAATATATAAGTCCAAGTAGGAATGAACACCAGTACTTGGAAAATGTCCAAAAGAGGGCAATGAAGAAGGTTCAGGGCCTGGAAGGGAAGCGTGTGAGGACACTGAGGGCACTCGGTGTGTCCAGCTGGAGGAGAGGAGACTGAGGGGAGACCTCATTGCAGGGACAACTCCCTGGGGAGGGGCAGAGGAGGGGCAGGCACTGATCTCTGCTCTGTGGGGACCAGGGACAGCACCCAGGGAATGGCTGGAGCTGTGTCAGGGCAGGCTGAGGTTGAATCTCAGCAAAAGGTTCTTCCCCCAGAGTGTGGTGGACACTGACCAGGGTGATAGAGCTCAAGGGGTATTTCAGTGATTCTCTGGGGCACAGGGGGTCACTCTTGGGAATGGTCCTGTGCAGCTGGACTGGATGATCCTTGTGGGTCCCTTCCAACTCAGCACACTCTGTGATTCTGTCACTCTGTGAAAGCTGGGGTCCACAAAGCTGTCCCAACTCCAAGGCTGAACTAAAGGCCTTTCCCAAACATGCCCCTCCAGTGCAGCACGTGCAGCCTCTCACTGCATTCCGGTCAATCAGCAGAAAATTCCATACTCCTTCCTAGCTGTTAGCCCTCACGTGCTGGATTAGTCCCAAGCTTTGTGCACTCCAGTAGGCACTGACAGACAGCAGTAGATGATGTAGAGGTGCAATCATATCAGACTAGTGAGAGTACAAATCTGTACAGCATAATGAGTCTTCTATTGCATATATCAGAGTCTTGAAACTTTTTCTAGTTAAATATATAGTCTGAAAACTTCCAGCATATATCATATCATCGAAACAACAGGCTCCCATTGTTCATGTGGCATAAATCTATCACAGTCTTCTAATTGCATATGATTTCCACCAGCTATAGGCTTACATAGTATTGCACGAGTAGCAAAGGTTTTGTACATGGAAATCGACTTACACTGTAAGAACAAATTTTGCATTGTTCTGTACCTGAAAGTCACACATTTCTATGATGACCAATGAACTCTTACACAGATTGCTGGCGACGGTAAATAATGTATTTGAATAATCAGACGTGTCCTGTCTGGAGCTCTGCTCGAGCAATCTGCAGCCCAGGGCTATTGTGACACCACAGCCCCAGTGGAGCAGCCCCCTCTGCTCCTGCAGCACAACCCACCAGTGGCAGCAGAGCAGCATGGTGGGCCAAACTCACAGGACCACAGAGTCAAAGAATGGGCTGACATGGAAGGGGGCCACAATTCCAACTCCTGGCCCTGCACAGGACCAGCCCCACGAGTCACCCCCTGTGCCCCAGAGCATCATCCAAACCCTCCTGGAGCTCTGGCAGCCTTGGGGCTGTGCCCACTGCCCTGGGGAGCCTGGGCAGTGCCCACCACCCTCTGGGGGAAGAACCTTTTGCTGAGATCCAACCTCAGCCTGCCCTGAGCCAACTCCAGCCATTCCCTGGGTGCTGTCCCTGGTCCCCACAGAGCAGAGATCAGTGCCTACTCCTCCCCAGGGAGTTGTCCCTGCAATAAGGTCTCCCCTCAGTCTCCTCTTCTCCAGTGAACACCCCAAGTGACCTCAGTGTCCTCACATGCTGCCCCTCCAAGCCCTGAATCATCTTCACTCCCCCTGAACCAACCTGATTTTGGGGGTGCTCCAGCCCCCCTGGCCTCACCACACAGCTGTGCCACTCCACAGTACCCAGGATTCCTGCCTGTTTCACACAGAGCTTGATGCTTTCAAACCCCAAAACATATTCATTGTTGTTCTCTCTCAAATCTGCGGGACAGAGTAGGACACTCCCTGAGGGGAATCAAGGATCATTTACAACTTATGCTCCTGTGTCAGGATGAGCAGCAAACACAGGTGGGCACTTGGTGGCTCTCAGGTGAAAGGTATTTGCTTGTCAGGAAAATATCCACATTTCATCTTTGCTTGCTGAATCTCCACAACTAGAAAAAGACAGCTAGTGATGTGGAACCAAGGGGAGCTTAGTATTAGGGCCTTCAAAGGCAGTGTCCCACTGCTGGGCAGCAGTCCCAGCTAGGCAACCTCCTGGTCTTCCTCGTGTTCTCTTGGGGCTGAAGATCTCTGTGTTTCCCACTGAACATATGAAGTGATACACAGCCCTACTCTGCAAAAACAAGATGTGATGCTTGTGCATCAAACAGGCTGGCTGGAGGTGGTTGATGTTAGATGGTAGTGTTTCTATCCTAAAAATGACCCCATCATCCTCAGCCTCATTCCCTGTCACAGATTTGTTTCCATTCCCGTACCTATCCCTGGTCACCCTCTGCTACTTTCTTCTCATTCCTTCTTTTTAGGAAGAAATTGTTCCCAGGAGGATGGGCAGGCACTGGCACAGGTTGCCCAGAGAAGCTGTGGTTGCCCCATCCCTGGAAGTGTCCAAGACCAGGTTGGACGGGGCTTGGAGCAACCTGGGCTGGTGGGAGGTGTCCCTGCCCATGGCAGGGGGGGGTTAAAACTCTACGATGTTTAAGTTCCTTTTCAGCCCAAACCATTCTGTGATTCTATGATAATGATCACCCCATGACTATCCATTACCTCCTCCAGCTGAAGACACACGTGATTTTCTCAGGGCTCTCTGTGGCAGCTCTCAAAAGCATGTGAGAGAGATTGCAGCAGATGTTAAATCTGCTGGGAACATTTTTAAAAGCCACTCCTGCATGAGGTTCTGCTGCAGAGGCACCCATCCTGCTCAGGTGCCTCTTGGGCCAGGTACCCATCCCCTTGCCTGGAGTGCCCCCAGGAGCAGTGCTGGCATATCACACACAGAGGTGGCCAGAGGTCACTTTAAGGGCAGGATGCTCTCATATTTCCCCTGAGGATGTAACAGATGGAGTGCCATGGAGATGCTCTCTAGGGCACTCCTGCAGCAAACAATTGACAAATTTGGCCTCAAAGGCATGTCCATGGATGAGGTGACTGCAGCCACAAAGACTGATTCATAAAAGGGAGAGAAAATACACTGTCAAAATATTACATTCCAGCCCTATCTGGAGGGGAATTAAAACCTTTCTGTCCTTCCCACTGACCCATGTCCTTACATCTGAGTGACCATGTGTAAGGAGATGCCCATAATGCTCAGAGTATAATTGGAAAGGACGGTAGGAAATGACTCACTTACTCACTTGCTGCTGGAGGGCTGCGTAAAATACTGGCTGTGGTCTCACATCGTACCACACAGGCAGGAGAATTTGTATCAGCACACAGAGGCTATAGAATTACATTTTCTCATCAAACCCCAGACATACACCATAGATTACAGGCTCTCCTCTGGCAACACGCAGGCTGCAGAGTGAGTTCAGGGGAGATTGGCTTGCAGCAAACACAACTTGTGCTCTGCTGTCACTCTGCTGTACTTTCTGAAATTTGAGAACAAGAGGTCATGAACTGCAGCCCAACCAGAGTAGCAGTCAGAATATAACCATCATCTTCCTGGCCCACAGACTGGGACAAGGAGCAAACTGCCAATACATTCACAACAGGAGGAGTGCCTGTGTTGGGGGCTCAGCAGTGGCTTCCACACCTTGTCATGCTTAGCACCAGGACTTCTGCCTGGAAGCTGAAACTCTATTAGTGCAGGAAAAAGATTATTTAGGCCCAAACAGACAGTGTGTTACAGGTCTTACCATGGGGACAGTCTGCTGGAGATGTGGGTTATGATGGTGCCATCTTCAGAGTTTGGGGTCTTCCGTGCAAGAAGTAGCATTGCAATCCTTGAGTAGTCCAAGGGAGTAGCTGGTGCCTTAGTTATAGATGACTGGGATATTGCTTTTTAAACCAGGAAACCTGAAATGCTGAAATTAAACTGATCAGGACATAATATTTTACCTTTAGAAACTTTTACATGGTTAAATCACTTTGTTCTCTTTCAACTATTTCAAACATAGAAACCTATTAACATACTTTTTTTTTTGCTTACCATAATTAGTAAATATTTTGCACAAGTGTATAATTGCTAATGAAGTCGTTTAACTCACCTGAATAGGGTTTGCATAATGAACAACCTTTAGATCTTGCTTTCTGGAGATTTAGATCTCTGTGAGTGCCCTCATTGAGAAACCTGAATTTTTTAATGAGAAAGGAAACAATTCCTTGGATAGCACAAACAGGAGAAGTTTCCACATTGGAGTCCTAAAGAAACATAGAACCAGAGAGACCCACTGACCAAGAAAATTCTGGTCTACATGAGCGAGACAAACCAGGCAAAGAAAGCCACACTCAAAACTGGAAGACAGAAATAATCTAGGAATCCAATCTGATTCATTCCCTCCATCAAAACACCTCAAGCTTGGCACACTAAAACTGCTCTGCTACATCTTCTCTGCTGTATTTGAATTTTTCAAATGTGACATTTTCTTTGCCCTGGCAAGAGTCACCACTTCTTCCCTGGGAGGGTGGGCAGGCCCTGGCACAGGGTGCCCAGAGAAGCTGTGGCTGCCCCATCCCTGGGAGTGTCCAAGGCCAGGTTGGACGGGGCTTGGGGTAACCTGGGCTGGTGGGAGGTGTCCCTGCCCGTGGCAGGGGGTGGGACTGGATGAGCTTTAAGGTCCCTTCCAACCCAAACCATTCTGTGATTGTATGTTACAGCAGGAATCTGACACCACACTAGAAATTTTGTCCCAGTGATATTAAAATCTGCATTTTAAAAGTGGTTTGCAACAAATTCTGTGGGTTATGGGAACCCTACCCAATTTACAGTTCTTTGATGTGTGTAACAAGGATGGCAATGCAATTGTAGCACACAAAAGGGCATCGAGATTAAATTGATTGTATTTGAAAGTACATCCAGATCCTCAGGAGAATGTACTAGAGATAAGGGGGGCTAAATGTTAGTGTCCAAAAACTGTCATATGATAAGGTCATTATATCAATGGCTAATGAAATACAAGCCTAATGTATCTTCTGCTGGATATGGAACAGGCAGGATGTCCATGTACTGTATTAGCTTAATGATAATTTGAAAATCTAAAATATAAGAGGTGATGGCCAGACCAAGAAATGCTTTTAAGTAACTCAAGAGGGCTAATCTGTGAATTTCGCTTCCCAGCTCCAGACACCAACATGACCAGTGCTGGGACATCTTCACAGGCTTTGTGACCCTTCCTTTAGTTAGTAACAGCCACAAACATGTTCGAAGGTTTAATACAGCTCAGTATCTCATTATATTAAACACATAATAGGCATCATTGCACAAATTTTCCACTCTCCTGGGCCCTTGAGGCACTGATTAGACTATTCCTTCAGGAAGCACCCAGGAATGCCAGGAGAAGGCCTCTAACAGAGGTTTTGATCAATGTTTCTGGAACAGACCCTGTTTGCTGTGCCCTCATTAGAATGAGGGAAGAAACTTTGTAGAAATTCAGATCTTTAACATTAAAAGGAAATTACACTCTTAGTCCTGACTTGTTAGTGAAAACCAAGTCTCATTTGGTACATTTATGCTCTTGTTTCCTTTCTATCTTGTTGATGGCTGTTTTTCCCTGCTGTCACCTGTCCTTCTATGTGTCTGTCTTTCACTCCTTACCTGGGGAGCCCAACGTAACCCAGGAGTTTCCCCACAAGCACTGTCACTCATTATTTCCTTCTGCTATGGGTTAAACATCTCTAATGCTCTCTCAGGCCTTCCCTCAGGTTTTCAGGGAGTTCCCAGGTATAACTGAAGGGAAGAAAAATTGCTAAATATTTCTGCCTTTGTATTTCTTTCTTCTCTTATTTCTGCTTCTCTCTCATTCCTAGCATGTGTCGACTTCTCTGCATTCGTTCTGTCCCTGGAACTAGAGACATACATATTTTCCTTCAGAATGTTGAAATCAGAGGTTGTTTTCCAGCATGTTTTCTCCCCAGACCAACATGGCTATCAAAGAACAGTGTTTGCACACACACTGCAAAGCAAACGCTGTGGACCTACAGTCTTTTTCTAACACTGGTAGATGATATTATTGGCTGCAAGACTTTGTGTTGTGTGTATATTCTGTAGTACCCTGATTTCCACAGAGTCTGTGTCCCCTAGGACTAAGAGTGTCTCTTGAAATATGCACTTTCTTCTCCACTGGTTACTCAGGAGTGTCACACAAACCCACAAGGCAACTCAGAGACTGAGGCATTTCAGGGCGACAGAAGAAATTCAGGAGTATCTGACCCAACAATTGCATGTCAACAAAATATTCATTGAATCAACAAATCACTCACCTGGACTGATGGAGTTATTGCCATTGGGATTATCAACACAGGCTGACCACAGCCTACCAAATCCTGGTGTAGCAAACCTAAAATCTCTGTTGGAACCAGTCTGAACTTTTGCCTGTAATTCCTAGAATTTAGGAGATGAATCCTCTACTGTGAGAAAGGGGAGAACAACCTGTTTAACCTGCCTAGATCCCTTCATGGACAGATGCCTCACAAATTTCACAGTGGCCCCAAAATCTTCAAGTGGAAGTGCAGCTTCCAGACAGCAACATCCAACTGCATCACAGCACAAACCCATTAAAAACTGGGATTTCCTTGTTCAGGCTCCACCACAGGCTAGAACTGCATCGCTCACCAACACACAGGGGTCCTCCCTGTGTCTGCACCAGCCCCGTCCAGGCTCTCCATCATCTGCACACACGGGCAGAACTCCACCAGGGTAAGTAATAAAATGCAAATGTATTCCTTCAGAGGTTGATCCAAAGCCCAGCCAAGTCAATTATTATTAATGTAATTAGCCCTGTATAAGCAGTTTGAGACATAATGCAAGTCAGGTCTCCATCAAGCCAGGCTGCAGATAAATGCAGAGCAGAATTAAAGGGTTTACAAGCTAACTGGGTGTGACAGACAAAAGGAAAGAGAGGAAGGAGATGTGAGTTGATAGAAAAAGAGCAGATAATCTGCCACAGAAACCCAATCTTAATCCTGTGCTTTGTCTGGCAAACCATGCAGCCTTCAGCAGGAATTTCCAATAACTGTTACATCCAAAACATGCTCATTAAACAGTGTTTTGAACCTTTATTTGTAAAGCATTTTCTGTCTCCTCGCATTTTGATTCATTTCACCTTGCCTTTAGCAAGCGTAAGCAACGCTGTTTATTTCTACAGCATCATATATCGAGGGTCATTCAAGCCAAGTCAATGGCACGACCCCGTGTTGCAAACATGAATGAAGGGCTGAACAAAGCCCACCATGAGCTTTGCTTTATTCTGTACCAGTAATTAAAAATGCCTGAGTCACACTGTGCACTCCCCTCACCCTCCAAGGTAACTGCGCTGCTCGAGTGCCACGGCCAGATGCCAACCCACGAGCCCCTCTCTGTGTGCTGGCACCCGCCCAAGCTCTCTCCTCGGTTTTTTTTCCAGTCCAGAAGGGAGAGTTTCCATGTGCTCGGGAGGGGCTGCGGGGAGCGATGGGGAGGGAGGCGCTGCCGGGATGCGGAGCTTTGCACAGCACCCTCTCCCCGAGCTGGCGGCCCCGCTGGTGCAGCCAGAGCACCCTCTGCTGCTCTCCTCCCTCCTGCCAACGAGCCCCTGGCATCTCTCAAACCCTTCCAGACATACTCCTGGTACCCTCCCACCCAGGCTCGCCCCCACCCTGCGATCCAGGCTCTGCAAGCACCACCGGAGCTCTCTGCATCCTGAGGGAGCACAGGGTGAGAATGACACGCAGCTCCATCACTGATCCTGCAAACCTGCTGGCTATCTAGCCAAGAGATTACGAAAAACAAGGCAGGAAAGTCTCCGTGTTCCGTAACTGCCGAGTCTGGGTGTATCTGGGGATAGAGGCTGCACCAAAGCCCTCGGCGATGGCACAGGCTCTATCTGGAAATTTTTGTAACTGCCATTGCTATTAGACCATATGAATGCAATTATAATATTCCAATAGGAATCAGCCGAGTATGTGGTAAACCAAGGGAACATACGAGGGAATGTGTGTAAGACAATCTCCCTATCGTGCTCGTACAAGGGCACCGGGGTTTCCTCCCGAACCCAGCCACTCCCCGCTCCTCCCGGTGCTCCTGGAGGAGGAGAGCAAAGGCTGGCTGGAGCTGCCCTGGTGGGGATGGAGGGCTACCAGCTCACCCTGAAATGGAAAGCCAGCTAGCCATGCTGGGACAGACAAGGGAAAAAAGCAGTGGGAAGACCTTTTGTAGCTGGAAAAGGCAAGTCAACATGTAAGTCCTAGTTAAAATATCTTTATTAGCGGCATTTTAATCACTTGCAAAATCTGGCCCGGGATCAAACCAAACATAAGGCAGCAGCTGTGGTAAACAGCCGTTGTTGAAATGGAAAAATGATTAGGTCTGAGGGAAGGATGTCAGGCTTAATGAGCCTGACTTGAATGCTGCTGGAGCTGAGCACGGGGCACGGCTGGGCACGGCTGGGCACGGCTGGGCACCTCAGCATCACACGTCCTGCCCTACAGAACCCCTCCTGGTGCAGAGCTCCCATGGCCTACAGCCCCTCTGCCTCCCAGCTAACCATCACTGGCCATATTTACAGCACTAAGGTGTTTTGCAGACTCTGCTTGGAGAAGGGAACAATTACACTGATGCCTGAGCCTCTCTCTTTCCATCACACACCAGACTGTAACACTGAAAGTCATTTAAACTTCTGTAGAAATAAGGAAGAGTAATTATCCACTAAACCTTGAACTGAAACCAGACATGTATTAGCTGTATTCTGACTCTGATGCTGTTACACCATCTTCCCTTGTCCTGCAGGAAGGGCCCTGGGGGTCCTGGTCAGGGGCCAGTTGGCCACGAGTCAGCAGTGCCTGGAGCCAGGAGGGACATCCCTGTCCTGGGGGGCATCAGGGCAGGGAGGGGATTGTCCCACTCTGCTCTGCACTGGGGCGGCCTCACCTGCAATAGTGGGGCAGGTTGGGGGGACACAGTGGAAGGGAGAGATTGAGCCATTGCAGAGTGTCCAAAGGAGGGATGTGAGGATGGTTCAGGGCCTGGAGGGGAAGTGTGTGAGGACACTGAGGGCATTTGGGGTGTTCACTGGAGAAGAGGACACTGAGGGGAGACCTTGTTGTGCTCTTCAACACCTGCACACAAGGTGGCTCCAATCTCTGCTCTATGTGAGCCGTGACAGGACCCCAGGGAATGACTGGAGATGAGTCAGAGGAGGTTTAGGTTGGATCTCAAGAAAAGTTCTTCCCCCAGAGGGTGGTGGGCACTGCCCAGGCTCCCCAGGGCAGTGGGCACAGCCCCAGGGCTGCCAGAGCTCCAGGAGGGTTTGGACAACCCTGTCAGGGACAGGGTGGGATTGCTGGGGTGTTTGTGCAGGGCCAGGAGTTGGACTTGATGATCCTGATGGGTCCCTTCCAACTCTGTGTATTCTATGATTCTGCAACATTTCACCTGCTGTAGCTGTAAAATTCTGATAGTTTTTTGTGTATTAGCTAGAATAAGGTTTATAAAATAAATTTTGGTTAAATTTACCCAAACTAAAGAAATATATTTAAAAATACCAATAAACAAAATGTAAAAAATATATTACACTGTCAGCAAAAGAGAAATCTCAAAACTTGAAGATATTTTGTACATCTATTTCAATTAATGCAACTAAGTTAATAACCGAAGGAGAACTGGGCTTCCAAAATGTGGAGGCAAAGTGCTCTGAACTCCAGAGGTTTACCCACCTCTGCAGCACAGAAAAAGGTGACAAACCTTAAGCAAGTTCATAAATGTTCTGGTGTCATAAAAGCATTGAATTCAAAAAAGTAATTGAAAATGAGATGAAGTCACATACTGTGGCTTTGTCACCTTCCAGCTCTCTCCCCTTTCTCTGCAGATCTGGCCATGCTGCTGCATGTTTGGATAACCAGGTACTACATCCAGGCAGCTCAACCAGCTGCTGCCCTTGGCCTTAGCATTTCTAAAGTGATCAGAAATGTGCTGACCTAATTTTAATTGCTATTAGTGCCAGTTAAAAAGCTTTAACTGGCTTCAAGTGACCCAGGTGAGCACCGTGGACTGGGGCAGTTCTTGCTTCTTGGACCTCCAACAGGCTGAGCTTCAACAGTAAATGATGCTAAATTTTCACTCCCTCATCCAAAGCACTTTCTATGGTGTACACAAGTTAATTTGGCTGGCAGGTCATGGGAGGTGATTCTGTCCCTCCAGTCCCCCCAGGTGAGACCCCACCTGCAGAGCTGCCTCCAGCCCTGGGGAACAGCACAGCAAGGACATGGAG
>WBMV01007949.1:241097-294743 GCA_013396655.1 Campylorhamphus procurvoides
ACCAGGATGGTCAGAGGGATGGAACAGTTCTGCTGGGAGGAAAGGCTGAGAGAATTGGGATTGTTCAGCCTGGAGAAGAGAAGCTTTGAAGTGACCTAATTGTGGCTTCCAGTGCCTGAAGGGAACCTGAAAGAAAGATGGAAAGGGACTATTGACAAGGGCCAGGAGTGAAAGGACAAGGAGGAATGGCTTCAAACTGATAGAGGGCAGGGTTAGAGGGGATGTTGGGAAGAAATTCTCCCCTCTGAGGGTGGGCAGGCCCTGGCACAGGTTGCCCAGAGAAGCTGTGGCTGCCCCATCCCTGGGAGTGTCCAAGGCCCGGGTGGACGGGGTTTAGAGCAACCTGGGCTGGTGGGAGGTGTCCCTGCCCATGGCTGGGGGTGGAATGAGGTGAGCTTTAAGGTTCCTTCCAACCCAAACTTTTCCGTGATTCCAAATCTCTGTTTAAACAGCCCCCATTTAAATAGTTTCAATCAACTGGAAATTGGTTTGGCAAGAGCAGGAACATTTCAGTTCTGGTTCTTGCACTAAAACATTTCACATGACTCGGGAAGGCACCTGACTGGACCATGATGATACTGATCAGTATTAGCTCAAACTGTGGCCCTTCAGCACCAGGAAAGGTCTGGAAACCACAAGGAAAGTCCAAACAAGTCAGTGTAAAGGTCCTTGTAAGCTCCTGCTGGGATTCAGAAATGTATATGGAGAGTGAACAGAGCTGAAATTAGTCTCAGACACATTTCATTAGCAGGACCACAGTGACCATATTGACCACAGAGGAATGCAAATGACTGACCCCATCTGGGTAACATCTGAGTGTCCAGGCTACATGAAACTCCTTATTGCCATTCACTGCCCTTCCACTAAGGGTGAAATTCCATCAGAATCCAACTCCAAGTACAGATTGTAGGCTGCCCTCAGAAACAGGTGTAAAAACTATTCCAAAATTATTTGTTCCCCATGACTTGTTTTTGCTCTTCATAAGGCAGAGGAGGTCAGAGCTACAACTCTCACTATGACATCACAGTCCCTCTTGCTACATAGAGTCTCTTTTCCCCTCCTCATTGACAGGGTGCCACAAAAAGTTCCAAATTTGAAAGCAGCTCAAATTATGTTGAATACAAACCCACCCACATGCTATCAGTCATTCATGTGTGTCTTGAGAAGCATAAACCACCTCCTTAACCCACTGGCATTTCAAACATTGGATGTCAAAACACAACTGTGGACTTGAGAAGTGGCTTCATCCTCACCAGCTCTTTGTCCTGCGTGACTTGAGAGAAGAAAAAAAAAGAGCATTGTTTAGTATTTTTCATTTCCATAAGGGGGAGCTTGTGCACAGAGGATTACTCTTGGTGACTCTCCAGCCCCAGAGACTTCACACAAGCACAGCTCATTGAGACCTACGTCTGTGTTATTTATGCTGAGCTGAGGCCCCACAACCCAGAGCACTCAGGGCTGTGCTCTTGTGAGAGTGAGGAGTGAAAACAACCCTGCATTAACCAGAAGTATTTGACCTGTACTTGTGTGAGTTCTGTTTATATAATTATATTAGTGGAAGGTTAACATTTTTATTTAGCTAATGTATAATTCATACCACCAACAATGCAAATTACTCTCTGCGGTTTGGAGGTTGACTCTACCTAGTAAATATTAACATTTGTTGGGTGAAAAATAGTTGGGAGGGCTACATGGTAAGATCTGAGTCAGGGTTATGTGGTAACAGGCTATTGACTCTTAATAGTTGGGCTTGGAATTAAAGACCTTGCTGTGATCAGACTTTACAAACCCCACCCTTGTTCAAAGAGAAAGCAATAGTTTCTACCTGTTCTGGCAGCAGAGGAATAAGTAAATGGTTGGTAAAAAATTCAAACACTTCCCACTGGGGAGGTGGCAAAAAAGTCATATGCAAATTATCGGGTGTTAAACATCGTGAATCGGATATTAAACATGCTGAATTTCCTGCACAACATACAAAAACTTCTGTTGAATAAGAAGTTAGGAATGAAAATCTAACACTACAAAGACCTCTGAGGAGTAACTTTAGAGCTCTACTTCCAGTTCTCTTGGAGAGAAAACTGGTCTTCATGGTTAAACCTGCCCTATTTTTGAGAAAAGAGCAGTGGCCACCATTCGACACTGTGTGCAGCACCTGCTGAAGTTCTTTCACCTTCATAGTCTCCCAGGATTTCTGAACTCCCCCACTCAGCTCAAGGCTTCCTCTTTAAACACTTTGAGACAGCTCTGTGAGAGCCAGGGACAGGACTCTTTTCTTAAACGTTCACTTCTAAATTTTAATGTCTGTTGTGTCACTGCTGTGAACAAGATAGATTATCAAGACAAATTTTCCCAGTTCCTGCCTGTGTTCCTGTCATCCATAAAGGCAGCTTCTGAAAACCCCTGCTTTGACTCCCTGCTGTAAAAATGCCTGGTTTAGGTGCCTCACGAGCACCACTTTGTCACAGGTATCCCTTCTCAACAAAGGTGCACTCAAAGACAGAGCAGGGAGCAAAAACCAACATTCTCAGTTCCATTTCTGGTCAAAAGCAGTTGTGAATCTCTGTTGGAGGAGGACACAATATGCCAATGGCTGGCCTACAAGAGAGCTGGAGAGGGACTTTGAGCAAGGGGCATGGAGTGACAGGAATGACTTCAACTGACAGAGGGAAGGTTCAAATTAGGCTTCAGGAGGAAATTCCTCCCTGTGAGAGTGTTCAGTGCCAGGTTGGGTGGGCCTTGGAGCAACCTGGTCTAGTGGGAGGTGTCCCTGCCCATGGCAGGAGGGTGGAACAGGGTGATCTTTGAGGTCCCATCCAACACACATTGGTCTGTGAGTCTATGATGGGTGTCTGCAGCTGACACTGTTTTTTTCAAGAACTGGCTCTGAAGTTCAGTGCAGTCAGTGTAACATAAAAACGTGTTTGGATTTGATCTATTCCCATATCTCTTTCGTGTAACAAGATTTAAGTGCTCAAGCATTAAATGCACACATACCCTATTTTTTCTGGGGTAAGAATGAATGGTTTTGTTGTCTATACACAGTGGAGACTAAAACCCTCTCATATTAGAGTCTAAATGTGCACAAAGAATCCACGCTACTTGCCTTGGGCGATGGGCAACACTACCACACATGTAGAGACATCAAAACTGTATAAATAATGAACACAGGCCCAAAGTGTCACCTGTAGCCATCCTGTCCAGTAGAAGAAAGGACAACTACTTCAGCTACCTGGCTGCAGAGTAAATGCCCTGTGGGGTCTGCCATCCCTTAGCCCTCCTTACCTGGTGTCTTGTATGATGTGGAATGGTCCACAACACTTCCCTCAGGCTCCTCATGATGTGACCAGCTTTGGATATTACTCAGCACAGATCAAGAGGTGCTTCCCACCTTTCTTCCATGGCCTGAAAATGCACGGAGTGTTGAGCGAGCTCCTGCAACTGGGAGGGAGGGAATTCCATGAGAACACATGGCTGAGGGTGGGGAGGGAAAACTGATCCCACCAGGAGCTGGAAAAGGATGGGTTTACAGAAATCCCAAGCAAAGAGCCCATTTTAAATGAGCTCAGCACATCCGAAAATCGGATCATTTATTTAGGTGTATAATTATGAAACATATATATATATGATGTGTTTTATTTATATAATATATATAATTGTATGTTGTTTATTATATATATGTATATATTAACATTTTATATATCATTATATACAACATACAATATAATATGGTTTAGATTATGTATGATATGATATATATTTTGTCAATATATAATCAGATATATTATTTATAATTATATCTGGAATTATTGTTATATCTGCTTTAAAAATTATAATATCAATTTACTCATAAATCTGTAAGTAAATATACTTATTTAGATATATATTCCTAATAACCAATTCAGATGTAGAATTCACCAGGTCAGTCTTCCCATGGGATCCAGAACAAATTAAGCAAATTTGGGGCCTGACCTCCTCGAACTGTGATAATGAAGTTTGCTTCTTCCAATGCTTTTTCTGTCTCATAACCAATCTGGGACAGGAACTCTCTATTTGCAGTTTAAGGCACAATTCAACACGGAGCCAGTTACAGACAAGGCCATTATGAAAATAATCCCACAAGAGGGCATAGAAAGTCAACTCCAGTGGCATGAGTGCAGATGTGAGGTGGTAGGAATCAAAGAGCTCATTATATTAATTATTAAAATAACTATGGAAAAGGGTGAATTTCCATCTCCTAAAATCTTTCAGTTGAGTCCTACTGAAGTATGTGTTCCACTCCTGCAGGACTTAGAGGCTTAATACAGAAATCAAAGAGAATCAGTCTGGTCCCTCTTGGCTTTAAACATCTCTGGATCTTGAGGGAGTAAATGACTTGCCAAGAAATAAAAGTCCCTTTTTTAATTCAAAGTAAAACACACCTACATCTACAGTCTGGGGAGAGAGCTACCGAGGAGATACAATATCAGATCCCAGTCTTGTTTCCTCTGGTGCAAGGCAAGGCAAGATCAGTCCAAAGAAAACTCTTCAGCAGCTTGAACCAGTCGAAAAAAAAGTACATTTACTTGTTAATGTCTAATAGTCTCAGATGTCTACGGTACAAAGGAAAGTATTTGAACAACTTAAAAGTTTTATGGTTAGAATAACATTCAATAAAAAATACATTTTTGCAGGACTGACTAAAGAACCACAGGCAGGCAGGAATTCCGGGAAAGCCCCCTTTCCTCTGGGGAGGAGCCCGTGGGGAGCAGGGAGTCCAGTTATAGTGCTGCCCTGGAACCCCAGAGAAAGAGGGCAGGGATATTTGGGTTTTTTTCCCCTAGAATAGTTTGTCTTTGATCAGGCATCAGTCTCAGAGATGTAACTTTCTGTCAGGAAAATCCCAAATCCAAAAGCCTGGTGTTATCTTTGCAATCTCCCCAAAAGTCTGACATGTTCCATGTGCCACTAAATCTCCCCATATCAATAAACTTGTTTAGAAAAAGTCATGAACTTTTGGAGCAACAGCTGACTCTTGGACAGAGAGGTTCTGGGCCAAGCTTCAAATACATCCACCCCATGATTTATGGATTTGTATCAAAACCAGAGCAAGAGATTTACTGTTTCCCATGATTTAGAGAGCTGAAACCAGGTGAGATTCCGTGTTTTTTAATGAGTTTGATCTAGAATTTTAAAATCCCTTTGATTCCCAAATTCAAAGTGAAAGTCAGAGAAATGAGCCCACATGAACCGGACCCAAGAATATCTCCTCAGAACCTGTGAAGTGAAAGCACAGCTTTGCAAGAGTTTTTGTTGCCATCTACCCTTGCTGCAGGCTTCTAAAGCTTCTGACTGCCCAAATGCAAAATGTCCTCACCTCACTATTCACAAACGGTCTTAAAAAAAAATTAAAAAGTCCAGTTATACATTGCACGAGGATTATGAAAATGCATGGTCTGGCACAAGCATACCATAGGGTTTCCAGGAGTTATATCCTCTCTCTGCATCAGCTGGTGCCAGGTTGAACTGTAGGGGCATTTAAGTGGAGGGGAATCAGAAACACAAAAAAAGTCATGGAACAAGGACATCTGTAGAATATTTTCTAGAGGCAGACAGGTTACAGCCACGGAGACAACTGTCCCCAGCAGCTTTGCACAGAATAAGAGTCAGTGGCCTCGTACTTGCAAAAGAACATACTTGAAGGAAATTGCTAAATAGCCAGGCAATGCCAGCTGCAGTAGTTTCTGAAGTGCTGCACAGGGACACGTTCCCCCAGTCCCCCAGCCCAAAGAACAGCAGAGTTTTAGAGGGCTCTTTTCAATCCTTGATTTAAGTCATAGAATCACAGAATGGGCTGTCCTGGGAGGGACCTTAAAGACTGTCTTTTTCCAACCCCCTGTAGTGGGCAGGGACACTTTCCACCAGCCCAGGTTGCTCCAAGCCCCGTCCAACCTGGCCTTGGACACTTCCAGGGATGGGGCAGCCACAGCTTCTCTGGGCAACCTGTGCCAGGGCCTGCCCACCCTCACAGGGAGGAATTCCTTCCTGATATCCCATCTATGCCTGCCCTCTGGCAGTGGGAAGCCATTCCCTTTGTCCTGTCTCTCCACACCCTTGTCCCAGGTTGCTCTCCAGCTCTCTTGGAACCCATTTAGGCACCGGAGTTCTAAGGTCTCCCTGGTGGAGCCTCCTTTTCTCCAGGCCAAGCCCTCCCAGGTCTCCAAGTCTCTCTCCATAGAAAATAAATATACACAGATCTGGTTTTTCTCCCATCACAAAAATAACTGCTGCTCAGTAAGGGAAGTAGCAGACATGATCCTGGGAACATATTCTTCAGGTCTTTGGATGTGAGAACCTAACCAGAATTACAGGTAAAGTATTTTGAACCTGACAGTCCACAAGCATGTTTTGTGAGCACAGCCCTCACAAACACAGATCTTTTACCTTCCTGGCCAGGCAGGTCTGCAGTCTAAAGAACCAATATTTCATCTCCACAATAGATGTCAGCAGACAAATTTTCTTTGATGTGTTAGAAAAAGTGTCATGTCTTCACTGTGTAAGTAAAATTATGTACAAGTTCACATACATGAAGTACTTTGCTACCTACACCAAACATTATTGTGATCTCTAACCCTGGAGGGGAGACAATGCTGCAAACAATACTGGGCAAAAGGAACAGAGGAATGGGCAAACACGTATGGGCAGATATATCATCACTCTCAGACATTGTTCCAGCTGTGTCCTTTTTATGTGCTCAACATGGAGCCTGTTTTACCATCCACATCCCTGCTGAGGTCTCTTGCCTTTCATTCAGTTTTACCCTCTTGTACCTCTGCTATCTTTGCTTTCATAGTTTTAAAGTGTCCTGATTAGCAGGCACTGCAACAGGCAAAGAAAAAAGACTGTGGTGTAGGAGGAAGACACCTTCTCAGTAAAGAGATTATCTTGAACTCTTCTCTCCTTCACAGAATCACAGGATCACAGAATCACAGAGTCACAGAGCTTGGAAAAGCTCTCCAAAATCAAGTCCAAACTGTGCCCCATCCCCATCTTGTCCCCCAGCCCAGAGCACTCAGTGCCACAGCCAGTCCTCCTTGTGTCACCTCCAGGGCTGGGCACTCCAACCCTCCCTGGGCAGCCCCTGCCAATGCCTCACCACCCTTTCCAGGCAGAAATTCCTCCTGCTGTCCCACCTGCCCCTGCCCTGGCCCAGCCTGAGGCCATTCCCTCTCCTCCTGTCCCTGTTCCCTGGGAGCAGAGCCCAACCCACACAGCTCCCCCCTCCTGGCAGGGACTTGCAGAGCCACAAGGTCCCCCCTTGAGCCTCCTTTTCTCCAGGCTGAGCCCCCCCAGCTCCCTCAGCCCCTCCTGCTGCCCCAGCCCCTTCCCCAGCTCCGTTCCCTTCCCTGGACACACTCCAGCCCCTCAGTGTCTCTCCTGTCTGAGGGGCCCAGAACTGGACACAAGACTCAAGGTGTGGCCTCATCAGTGCATTAAAACTATTCAATAAACTGTGATTACTTTGTCTGTTCCCTTTTAGTCCCTCTGAGCCAGCCAGCCAGATGTTTCTCCAGAAAGAAAACAGGTCTGCTACAGTTTTCTGGAAGGGACTAAAACATCAGTTTTAAATGAGATTTACCAAAGAACAGGCCTGACTGATTGAATGGGTTCATCTGAGCAAGTACTTGAAGAATCACTTCTCCACAACTTTTCCAGCCCCAAGTAGCAGAACAGCACCTGCCAGCAGTGCTGGCTTTGGAAGACTAGGCAGGGCACAGGAATAAACAACCAGATCTGGATGTGCTCCTGGCTGGATGATGATAACACAACTCCAAAGACATCTATATATATGCAGGTGACACCAAGCTGAGTGCTGGGGTTGACACACCTGAAGGATGAAATGCCATCCTGAGGAACCTGAACAAGCTCGAGAAGGGGCTGGTGGGAACCTCATGAGGTTTAACAAGACCAAGTGCTGGAGCTACACTTGGATTGTGGCAACCCCTGGGATCAATCCAGGCTGGGGATGAGCAGATGGAGCAGCCCTGGGGAGGACTTGGAGGGGCTGGTGGGGGAGAGGCTGGACATGGCCCAGCCCAGAACCCCCCATGCCCTGGGCTGATCCCACAGCATGGGCAGCAGGACAGGGGGGGATTCTGCCCCTCTGCCCCCCCAGGTGAGACCCCACCTGCAGAGCTGCCTCCAGCCCTGGGGAACAGCACAGCAAGGACATGGAGCTGCTGGAGAGAGTCCAGAGGAGGCACCAGCATGGTCAGAGGGATGGAACAGCTCTGCTGGGAGGAAAGGCTGAGAGAATTGGGATTGTTCATCCTGGAGAGGAGAAGCTTTGGAGTGACCTGACTGTGGCCTTGCAGTGCCTGAAGGAGCTAAGAAAGATGGAGAGGGACTATTGACAAGGGTCTGGAGTGACAGGACAAGGGGGAATGGCTTCCCACTGATGGAAGGTAGGTTTAGGTAAAATATCAGGAAGAAATTCTTGGCTGTGAGGGTGATGAGGCCCTGGCACATGCTGGGCAGAGAAGCTGTGGCTGCCCCATCCCTGGAAGTGTCCAAGGCCAGATTGGACGGGGCTTGGAGCAACCTGGGCTGGTGGAAGGTGTCCCTGCCCATGGCAGGGCTGTGGAATGAGATGGGCTTTGAGGCCTTTTCAACCCAAACCATTCTATGAGTCTATAAAAGATGTCATTAACTGCAGGTACTAGAGAAAGGATAAAGCCATTGGTGAGTCCCTGTTGCACCTTCTAAGCCAGGACATGTTTGCATTAATACTGATGAGTATGACTTTTGATTCATTAGGGCTTTTGAAAAATACATTTGACTTTTAAAGCCTACATACATGAGCAGTGCTGCAGTTCCTGCGAGCTCCTGCTGTGCATTCTGGTTTTTGGGACTGACATGTTTGCTGTCTAAAACTGCCTGCAACCAGACAAAAAACTTCTTGTGGTTGTGATCAGCATCAATAAACTGGGATGATGCATATGGGAAAAAAAAGGCAAGGAAAAATATGGGCATCAGTCCTGAAAAAGTGGTCACTGCCTTGAGCATTGCCTGGTGATACTGAGCTGGCCTCTCAATACCTGAAGCTTACAGCAGGCATTTTAGGAAATCACAGGATAGTCTGAATTGCAAGGGACCCACAAGGATCAGAGTCCAGCTCCTAAAGGAACAGCCCATACAGGGATTAAACCCATGACCTTGGTGTAATTAGCACCATGCTCTGACCAACTGAGCTAGTGAATATGGCATGAAGGTGAGAAGCCCACACTGCAAATTACCAAGGAACTTCTGCTGAGAACAAGAGAAGCAACCAAACCATGAAAAAGTTGAAAGCTTACATGTCCCACATTGGCTGAGCAAACGCAGCTTTACAGCCCTGTCCAAGTGATGGTACAGCAAAGCTTCTTGGAAGCCTTCTGAGAAACCTCTCTGGTGTGTGGCAGTGCCAGCTTACACAATGGAAAGCATACATGGGATGTTTCAAGAAATCACTTCACTTGGAAAAAAAAAGTATGAGCAATGTTTTTTTCTGAGAACTAATTTTCCAAATAGAAGGTTTATTTTCTTACTCAGAACAATTCCTCCCTTCAGCTGTAAACGCGACAATTTACATTTGAAGTAGTCTTAAAATTCTACTAAGTCAAAATCAAGACAAATGTTCCGAGGCAATCATTCTTTCTGAGACATTTTTTCTTTGGAAAGTGAGAGACCCAACAGAAATTGGAAGATTTTATTGCAAGTGACAGAACATCAGGCTCAAAGGAGGAAGCCTCGGCCTCAGTATTAAGGAATATAAAACTACTGAGTCCAGTTAGGTTTTGTTCCATTTATATGGACATAGAATTGGGTCTTTTGAGAGCAAAGTCAATGGCCTTCAGGCAGCAGTCATGATGGGGAGACACCACGTGAAAACTGCTTTTATTTGTGTTCCCAAGTCATCAATTCCAAACTAAAGGTTATAGGTGCTGACAAGCTTCAGCACCACAGATTAAACCAAGACAGGAAAAGTAATTAAGGGTGAAAAATAAACAGAGGAATATTTTAGCTATCTTGGAGATGAAAGGTTCTTTTGCCTGGCATTATTAGTCTTCTCACACAAACCTTTAGCTTTGCTTAGAAGAATACTATATTCTCTATGGCATGTCAACTCATGAATCCATCATAAAAAATCTATTTTTTAAATCTTTCTATCACACTATTAAAGGAAAATGTTGTGTTGACAAAAGTGCCCACTGCGTTTAACGTAGCCTTTCCTTGTTCGTTGTTTTAAGAAACACGAAGGAGGTCAGGACTAAGGGATTTATAAACGTTAAGCAAACCTCGTCCCTTTAATCTGAAATCTGTCTTGCTTTGCCCTTAGGTTGACATTTATTGTTTAAAAACGTTGAGAAAACGTACTGAGGAATTGCCCATTCCCATCAGTCTAAGTATGAAATGTTTAAAGTGCACATATTTCATCTAGTGCCAGGTCCAGGATCGCAGCCAGGTCTTGTTTGACAAGCAGATGACTAACACAAAGGGGTTCCCCTTATGAAAACGTTCAGATATGTGAGTTGGCAGAGGCCAGGGGATCACAACATTCCCTGCCGGGAGCCCATGCACAGCCATGTGTGGGGCACATGGGCAGCCCCATGGAGAGCTCAGTACCCTACTGAGCCAGGAGCCATCGGGGGGAACAGTTTTGGGTCATTTTCTATCACCCTGGAATTCACAGAGCTTCTTAAGGGCTTTACATTGAAACAATTTAAAGAATAAAAATGAAAACAGAACCCACGTTGCCTCGAGGTGAAGTGATGCTGATGTGCAGGTTTGAGGTTGGATCTCAGCAAAAGGTTCTTCCCCCAGAGGGTGGTGGGCACTGCCCAGGCTCCCCAGGGCAGTGGGCACAGCCCCAAGGCTGCCAGAGCTCCAGGAGGGTTTGGATGATGCTCTGGGGCACAGGGTGTGACTCTTGGGGCTGGTCCTGTGCAGGGCCAGGAGTTGGACTGGATGATCTTTGTGGGTCCCTTCCAGCTCACCATGATCTGGGATTGTGTGATTTTGTAATACACACACTGCCTGTGCTTCAGACTTTTCCCATAAACCTCTGGACGTGAAGCATTAACAAAAGAGCAGCTGATTTTTCCAAGGTCTTCCTTTTTTGAGTATTTCTTCCAATCCTAAATTTCATCTTCAATTTACAAAATAATTTGTTCTGAGTAACTTTAAACAGATGTATTATTATACTGTCAGAGACGGATAGATAAACCATGATTTAGGGATCCCATTACCATCCTCAAGGTTGGACTTGAACAGTCTCTAGACCACCCCATGTGAGTGAGATTCCTCCCAGCTGGGTCTCTACCATCAGACCCTAGGAGTGACCACGATATTCTATGCACCCAACTCAGATTTCAAAATGTTTTGGGCTTCAAATGTGTGCTGTCCTATGTTGGAAAAGACTTGGACTTTATAAATTACACAGCTGAGGCTTTTGTGTTTATGGAGGAATCTTCTGACTTTATCTGAAGGTGCACTACCAAATATTTTCCTGGGTGCATCAAACACCTTGACTTTAATACCTCTAGTGAATACAATGTGCACCTGTTTCTATTAACATGAGCCTCATATTTTAAATTAAAAAAACCCCTACAGATTCATAACAGTTGCTAAAAATGCTTATACTGATCAATATCAGAGTCTACATGAGCTCCAGATGATGGTGAACATGTTTCAATTACATGTGCTTAGCAAATTTTCAAATACTGGCATTTTCAACTTAATTCAGATATTTTACATTTAAAAATGAAAAATAAGGGTGTTTTAATGGGAAGGTTTTTGAGTACATTGGGGAACAAAAGGTGGAGATGTGAGTTTGAGAAGTTCCTCAGCTGGAGGTGACACGTGTTGACCAACACACTGAGGCAACACAACAACACACGTGAGGGCTGCCAGGCCTTGTCTCCTCTTGAAGTCATTGTGCAATGACCATGTAGACATGGTCAATTAAATGGTGCTATTTTGCTCTAACTCAGTAACTATTTTGCATGAAGAGAATGTAATGTGAGTGTAAGGAATCTCTTGGCATGAGCCACTCTCCCAATTAATATTTACCAGTCATCTCCCTGTCATTGCACCGTGTCATTTCCAAAATCCTCACAGCCACACACATATGGCTCCCCAAGGTTGTATCTGAGTTAAGAGGAATCTTCTTTTGCAGATCTGATGAGGTCCAGCCGTTCCTACAGCACTACTTGTAGCTTTGATTCTCCCCTTTCACCACCACCTGCAGATGAGGTGGGGACTTGTTCTCAGTGATGTCTGCAATTCAGGGCCTTGGACATGACACATCCTTAACAAAGCCAAGCATCCATCTTCCTTCTGGGTTTCTTGCACTAAGGTATTGCCAAGACATCGTTTAGTCTGACAAAGGAAACAACACAAAACTGATTCACAGCCTACCAAAACCTTCCTCATCAATGCAATCCAGACTTTGGATCAAAGGGTGTGTCACCAGTTTGGCTACAACATGACCCATCAGAAATTAAATTAGAATATCTCAAGGAGAATCCCTGGCCATTGCACCTCATTCTTAACATGAGCAAAAAAGCAGTGCAAGACAATGCTTTTAATTACTATATTCAGGAAATGAATCTGTCCTTGAACTACTAGGAATGGATCTGAAATCATCCAATTACTGTCCAGGATATGACTGGAAGCAAGAAGCTACTTCAAAAGACCAAGTTTGGAGTAAGCTGGGTGCGTTCCTTCATGCAGAATTCATCCACAATGTGGGTTGTTCCCAGGATGACCTTCTGGAACTGTGTTTACTCATAGGTCTGGGGGCCTTCTGACAACCTCCACTCTCAGTATTCTTCAACCAAGCCCTCCATTTTCAAGCAGAGCCTCCCCAGGTGATCAGCACAGGACAATCCAGGTTGGAAGGGACCTCAGAAGGTCCTCTACTCCCACCTCCTGCCCAAAGTCAGCCACCTATGAGACCAGACCAGGCTGCTCAGGGCTTTAACCAGCCTGGTCTTGAGAAGTCTCCCAGGAGTGGAGTCTCGACAGCCCCTCTGGTGAATCTTGTTCAAGTGCCATGTAGTGAATTGGGCACAAAGCCAAGGCTCTTTCACTGTGCCTCCTCTGTGGCACTCACAGAGCACCTCTGGACATCTGCCAGTTGCCAATGGTGAAGGCAGATTTCCAAGTGCCTGCCTTATTGCCATCAGCCTCCCTCAGTACCAAGTCACTGCACCCATTGGAACAGAGGGGTCGTGTTTGAAGCTGACAGGGAAGTGTCTTTTTGCCCACGCAGAGAAACCACACTCTTTGCTTCTGTTTCAGAGTCCCCCCAGCACATCTCACTTTCCAGTGCACAACACCAGCACTGTGATAATAGCTGACAGCACCTGGCAATTTCTGCAGCTGAGATTGCAAATGACCTTCAGATAGCTTTGCATTCCTGCAACTTTCTGAAGTACCACAGGCACTGAAGTCTGATAAAACCTCTTCCAGTGACAACAGCAAACTCAGAGAACACATAACCAAGATTTAAGCCATTTATGTACTTAGTTGAAGAAACTCGCAGGCTATTTCCCATGCCCACAAATCAAAGGAGCAAACTCAGTGTTCAATACCCTTCCACTACACCTTCTTTTATTCAGTGTAGGGTAACACATTTCTTCTCTTTCATCATCATTCAGAACATGATCCTAAACTGAAGGCAACTGGGGCTGCTGCATCTGCTTCAATGATTTCAGCGCTGAATCAAATTAACATGCAAAACCAGAATGAATCTGTTTTTATTGGCAAAAATGCTGTGGATGAAGTGATATCTGCTTTCAAGAGCAGGGGGCTCGCTTCTCCTCAGAAGTGTAAAAAGGATATAAATGTGAGTTGATTTCTTGGGCAGAGAACAGAAAATAATTTAATTTCAGAGATGTGTTAGAAATTGTGGAAATTAAATGGGTAGTGCTCACCTAGGGCCACAGTCATTGCCATCCTTGAGTGGTGTGCAGGATTTCCTGTTATTAATCCCTGCTGATTGTCAGGTTTGAGCTGTATACATATTTTCACCTCCAGTTCCCCTCTGTCAGGAACCACCCTCCAGTGGTGGGACCTGCTCCTGGTTTGGAGAGGATTGGGATACAAATGTGCTGTTTCCCCCTTATCTTCCTTTTAACATTGCAGAGTCAGTGGTTACATTGCATGGGTTTATGTTCACAGAGGATGGGAAATGCTGAACATGGAAAAAGTTGGGTTTTCTGTCCCATGCTGAGACAAAGCTCCCTGAACCCTCCTGTCTGAGGCTCGGCATCCAGCCCTGGTAGAACAACTGCTGAACTGGGACCTGTATTTCTTAGAGACATTAATATACACTAAATGATCACCTTGCCTTCACACTGGGAACCTGTACATGTCCTAGTAAAATAGGCTGGAATAATACCAGCAGCATATTGCCTGATTAACCCATCATGGCAATAACATTTTACAACTTGGCAATGTAATTCAGGTTTGACCCTGTCATGTGGCACAGCTGGTTAGAAAACATAATTAAGAGGTGTTGTATCAAGAAGTTGACTAAACAGCCTGGGTACATCACTGAAATACTGTGCTGTTATCGGACCTGGGGGCAGGACAGGGTAACTTTGCCCCATTTTGTGCCAATTCTTCATATTGCCAAACTGGCTGCCAAATAAATGCTGCCAAATAAATTGACCTTGTCAATTTTAAACCATCCATTATCATCATTACATTATTGAAAACAGCAATATGCCTTGAATTTCACCAGTAGGAAGATCCTCATTTTTTTTCCCATATGGAAATAAGTAGATTAGTCCGTAGTACCTTTACACTGATTTAAAGTCCACATTACAGAGCTCATGTTGTTGTAATAATATTCTCATAGTTGAGAAGGCCTGGGAGGGAGTTAAATGTCAAATAAAGTGATTTTCTTTATTTTATAGCGTAGCAAATATAAGGCTGCTTCCAAATTCAAATAATATTCTTACAGTAGCTGAGTCCAAACCTGCCCACTGAGATCAGTGCACATTGATCACAGGACCCAAAAAATGGCTTGTTTTTATATAATATTGATTTGGTGAGCACCTTTGTGTTCAGATACACGAGTGTCTGAAGTGAGGTATGGTCAGACCCAGTCCTTCATGACAGGTGAACAGTCACTGTCTGTGCTTTCTACAAGTCTGACATAGTACCTGCACCTCAGTATTACTTTAGGCATCAATCATTAAGGCAAGAAAATGTTTTGCATTTCTCATTTCCCTTGAAAACCTGGCTGTCTCAGGACTGATTTTAGGTTCAAGCACAGACATGAAATAGGGATAACTGCAGTTTTGCTTATTTTTTTGTATTTAGGTCTTAAAACTTCCACACTGTCCCTATGATTTTTTGCTCCCAGTATTATATTTTACAGCACTTTAACACTAAGTCTTACAGATGTGTCTGCAAGAGAACTGGCATCCAAGATGTTAAATGCCTGTGCAGTGCTGCAGAGTGCAGTTCATACTCACAGGAGGTTTCCACTAACTTGTTTGGACAAACTGAGTAAATGTCAGTGGGAATTCTGACCCTGTGCATTACATTAATCTTCATAACTACTCGTACAGATGTGTACATGTTTCTAGGATGGAGATGGATTTTTTTCTAGTTAACTTTTGCAGTTCACTGCTATTTGGAACAAGAAACAGAGGCTTCTGGCATCCACAGCTACTTCTGCTCCCTGGCTCTGAGAAGGACCAAGACAGCTCATCAGAGTAAATGGCCACCTCCACCTCCAAGCAGGAGGGTGAGGAGGGGACCCCAGCCCATGGCAAGAACATGTCACTAACAATTTGAAGGATTCAGACCAATCTCTGATAAGCAGAAGGCACTGACACCAACTAACATGCCAGATTATCCAGAATGAATTGCCTTCCATGCTAACATGTGCCCTTCAGAGGGGTGGCACACACTCAGCTGGCTGTTTCAGAGATAATACTGTTTGTTTGTACAGTCATCAGATTCACAAACAGAAAATGCCAAGCTCTTCCACAGCAGATGAGAATAACTAGTGGTTTCTAGGATGATTTTTTTACAGCTCTTTATGCCGGTTGGTTTGAACAAGGTTGTCCCTAAGATGACAGCTTTTGTAAGAGATTTAAAACTTGCAGTTCACTGTGCTGCAATCCTGCCTGTCAAAAGCCCTGCAATTTCTAGATGAACTTCAGCCATTTTTATTTTTACCACAAATATACCTCCTTCTCTTGTGACTCATGAGATCAACAGTTTGTGGTTTTTTATCAGTTAAAGGGCACTTTTCCAGAAATAATTTTCAAGAGTGGGAATAAGTCTGTTCTGTAGAGGGATTTACAGATGTTTCTGCTCCCAAGATTCCTGTTCATGTCCTTGTCCCTGTGCCAGTTTCGGTAATAAGGGGAACATCTTTAGTCATTTCAAGGTAGCAATGCAGGGAAAGCAACATATGCTTGTGTTGGATTAGTTTTCCACCAGCTAAATATGGCAAACCACTCAGCCCAGGTTTAGACCAGTGAATCCATCAATGAGAGCTCTGGCACACCTTCCTTTTTCCAGCTCTGCTCAGACACGGGAAGAGATAACTGGAAAACACGTACTTTAGACGCTTCAATGAAAGAAGTGGAAATGCCCTGGCTTGGCAGAATCAATAAAGACTCATTAAGTCGAGGGAACATTAATGGGCTAGGAGAAGAGTTGGATACACAGGCATTAATCTTTCCTGGGACTTGACATAAGAAATGAACATTGTAACTTCCCTTTGTTAACAAATCATACTGTGCAGACTGGGGGAAACTACAAGGGCAGGCTCAGCCTAATCTTCCTGTTCCTCAGCTTTTCTTTGCTGCAGGAGGAATGGAACATCCAAGAAAATGAGTGATCCAGATTTTCTCCAGACATCTACCTGCAAGTCACTTAGTGTTTAACTTCTTGTTTCTTGGCAAAAAAAAAAAAAAAATAAAAAAACCCTCCCCTTCCCACAGCCCAGACTGCACATCTGGTTTTGTTACCACTCTGATCACCAGGTCTTGGTATAAACTCCCAGCAAGCCCAAGAATTCAATGGAAACTTTTAGTTTCCCTTTTAGTTGCTTAATCACTGCAGTCCTAACTCTTGGTTCTTAACAAAGGGCTGTGAACTCCTCCCACAAGAGTCAGTCAGTAAAGAATTATGACCAGGTAATACCTTCTGTAGGCACAATGGAATACAGAAGATACACTGCAAGGGGCAAGATTGGTTTCTGCAGAATGCTTTAAATGTTTCTGTTCCATGCTGCTCTAGGCTGGTAAATCATTTCTTCTTCCATCTGGTGTCAATGGAAAATGCACATAGTCACAGGAAGATGTACATTGCCATGGAGAGACACCAGACCTGCGACAGAGCAGAGCACGTGTGCTTGAGCAGGATCTCACTGCCTGTTCTCATGGAATCACAGAACAGTTGGGGTTGGAAGGGACCTTAAAGTTCAATTTGTTCCACTCCCCTGCCATGGGAAGGGACACCTTCCACCAGCCCAGGCTGCTCCAGGCCCTGTCCACCCTGGCCTTGGACCATCCCTTCCAGGGGACCATCCCCCTTCCAGGGACGGGGCTGCCACAGCTTCTCTGCTCAGCCTGTGCCAGGGCCTCATCACCCTCACAGGGAAGAATTTCTTCCACATATCCAACTAAAATTTCCCCTCTTTGAAAGTCTTTAAATTTCTCCTTGATCTTGCTTCTATGGCACTGGGAGGAATGTGGGCACACCTGAGCAATAAGGTGACAAGGTGACAAGGTGTCATCCATCCCCATGAGCCTTGCAGGGAAGGGAAAGATAACCACATACACAAACCTCAGCAGCTTCAAGACCTCCACCTGCTGCAAACATTGCAGTGAAAATAGGCCTTGTGCTCAGATCCCAAATGAGAGACACACTCATGGAGCAATAACTCACACTCTCAGTTGGCATTTTGATCTTTCCTGCACTAATGAACAACCAGAGCTATAGGATGTCTTGATGCACAACCCAGCACATCCCAGCCCAACCCTAAGGATGGCAGGAGATCCAAACTACATCACTCAAAAGGCTCCAAAGCAGCTTTTTGGACAGCTAATCTCTCATCCCTGCTTTCCAGGTTAGTAATTCACTTCTGACCTTCAGGAGAGGAAAGTCATTTTTCTCACATGGTCACCTCACTGACTAAGCTTCTTTGGCCTTGCTATCCTTGTCCTCCTGCTGCCCATCCACCTGATGGACGGGTGGTTTCCCTGGGTGTGGTTCACACACAGGTCTCCCATACTCACCCACAGTGCTTGCAATCACCTGCATGATGGAACATAAAAAGGGCTCGATTGCTTCTCCCAGACACACTCGGAAAAGGGAAGGGAGAGCACACAATAATGACTTCAAATTCTAAGTTTGCAACTCCACAAGAGAGAGGTACAAGCTATGTATTTTCACATAATCACAAAATATGCTGGCTTGGAAGGGACCCACAAGAATCATCCAGTCCAACTCCTGGCCCTGCACAGGACCAGCCCCAAGAGTCACCCCCTGTGCCCCAGAGCATCATCCAAACCCTCCTGGAGCTCTGGCAGCCTTGGGGCTGTGCCCACTGCCCTGGGGAGCCTGGGCAGTGCCCACCACCCTCTGGGGGAAGGACCTTTTTTTAATACCCAACCTAAACCTGCCCTGACACAACTCCAGGCCGTTCCCTGGGTGCTGTCGCTGCCAAGGCCATGTCTCTGCATTCAGGGGTCGAAATGGATCTTGTAAGCACTTAGCATTGAATGATATAATCCGTAACACTAGAGGAGAAGCTTTAAAAGCAGATTCATACAGAAAATAATAAATCATGTGCTGGAATGGCCGGCAGCCAACGTGACGTTACTCACATTCTGTCTCCACTGCGGCTCTTGCAGCTGAGTGGGGCATTCCCCAGAGGGATGTTTGTGTTTGGGAAGAGATGCTGCTGCAGCAACACCCTAATCACAGCTGGGCCCCCAGCCAGTGCCTGGCACCCGGCCTGGGGAGAGCACATCCCTCTGGGCCAGCAGAGCAGAGCTGGAGGTTTGCCACGCTGCTCCAGAGGGGAGGGATAAATAGCACTGAACTGGAATTACTCCTTCTCGAAGAGCTCATCGGGGGCATGAGGTAGAAACTGAACTATGCATAAATTGGAAACCTTGTGCTTTAGTTCTGCTTGTGTCTTGCTGAGTGCCTGCAGGTACAGGAGCAGAAATCAACTGCAGCCCAAGGGCTGTGCCTCCAGCAGCTCCTGCCAAGCAGGCTGCTGAAAGGTACTCTGTGACTTTATGCAGAGAAAAGGTCTGGGTGTCTTCAAAATGATCCTCTTTGAGGATCCTGTACACTGCAAATATGTATTTTCATGCACCCCAAAATTAAAATTTTGCTTTGAATTTTCTAAATGTGCCATAGGAAATCAAATTTCTCATGTCTGTGATTTGGGGAGAAAGAAAGAACACATTTGCTTGGCTGGAAGTGAATTCCTCTTCTCTTCCAAAGCCAGCCATTCATACAAGACCATCATTCCTACGGCAGCAGCAGCACTCAGCCTTTACTACAACATTATTTGGGTTAATTACTTTACTTCCTTTTACAAACTGTCTGCACCCCAGTCTGCTGGATGCTCAAAGGGGTGAGTCCTACAAAGGCATTTATTTTCTGACCTGGCATTTTTATCTAAAGAAACTTCTGCGCACAGAATAATCCTCCCCACTCAGAAATGTTAATCCCATAGATCCTCAAGCATCTTTTAGTGATTTTCCCACTTACTCCATGGCCTAAGCTGCCTTCCCTGTGCAGTTATAAACTTTCATTGCCAGAACACCACTTAACCAAAAACCCCAAGTCATCTGCAGGGCCCAGCGTTTTCCAAATTTCCCAGGGACCAACTTGGCTGCGTGAAAGTCAGACGTGTTCCAAAAGGTTTTATTCCACAGAGTTCTTCATGTGCTGAAGTCAGTCTTCACTGCACAGACCTTTATGCATGAATTGATCCACCTGAGGTGAGACCTCAGCGCAGAAACCCCTCATGCTGAAGCCTGGCTGGGTTGCTTTGCCTTAGGGAAGCTGTCAGGGTGAACATTACTGCAGGCACTTGACATCAGCTTTGAATATCCCTTTGAGGGCAAACGACTCCTGACACCAATGGCAGACAAACCTAGCAAAGTATTTCTAATTTGCTCAACAGCTACAACAAAAAAAAACCCACTCTGGTTCTGCTGAAAAGTATCTTGGTTCTTGAAACTCCAAAATGCTTTAAAATACTCAAACCACTTTCACTAAAGATTTACCCACAATAGAAAAAGCAGTTTTCAATTATATTTCTACCTGTGTATTAGCTTCCCTTGAAAGTCAACCGTTGTGCTAGGAAACCCAAAATCTACCGTGCTGCAGTACCTACTATTTTTCTCACCAGAGACATCATTAAAAGCACACCATAATAACACTGTGCTGAGAGTGCAACTGGGAATGCCTTTATGACCAGAGCACTCCATTTCTTTTCTATGTCATGATTCTCTGCTGTGAGTAGAGACAGCACCCAGCAATAGGTCCAGCAATAACCTACTCCACTAGCTGTGGAAAATGACTGCTTGGAGGATACAAAGACGTTCTGGCAGCTTTCAGGTAGAAAATCATCTTTTCTTCAGGGCGGAAAAAAAGAGAATAATAAAAAAAAAGAAACCAAAACCAAACCCATAAGCTTTGGGCAGGAGTGTTATTCTTCTGGAAAGCAGAATGGCTCTGCAGAGGGATGTGGACAGGCTGGATCCTTGGGCCGAGGCCAGTGGTGTGAGGGTCACCAAGGCCAAGTGCCNGGCAGGTGGGACATCAGGAGGAATTTCTGCCTGGAAAGAGTGGTCAGGCATTGGCAGGGGCTGCCCAGGGAGGGTTGGAGTGCCCAGCCCTGGAGGTGTCCAAGGCAGGACTGGCCATGGCACTGAGTGCTCTGGGCTGGGGGACAAGGTGGGCATCGGGCACAGGGTGGGCTCTGTGGGCTGGGAGGTCCACTCCAAACTTAATGATGCTGTGCCACTGTGATTCTGTGACTTAATTTCTGCCTCTGTGTACAGGACATTGAGCAGCAGGCACACGACTGTGTGCACATGTGCACCACCTCTTACCAGTCTCCTCCTGGGCCCCCAAAAGTCCCCTTCCCATCTCCCCAGTGCTGGATGAGGCCATCACAGAACCACCAACTGATCGGCCAAGTGCCCGGGCATTGGGTTGGGAATTACTCATAGTCAAGGAACGTGCACAGGATGTGCCAGGCTGGGTGAGCTCAGAGAGAGCGGCAGCTGGGCAGGGGCCACTGCTCTACAGATATGCAAGAATGCAAAATAGCTGTGGAGCTGGTGAACAAATCACAGAATGCTTTGGGTTGGAAGGGACCTTAGGGATCATCTCATTCCAACCCCCCTGCCATGGACAGGGACACCTTCCTCTAGACCAGTCCAACCTTGGACACTCCCAGGGATGGGGCAGCCACAGCTTCTCTGGGCACCCTGTGCCAGGGCCTGCCCACCCTCACAGGGAAGGATTTCTTCCACATATTCCATCTAACCCTGGCCTGTGGCAGTTGAATCCATTCCCCCTTGTCCTGTCACTGCAGTTCCTAATGAATTGCTCCTCACCAACTTCCTTGCAGCCCCTTCAGATACTGGAAAGGTTCTTCACACAGTGTAATGATGTCTCCACACAGGCTTCTCCTCTCCAGTCTGATTAGTCCCAGTTTCTTCATCCTGAAATAAAGCCTTCAATACAGAAAATATGCAAAAAAGTAATCTTGAAGGATGACAACGTTATGGGTGTAAAGCAGGGAAATGTTACACTGTCATGGGGAATTTGTAACTCTCAAAAAAAATAGAGGATTTCTCTTGCCATGGGCTGGTCTGAGCACTGCAGGAGTGCCAGTGAGCAATCTGGCTTCTAGAAGGACTGGGTATACAAAATCCCATTGCTGAGAATGTGCAAATTCATCAACAACGAAATACGTGAGTTCCAGCTATACCAGCATCTTGAAAAAAAGTCCTCAGGAATGAAAAAAAACCAAACAAACAAACCAGAAAACCAAAACAACAACAAGAACAACAAATCCAAAACCAAGCCAAACAAAACAACCCCCAACAAACCAAAAAGGAAAAAATAAAACTGAGAAAAAACACAAACCCACAGAAGCAGCAGGATCCTCTCCGCTGGTTAGGCTGCCCTGGCAAGGCTGCAGCCTGGTGGTGGCTGAACATACTGGCAACCACGAGAGATCTCACGTGTTGGGGCAGCCACAACCTGCCAGCCAACTCCTCAGGGAAAGTGCTGGGAAAGTGCAGGGATCAGAAGTGCTCCCATCAGTGTTTTCCTGCTTCTCTGTCCAGCACTGCAAGAAGATGCATCAGCAAAATTATCACAATATGGAAACATAGAATAATAGACTCATTAAGGTTGGAAAAGGCCTCCAAGATCATCTGGTCCACCCCGTGCCCGATGCCCACCCTGTCCCTGAGCCCAGAGCACTGAGTGCCACGGCCAGTCCTTCTCTGGACACCCCAAGGGCTGGGGACTCCAAACCGCCCTGGGCAGCCCCTGCCAATGCTTGACAACAGTGATTCTTTTCAGAGAAGCCCATCTGCACCCATCACATGCACTGCTGCTATTTGTAGCAGGATGGGGAAAAGTTACAATTTAAATGAGGAATCTACACCTAAATTGCCTCAAACACCAGTGTCACAACTGCAAATTGTTTTTTTATATATTTATACCTTTTGTGGTGGTGGTGGTTTTGTTTGGCTTTTTTTTTTGAGGTAGCTGATCATTCTCTGCCTTTCTGTCTCAGAGACCTCTGGGCTTCACTGCTCTTCTCATTTCACACCAGGAGTGTTCGAGGGCTCTTCCAGAACCCTTTCCCAAGGCCTTTCAGGAATCTTTATCCATCTTTTCCCAAAAATACCACCCACTTAACACAAGATGGCACCGCTGACCACCTCAGGCGCTGAACGTGAGGCCAGGTACACTGGACAGGTTTGAAATCTGTTTGTTCCACTCATTTTATGATTCCAGTAAAACCTCCTCCTGTTGTTTCTCCTCCCCATTCTCCACTGTGCTTTGCCACACACACAGTTTTCTTGCTTCATCTTCCGACAGACACTTGGTCAAAACAAGTTCAAATCTTCCCCAAACCTAATTAATCCTTGCAGTGCCTTGGTTGATAAAAGTGAAAAAAGAAGTCAGGATAGATAAAGGATATTACTCAGCTTAGCACTGCATCTCTGTTTATTTTTGAGTACAAGCAGCTTACAAGCTTTGCCTCGGTAGGAAGCGAACAATGCTCCACAAACCACCATGTGAACTGAAATTCAAATTTCTGCTAAGTCTGAGTGAGCTGCCAGCTTGGGTTGGACACTCAGCACCCACCACCACGATGGCAACAAGCCCTTCCTGATCCATCACACAAAACTCCTCTGACAGAACCGCATTTCAGTCACCACCAATCTGGACCCCATTACTAAAGGGGCAACAAAAATAGATTGGCTTGATATTAGCATTTCTCTTGAGTCCCTGGGAAGCAGCAGAACTGGGGGAAGGGTGAATTCCTTCCCTATACAACTGAGGATTACATCCTTTCTCTGGAATGTTTAAGCTAATTTGGAGAATTTAACAGATATTAATGTTCTTGCTGCAGAGTCATACACACCAGTCTACAGCTTGAGATGAATTACTTGTGAATTTTATGCTATTTCCATAGCTCTCTCTTGAAGCAAGAAAAGTTTTATAGCACATTATACTTTTTTTTAAGTAGATTCCCCAACTCATTGGCCTTCTGTGAAGTTCATGGCACTCCTTAAGCTGTTTTATACCTAGACAGGACTGAAATATCTGGACCCTGCTCAAAGATACATTCTCATGGTTTCTCATATCTTGAGCATACACAGGTAGAACTTGACTTGCATGTATTCACCAGGATAACATTTTCCATCACCTTCTTCCCCCTTTAATGCTTCAGAGTGCTTCAGGCCAAACTTCTGTGGTTCTCACAAAATAGCCCCCAATTACAACTGATCAACCGACTGGTTTTAATGGTTTCGGTCTCACCATCAGCTACAGAACAACTCCTTGGGTTTCAGCGAAGGTAACTCAGACATTGTCCAGCTTTATCCACCCCAGTGTTACCGAAAAAAGTGTTCAGGAATCACCATCCAGGGCTGTTCCTGCGTATTCATTGGAAAGTTCCTCCTACAGTCATGTCCAGAGTTAGAGAATCACCACAAAATCACAGAATGATTTGGGTTGCAAGGGACCTTAAAGTCCATCTCATTCCACCCCTTGCCATGGGCAGGGACACCTCCCACCAGCCCAGGTTGCTCCAAGCCCCATCCAACCTGGTCTTGGACACTCCCAGGGATGGGGCAGCCACAGCTTCTCTGGGCACCCTGTGCCAGGACTCACCACCCTCAAATTGGGAAGAATTTCCTCCTAAAAGCCAACCTAAATCTCACCTCAGGAAAAAGGATTATGTACACAGTAACCTACTTATATCACTTGTATTTTTTAGGTATTTATCTCTTGTATTTATCTATGTATAAACAGACCACAGTGTACATACAATCAACCATGTGAACACATGGGTGTCCCCATTTGGTCGTGCAGGCTCAGCGGGTCCTCAAAGCTCACATTGGTAATTCCCCTTCCACATAGAACATCCCTTCTTTACACAGACCAAAATCCACTCAAAACAAATAGCTGTGCCACACAAAATCAATAGTTCATTTTGCTAATAAACTTTTCCTAGTAGTGTCAATGATCCCTGCTTTATAGGATGGAGTAATTAATTGCCAAGCTGACACAGCACAGCCCCGCACACCAAGGTACCTCGGGTATCTTTCACACTGCAGGCACTTTGATTACAATATAACTGAAGCAACACAGAAATCCTCCTGTCCTGATGTCTCAGCTCCAGAGCTGAAGTGCTTCCAGGACAAGCACAGGGCACTCAGAGTCCTTGGGCAGTGCCCAGCCTGTCCCTCTCTCCCTGAACGTGCCCTCAGGTTTGTGTGCTGGCTTATTCAAGGTAAATACCTACTCCAGAAAAGTCAGTGGAGGGTCATTATGGTTTTTTTGGACATGAGCAAAGGTATGTTAAAGCAGAGCTACAACCAAGCCTGCCTTGCTCTAGCCAGCCTTTGCCAAAAGAAAACCAAAATCCTGTCCTTGCTTCCTTGCCTCGCCTCCTCTTCCATGGATCCAAGATGCCACAGCTCCCTGGGGACTGTACAGCTCTTCTGTCCCTGTGACAACACAGAATATGCAGGGGCTCTGATTACCACCTCCCCAAACCTCAGCACACAGAACAGAGTGTTAATCAGTGTGCTGATTTTAATTGCTGGATCTATGTTTCCTTAGGAGAAATAATCATCTTGTTATATAAAAGTTCTCATTTACACCAATAAAATTCCCCTCACTGAATTTTTCTGCAGTTATTCTTAGCATTTCTTATACTTCCAAATTCTCACTTTCACTCTTGTCTTATCCCTGTTTTTTTGCTAAGCTTTATATTTGGGAACTGACAGGAAAGATGGAGAGAGATTATTTACAAAAGCTTGTAGTGACAAGGGGGAATGGTTTCCCACTGCCAGAGGGCAGGGTTAGATGGGATACTGGGAAGGAATCCTTCCCTGGGAGGGTGGGCAGGCCCTGGCACAGGGTGCCCAGAGAAGCTGTGGCTGCCCCATCCCTGGGAGTGTCCAAGGCCAGGTTGGACGGGGCTTGGAGCAACCTGGGCTCCAATGGCACCCCCATTGCAGGGGGTGGGACTGAACGAGCTTTAAGGTCCCTTCCAACCTAAACCATTCTGTGATGATTCTATGATGATGATTTTTAACCAATGAGTTTCTTTTCCCGCTGATACATTGCCTTTTTTCTACCTGTTTTTTGGGTAAATACATGGCATTTCCATGTATTTACACACTTCACCTTCCTCTGTCTGCAACCTCAGTCCTAATCTTCTTATATTTTTAGATACAAGAGAGAATTGAGGCTAAAAGTAAAGATTGTAGGTAATTTCCCTCAATAAAAACAGTGTCATCAGAACTAATTGTTAGAAACATTAAAAATAAAGCCTCATTTTTACTCACTAGCACATGAACTCATCAAAATTTTAATTCTGAAAAAAACCCAGTGGTTTGTAAAATTCACAACTTATATAGTATCAACTGATTTAGTGAATTTTCTATTGAATATATCAGAGTTTTGATATTCTGGCAGTCTTCCATCAGGGAATCCTGCAGTCCTCATTTCCAGTATTTCTCCCTGGAACTAAAGAATATCAAACATTCACTGTTGTGGGAGAACATGCTCAGAGTATAAAGGTTCATGGATAAAACACCAGCAAAGCACCTCTGAAGAAGTGCATTTGGCCTCAAAATCAGGCTGAATCTCTTTTTTAACGACTATTTTTGGGGTGCTTTCACCAGGACAGTAACTCAAAGCAAATCAGAAGATTTTTCCTATTGAAAGAAATTCAGGTGTAACTCCAGATTGCAAATTTATCCAGAACTCCCCCTCTTTAATTCTATTTGGTTCAACCTTTCTACTTGCAGCAATGACTCCTCTTTCACAGGCTCCAGGAGGAGTGACCTGTTCCTTGGCAGGGGAAGCTGTTATGTTTCCATCACAATACATAAGCTCCACTTCAAGAGGGCGAGCAGGCAACAGGCCAAAAGCAGAATACCTCTGCTTTGCAGTCATTTCTGAGCCAAGGTATTATTTTTACTTTTCAAAAGCAAGAGTGGTCAGAAAGCACTGCTTGGAAATTGAAACCATCCTCCATGCACCTCTGCCTCTCTCAAATGAAGCTTGCAAAGCATTGTGGATTAGATGACTCATGCAGCGCGGGGACTGCCTTTTCCCCATCAATAATGCTCTCAGTTTATATTTCTCATTTGCAACTCAGTGCTTTTCCTGTCTTTATCACAGAAGTGAGGAGCCAAGCCTGTGGATCCCTGCAAAGAGCCCTAATCCATGTCAGTGAGGAGCTCACCGAACGGTGCATCTTCATCGCTCCTGGACATCTGGTCGTGATCCATCTTCCCTCCTGAAGGGTCCTGTGCAGCCCCACTGGAAACTGTGAGCAGTGCTTGGAGTTTGTAAAACAGCCCCAGTACATCTTCCCTCGCAGCACCCTGTGCCACACTTTGATGTGCCTGACAGTTATACAGCCATCCAGGGCTTGCTTTAATCTCAGTAGCAGCCTAAAGTATTTTTCAAGCTGGAACATTTCTGTTTTATGACTGTCCAAATGCTGCAATGTTCTGCTGGTATTACTATAAAAATCCAGGGGAAAAAACCTAAGCTGAATTAATTCCATGCAGATTGTGATTCTCCATGGGTCAACTCAATTCTTAGTGCTGACTCCATTAAATTTGGCCCCCTCTGCCTGCAGACACAGCATTACAGCCCCACTTTCAGGTGCTGGGGGTTGAACTCTCAGGTATTATAAGGGGAGGTATTTTGCCTGGGGGGAACCACATCTCACTGTGATTTTGAAACTCTCCAGTTTTAAAACACTGGGAGTCCCTCATGCTCAGGAAAGATGCCAGCTGAGCCAACCCTGCCACACTGGGTCAGCTGTGACCCCAGAGTGTCTGGGGCAGGTTGGAAATCAAATTTTGGTAAATCCCACAGGGCTTTGCAATGTGTTTCATATCCACAGGCTATAATGCCATGACCCACCTTCTTTAGTATGCCAACCCAGACACTGAAGCTGAATGGAAATGAAGTAAAACCAGTCTGGAGGTAAGAGCTGTGCAGGAGGGGAGCTGGGATCCCTCACCAGGTGCTCTGGGCTCTGGCAGTGCCTCCTCTGCTCTCACTCTCACAGCCACTAGCACATCTTTTACACCATGAACCTTACAATTCAATCTACAATCGAGCACTTCTGTGTATTTCTGCAGTGCCTTGTGTAATCCTCATGCCTACATCACAGAATCCCAGAATATGCTGAGTTGGAAGGGACCCACAAGGATCATCCATTCCAACTCCTGGCCCTGCACAGGACCAGCCCCAAGAGTCACCCCCTGTGCCCCAGAGCATCATCCAAACCCTCCTGGAGCTCTGGCAGCCTTGGGGCTGTGCCCACTGCCCTGGGGAGCCTGGGCAGTGCCCACCACCCTCTGGGGGAAGAACCTCTTGCTGAGATCNACATGTGGCATTTCCCTCTGCCCTAAAAACCAGAATAAAATCACATGGACCTTGACCAATACTAGTGAGTGTCCCCCATCCCAGCAGATATTCTAAAGGAAGGCAGGTAAAACAGGCCAGAAATTTCATAGAATAACACGTGGCTATTTTTAGACATTCTCAGAGCTCTTTCCAAAGCTGATAGACAGCATTATTCCAGCCAAGATAAATCCACAGGTTTCACAACCCTTCTCTCTAAAAACTAAGGGCATTGGCATGTAAAAAGCTGAAGATGGGACTGGAAATTCAGAGAGGACCAGAAGGTGTTTGCTCTGACACCTGAAGCCCAAAAGCTCCCTGCAGCTGGAAAAAGGGCTGAAGATTCCTGCCTGGCAGCTTTGCATCATCTGCACCTAAATAAATGTATGGCCAGAACACCATCAATGTGACTAAGTTTTTGATGACTTTGTTTTCTTGAGCCAGCTTCCTTTCCCTCACGTTCTGGAGATTCTCCACAAATGTGAACACAATGTACATGATCAAAAGTCAGCTCTGGGAGGAAGGAAAACCAATTTATAGGTTTGTACTGATGTCTAAGAGGTTACCTTTTATGTTAAGACCAAACACCTGATTATTGGTACCCATAACATCTGAGGGCCAGAGGCAGAGGTATTGATTAATATTTTCTGCCATATGTTTGTACTTTAGCACTTACAAGTTTTACATCACTAGCTTCTTGGCCCTTAGAAATTTATGAAGAATAAATTAGAAAAAATTATTTAGAAAAATCATGTTCAGACAAGGAATGTGAAAACACCAGACCTGATGGAGGCCCATGTCCCTTGACAACTTGTCTCCCCCAGACAGGGACTTCTACGGCAGCACCTATAAAGGGAAGCAGCAGAGCAGGGCAGGGAGGGGCAAGGATGCCAACAGTGTTCTGCTCTGCCAGCGAGTCCTGCCTGACTCCAGAAGCCCATGGCTCCAGGACAGCACATTCAGTGGGCTTGGCTGGGCTGGGCTCACTTGAGTGGACAAACCCTGTCCTGGGGGGCATCAGGGGAGGGGAGGGGATTGTCCCACTCTGCTCTGCAATGGGGCGGCCTCACCTGCAATAGTGGGGCAGGTTGAGGGAACACAGTGGAAGGGAGATCTAAAGCTGTTGGAGAGTGTCCAAAGGAGGGACATGAGGATGGTTCAGGGCCTGGAGGGGCCATACAAGGAGAGGCTGAGGGCACTTGGGGTGTTCAGCTGGAGGAGACTGAGGGGAGACCTCATTGCAGGGACAACTCCCTCGAAAGGGGCAGAGGAGGGCCAGGCACTGATCTCTGCTCTGTGGGGACCAGGGACAGCACCCAGGGAATGGCTGGAGCTGTGTCAGGGCAGGCTGAGGTTGGATCTCAGCAAAAGGTCCTTCCCCCAGAGGGTGGTGGGCACTGCCCAGGCTCCCCAGGGCAGTGGGCACAGCCCCAAGGCTGCCAGAGCTCCAGGAGGGTTCGGACAACGTGACAGGGACAGGGTAGGATTGTTGGTGTGTCTGTGCAGGGCCAGGAGTTGAACTCAGTGATCCTTGTGAGTCCCTTCTGACTCAGGTTATTCTGTGATTCTGTGAACTCAAAGCCCACATAAATTCTTGACATCAATACTTTGTGGCAGTGAACTCCACACTGTAACTGTAGTTTGATGCAAAGTTATGTTTTCAATTTTTTTTCAATCTATCATTTCATTTAATTGTTCATTATTCTTGTATTGGAAAACATACAACATATCTCTCCCTTTTCATTTCACAGAATATGCTGGGTTGGAAGGGACCCACGAGCATCATCGAATCCAACTCCTGACCCTGCACAGACACTCCAACAATCCCATCCTGTCCATGAGTGTTGTTCAAATGCTCCTTGAGCTGTGGCAGCTTTGGGGCTGTGCCCACTGCCTTGGGGAGCCTGGGCAGTGCCCGACCACCCTTTGGGTGAAAAACAAACATGCTCTTGCTGCACAATTTTATGGCTTCTACTTCCTCTGTCCTCAGCTGTCCCTTACAGACACTGCCACCCAGAGTCACCCAGCTGCTCCAGGAACTTTAGGGAGATACCAGTAGGTGAGAGCCTACAGTTATTTGCTTATCACACAGTGCACAGTTATTTACCTATCACACAATGCACAACACACTACAACAAATGATTCAAAGCTTCTCTTGAAAGAGATCAGTATTAAGAGCAAAAATATACATTCTCAGGCCCGTGGATTTTATTTCAAGCCATGAAGCTAAAAGCCTGAGTGTATGTAAAACATGCTTTGCATGCAAAGAACTTATAGTTTGGAGAAGGAAAAGAAAAGGTGCCTGAAGTCCTAAAGAAGCCCTGATTTTACACCAGGTAAATGCTGAATTAGTTTAGCAATTTTCTTACTTCCTGCATAAAAGCTCACTGAATTGAATTCCTGGCATACTTTAGTCCCCTGAGCTTTTAAAAGATTATATTGTATTTCGAAGCAGATTTCAAACACCTAAGCAGCCCAGCTACCTGTAAAAGTGCAAAATGAGACACAGTGTGCTGTCCCACCCTTAAGGGGAAGGAAGGAGGCTTTACACACTGGTACCTGCACTGGAGCATTTACGATATAAAAAGAGAAAGCAGTTATGAATGAACTGACAGATACAGGTGGAAATAAAGTGATGAAACACAGTGCCAACTACATGGACATTACAGCAGCTGCCTGAGAAATGGCAGAGGGCTGAACACTCTTCTCCACTGTATGAACAGCAGAGAAGGAGAATCACAGACTGGGCAAGGCTGGAGGGGCCCACAGTGGCTCACCTGGTCCCACCTCCCTGCTCCAGCAGGGCAGCCCAGAGCACATGGCACAGGGTTGTGTCCAGAAGGTTCTGCAATATCCCCAGGGAGGAGACTCCACACCCTCTCTGCTCTCTGCTCAGGGCTGGGTCACTGCACACCAAAGAAGTTCTTCCTCCTGTCCACGTGGGACTTGCTGGGCATCAGTTCCTGCCCGTCCCTCTTGTGCCAGGGCTGGGCCCCCCGAGCAGAGCCTGGTCCATGCTCTGCCCCCTCCCTGCAGGCACTGACACACATGGGCAGGTCCCCTCTCAGGGTCTCCTCTGGAGGCTGAACAGCCCCAGCAGAGGGGCAGGATCCCCTCCCTGACCTGCTGACAATGCCCTTCCTGGTGCCCCCAGGATCCCCTTGCCCTCCCTGGCCCCAGGACACACGGCTGGGCAGGGACAGCTGCTTGTGCACCAGGACCCCCAGGACCTTCTCCCAGAGCTGCTCCAGCTGGTCACCCCCAGCCTGTGCTGGTCCAGAGGGCTGTTCCTCCACGGGGGCAGGACCAGCATTTACCTGTGTTGAATTTCAGATCATTCCTCACTGTCCACCTCTCCAGCCTCTTGAGGTCCTTCTGAAGGGCTGAACAGCTCTCTGGGGATTTGGCTACTCCTCCCAGCCTTATAAATCAGCAGAGCAAATGACTCAGTATGTGAGAGAAAACCAGGAGGAACCAGAAAAGGGTAAGAGAAGACAGTTAAGAAAAAGCAATATTCTCTCACATGTATTACACCTCTATTAAAAAGGCACTCTAGTACAGAAGTCCCACAGTGAAATCTATACTCACTATTACTTTCACTTCTTGCCAACTTTCTGTTGTTCCAAGATGCCATACATAAAACTAGGATTAAAAAAAACTGGGAGTAGAAAAATCTCCATCAATCCGTCATTAGCACTCAGAGATAGTCAGCTCCCCAATGATAACATACTGTGCCCTGCTGTGCAGCACATGAAGGGAACCAGAAATCCTGTTAGCATTCAGTCACCATTTGTGGGAGTAGTTCGTACCTGATAAGGGGCTTTTGGATTATTCTTTTTTACCATTCTTCTGATTAAACTTACTTTTTATTAAGCAAATATCTCACAGTGATACAACAGTTACATTAAAAGCTAATAATACACAGCAGGAGGGATGAATATTTGAAAGGGGAAAAGCTGGGAATTCTTACCAGCGCCACCATTCATTTGGTGTCAAACACTAGGCTTTGCTCCATTTAAAACTGATCTGTATGTTTTCCCTTGAAAACCAGTAACAAAGCTCATGGGTGGGCAGAACATCAATAATGGAAATGGCTACAGCTGGGAATAAGAACTTGTTTTCTGGTCGATGCTAAGCAAAGGAGGATGGTCTTTACATGTAGTAAGACTGTAACTCAATAATCTCCATAAGGATGTTTTCCCATCTTCCTGTGTATTTCTTTTTAATCTAAGTAGAGAGTCACAGAATCCCAGAATATGCTGAGTTGGAAGGGACCCACAAGGATCATCCAGTCCAACTNAGACAATCCCCTCCCTGCCCTGATGCCCCCCAGGACAGGGATGTCCCTCCTGGCTCCAGGCACTGCTGACTCATATGTTGGGGGTATTTATGTGTCTCCCAGCTCCCCACCACCACTCCCTGCCCACCAGTGTAGGCACCTCTCCCCTCTGAGTCCTCATTCACAACAATTCTCTTTAAGTGACTTCAGCACTCAAAGCAAACCAGCTCACCAGGAGCATCAGGGCTGCCTGGATTTAGCATGGAGCTAGACAGAAGCTCCATTGGAAAGGCTTCTTTTGGCACAATGCTTCATAATTTTCTAACTCAGAATTGAAAATATTAAAATAGACAGCAACGTTTAACCAGGACTACAGGCCAAAAAGGTGGGGAAAAATCAGCCATGAAAGACCACAAAAAATCTGGGGATGATGACTCTGCCACACCAGTGGTGACAAGGCCCCCAGGGCAGCTCTGGATTTGGGAGTTGAGACATGGGAGAAAGATCTGCTAAACTGCTTCTCTAGAAACTGCAGAGGTGGCTATTTTACCTTTCCCCTTCCTTCTCCGCTCCAAGTCCTTGTAATACAAATACTGCCACAAAGGAAAATTCAGCTCTGGCTCTGAGAACTACTGATTCTTTCAAACAACACTGTGTCTTTTCTTTTTGTTTCAACAGATAATCCAACACAAATACACGGAATGCCCCATGACACCAACAATGGCAAAACCAAGACATGCTCTTTATGTTTTAGCACCTCAGTTTCCCCACCAGCTCCTATTGACAGATTCTACACAATTCACATTTTATGTCCTCCAGGAATGTCAGAAAAGTTAAAAAATATTTTTAAAAACCCCATACAGTGACAATGTAAAGTGTTTCAAAAAAACCTTTAATGTCTATATCATGTTATTAAACATTCTTTTTATTGATCAAAAGTGTCTAGCTGGAAAATGTACATTTTGAGGCCACACAAGATCACACCACAGGATATCACCTCCTGAACACTGGACAATTCCACAAGTTTTAGGGAACTCTCTCATCTTCTCCAATAGCCAAAATTTTCCCTTTATTTAAAACAAAAAAAAAATGGTGGACAAATAATTTTTAAGGCCAACTCCTGTTTTTCAAATTCTTCATCAGGCAGGACCATACCTTCCTTTAATGGCATTATCACAGAATCCCAGAATGGTTTGGGTGGGAAAGGACCTTAAACCCATCTCATTCCACCCCGTAACAGGCAGGGACACCTCCCACCAGCCCAGGTTGCTCCAAGCCTCGTCCAACCTGGCCTTGGACACTTCCAGGAATGGGGCAGCCACAGCTTCTCTGGGCAACCTGTGCCAGGGCCTGCCCACCCTCACAGCCAACAATTCCTTCCCAATATCCCATCTAACCCTGTCCTCTGGAAGTTTGAAGCCATTCCCCCTTGTCCCATCACTATATACCCTTGTGGAAGGTATCAAAGATTGTTGTACAGAATTACAGAGACTCTCTGCTTGGTCAGAGTTCAGTGACAGATCAGTTGAAGCAGAGATCGGCCTGCTTAGAAAACAACAAAACATAATTTGTTTTGCTCTAAATTACCATTGACTCTGGGAAGATGCAGCCAGCTGCCCATATAAGAGGGAGCTTCTCCCTCTCATGGCCCACTGTTCCTGCTGCAGAGCCTTTGGAATGATCCTGCAGGGCTCCCCAGCTGCCCAAGATGTGCCCTTTGGAGTGACACTGGGGAGCAGCAGCTGCCATGTGCCATCTCAGATGGGCTGTGGCCATCGCTGCCTCCTCCCCACCTTGCCCCTCCACACTCCATGTAGCACAGGAAATGTGGGTTGATATGCATGATGTAAGTTTACTCTTCATGTAGACACACCTGTGACTGTATTTTGTACATTTAAGACTCTTCTAACAGAAACAGAATTGTGCTATGTAGAAAAGACAGCAAAATCAGCAGAGGACAAGGCATGGTGACTGCTCCAGGCACTGCTCCCACCGCCTTGTGCAGCTGCACTCGGTCAGAAATATCCTCCACTAAAATCAAACCCCCTCCACTCAAATCACTGCAGTTACCCTGGGGGAAACCCAAAGAGAGGGTGAAAGTCAATACCATTTTTCCCTCACCATGTCAGCTTTGACATGGCTTTTCAAACAGCATTTTCACCAGCTTGCACAGGAGCACAAACTCCTGGAATTGATGCAAAAACCTGGTTCAGCACGAGGGAAGTACCAGGGCCTTCCCATAGCAAGCAGATGCTCTGCCTTGTGTACAGCAGCTGTGGCCGCAGACACGGTGCCAACAGACAGCTCTCAAGGGCTACATGATCATGAGACTACTAATACACAGATTACACAGCATGACAAATACCTTGTCTTTGTGTAATGCTGTGTCACACCTTACAGCTGCAGACACGGCCACAAAAAACAGATACGAGCTGAATCCTGTGGCAGTTTTGGTCACTGCAATATAAGAAGGATATTAAGCCATTTGAGAGTGCCTAAAGAAGGGCAAATGAGAACAGAAACGAGTCAGCTGAGAAGAAAAAGGAATAGGAAAGCGTAAAGGTGCCAGGGTAGGAGTATTGCAAAGGATGAGATTACAGATCAAGGTGGCAATACTGGCTGAGAGCAGCTGGGCAGGGAAAAACATCCCAGAAGACTTCATGGCCAGGGAAGGAACTGGGATGGCAAAGCTGCTTCAAATGGAGCAGAGGAGACTGAGGGGAAACCTCATTGCAGGGACAACTTCCTGGGGAGGGGCAGAGGAGGGGCAGGCACTGATCTCTGCTCTGTGGGGACCAGAGACAGCACCCAGGGAATGGCTGGAGTTGTGTCAGGGCAGGCTGAGGTTGGATCTCAGCAAAAGGTTCTTCCCCCAGAGGCTGGTGGGCACTGCCCAGGCTCCCCAGGGCAGTGGGCACAGCCCCAAGGCTGCCAGAGCTGCAGGAGTTGGACTGGATGATCCTGATGGGTCCCTTCCAGCTCAGCACATTCTGTGATTCTGTTCTTTGTACTGCCCATCCACAGTGAGGAGCTGACACAGGCAGGGTACATCCCTTATTACTGCCTGCACACATTTAAGCACCTGCAGGACGAGGCATATAAACTACCAACATTTACATTTTCATAGTGCTGTTGATCTCCTTGGTTCTACTGACTCACAGTGAGATCTCCTGTCAAGCAGATGGGATCCTTATCCCTGCCCTGCAGAGTGAGAGCAAGGTTTGTGTTCACTGCTCCCAGACTGAAAGGCAAGACAGACACTCTCGACAGCAGCCCATACAACAAACTTTGGATGCTCACAGCAGCTGGCAGCTGCTTTCAGAGACACATAATGGGCCTCACATGCTGCTGCTAATGAAATAATCTGAGGTCAAACCAATATTTGTATAGAACAACCGTGTTTATCTCTGCACGTCAAGATAACACACACAAATATTTATCTTTCCTGAAAGCATTTTAAACAGAGTATTACTACCAATTGGAGTTTTGCCGAAATATTTAACAGTCACTTCCTGAAGAATCCTACAACTTCCAGGGCAGTCTGCCTCTGGTTAGTGCTGAGAGAGCCCTCCTCGCTCCCCCTGCAGCCGCACAGCCCTGGTTCCCGTCTGTCTCAGGACGGGCTTTCAGCACATCTTGGATTGTTATTATCAAGGATGCCAAGTCCACAGACCTGCTTTGAATTTTGGTTCCTTTCTGCAGCTTACAAAGGTTTCCACTGGAATGTCCTTTGGATTCCCAGGCTTTGATGATGTTTCAACAGCACAATGAAAGGCAGGTCCTCACCACAACAAAAGGCAAAGTACTGGGTTTGAATACATGGAATTCTTTGGCCCCACAGAACATGTGCCACTTGGATAGTTTTTTCCACAGATTCAGGTCTCCCTTAGAGTGGGTTGCTGTTGGAGATCAGTAATGGCAACTGGTCTCATGCATGGGATCACTATGAGAACAGAGTTAAAAATGACTTAGTTACAGAACTGAGGCATAAACTTCATAAATGAAAAGCTCTAAACTCCTGAGTAGGTACTCCAACTGTTTGCCACAATTACTCACCCACACCACAGAACACACATCACATTTTCCAAAGCCACTTGACTTCTTTTTTCAAGTGGGTGTTAGGTACTTGTAACAAAGCTCCCACAAACACCCCTCCAAGAGCACTGGCAGTTCCACATGTTAACCCTTCAGTCTCAAAAAAATCTTCAGTAATATTGGTCTCTCAGAAGTCTACACATCATTAAAGAGATTTTCCTGGGCTGAAGCTCATTGATAGCTCTGTTGTACACAAGCATTAATGCACAGCTGTATATGTATGTACAAATGTAGGCATCAAGGGCAGTGCACTGAGAACCTGGCAGAGGTAACCTGGCAGCAGGGCAAGCCAAATTAAATATTGAAATGAGTTTACAGCTTTCTAAATTATGTCTGTTGCCATCTCCTGCCCAAATCCAGGCAGATTGTAACATTAAAACGTGAACTCACATCCACAACACCCTCCTCTTCCCCCCAAATTCAGGATGTTGAGCACTTAAAGTTAGGATTGGAAAGGCTGTTAAATGATGGGACAAATGGAAAAATTGACTGCAGTTGTCTCTGGAGTATTCCAGCTGTCAGATACCAGCAGCCAACCATCCTTAAGGTAAGAGAAAAAAATACAGGCTCTCCCTGCTTGTGTGCAAAGAGACATCAGCATTTCCATTGCAGCACCACCCAGGTGAAATGGAACCATCCTCATGCACATCAGTGGAAGACAGACACCTCCACAGAATAAAGCCCAATAAATTAAGAGATGAGACGGCTCCTGGGACAGCTAAAGCTGTTGGTAACCAGCAGCCAACTTCTGGGCTTTACTCAGCCCAGTGTTGCAGTGAGTATTCTTGTAGATGGTTCTGCTTGTCTGGCTGACTCAAGCAAATATGCCCACAATTTAGCTTGTTTTTCTTTTTTTTTAATTACAAAAGACCTTTAAAACCTTTTTTGTACTGTCATTCTTGCTTGTGAGAGACTATCAAGCATGTGTGGGGAATTCAGGGCATTAAAACAGATGCAATAGATCACAGAATCACAGAAATATGGAATATGCCAAGTTGGAAGGGACCCACAAGGATCATCCAGTCCAACTCCTGGCCCTGCACAGGACCAGCCCCAAGAGTCACACCCTGTGCCCCAGAGNGCAGGACCCCCAGGGCTCTTTCTGTGGCACTGCTTTCCAGCATCTCAATCCCAGTCTGTTTGTACATCCAGGGATGCCCCATCCCAGTGGCAGAATCAGGCACTTCCCCTGGTTGAACTTCCTGTGGTTGACTTTTGCCCAGTTCTCTAATTTACTTTCAAGGACGCACAATAAAATGCAGGTCTTTTCATCTATACCAGTCACTTTGTTGCTTTTCCATCCTAGGAGACCATCTGCTCATTACATATCATCAGACACCCTGAAATGAGCTAAACAGAGTCCCTCGAGCACTCAGTGGCCAGCAGGGACTGCTGGAGCGTCTACAGGAGGCAGCATTAGGGCAGCAAACAACCCTTTGTCACAGCATTTCCCACAGGATTTCCTGGAAGCTGAGCAAGCCCGACAAGCAGCGAGTCCTTCCTCCACTTGGGGAGACTCCAAGTGAGCAGCCAAAGGGTCCAGTACAAGCCTGGATCAGACCAAAATGTCTTGTTCCACCCAGAGATGGTTCAGCAACAAGGCAGGAGGTAGGGGTGGACACTAAACTACAGAGACACTGCAATGCACAGAACTACACCCAGATTGATCAGCAGCTGGGAGAGAAGGGGTTGGACTATTTACCAGTGTCAAACTGTATAAATATCCATGTACATTTGATTGCTCAACCTGCTGGGCATGGGCTCATGTATTAAACACCGGCTTGCACACTCCACAAAGGGGTTTGGGCTTTTTTTTCCCTTCTTTCTAGGCTGTCAGAAAGGATTTGGATGAGGTCAGTCTCTGAACACAGAACATTAAGTCTTAACTCAAGGAGGGACATAAAAGCTATGTCTTCTACTGTACAGCATTTGCCATATTGTGCAGATCAGTTTGATTTGTTTTATTACTAACAATTACCAGCTCCAGCCGGGGTGACCTGCTGAACGAGCTTTCTGACACAGGCATTAGTCACAGTTCAGTGGACATCATGATATAGTGGGATTTGGAGTCCTGTAAAGCAAAGGACACTTATCAAACAGTTGAAAAACCATAGACTAAGCACAAGCAGCACCGTGGCTGCCAAGGGGGGAAGAAACCTCATGAAATCTGGAATATGTTTCTACTTACTGTCCATCCTAGTAAAATAAAATGATCTCTCATCTGAACATATGGTTTTGCTTAGACAAGAAACTGTATATATTGGTCTAAATCCAGAATAGCCTTTCTGAAATATTACTCAGTATTAGAAAATCACTACAACCTGCATGCTCTGTAGCAATTTCTAATGCTAAGGGCAACACACCTACAGTGATCCTCCTCCTCCCTCTCACCTCCCCACCTTTCTGTCCTGCACCTCTTTCTTCTTTTTTCAGCTTTATACCTTTATAACACCAGTTGCAAAAGTCTTTCCCCTTTCTTTTCTCCATGCTCCTTCTGTCCTCCAGTGCATCCCTCCAAGAAGAGATTACAACTCTTCCACAGGAGAAGACTTTCAGCAGCATCCCAGAGTTCCCAGTTTGCATGGCAACCTCCTGCTTGCACAGAGGTTCAGCTTCCAAATGGCAAAAACCTCACAGATAATCTGCATAAGTATGTTTTAAGGCCTTTACATATTTTAACAAATTGCTTAGCTTTTACTAGTGGGTAGTCAGAGGGACAGAGGGACCTCCAGAGCTTTGGGGCTGCTCAGGTGACAATAGAGACGGAGTCCTGGATTCAAGGTTCTCTCCTCCCACTCCCAAAAGAGGGCAACTTTGGCTGGAGAACAGGTCAGGCTTGTGTCCATGCGGCTCCCCAGACAGGACTGAGGGCACATGGCACAGTACAGCAACATCCTCATTCTCCTGGAGCTTCCCATGAAGTGTCAGGCCACAGAAAAAGAATTAGATTTATCTGAGAAGGAAGACTTTGCCAATCTTGGACACTGAATGAGACCTCTCTGAAGAGGAGCTGGTTGACATTTGTCTGACTATATTTACTAGCTGAGAATGCATTTTAGACATGATCCAGTATTTCCACAGGAACATACTGATTTTCAGAAAGCAGCATTGCAAAAGAAATATTTAACTGAAATATTTCAGTGAGATCAAAACATTTGAATGGGGAAAGCTCACTTTGTAAGAATGGATATGGATGAGAAAGGAAACTTTGCCAGAAAACCACGCAGCCAGCTGGGACTGGGATGGATCCAGATATGTCAAAGATAGATTCATTACTGCTGAGATCTTCTTCAGCTTACAGAGCTGTGCGGCCACGGGGAAGAAGGAGCAGATCCAAGGTACCTGAGCTGAAGATGAAACAAGAGCTGTGTCCCCCAGGGTCCCTGAGGTGTTCTGTGCTGCACAGCCACTGGAGTGAGCTCAGGGAGAACTGCAAACACAGATGCACAAAACACAGCGAGAGCTTTCCATCAACCAGCACAGGTGGCAATCTAAGCCACAGCAAGGTAAGGCTGCTGGTTACAGCCACCCTGCACAGCAAATCTCAGTGTCAGGGACCTGCAGCAGTGTGGCCCATGACATGTTCAGCAGGCTCTTGCCTCTTCTAGTCGAGACTGAAAAGGAAAGCATTCCCATGAAAAGCAGCTTCTTAGCTGAGTTAGAGAATATGTACACATGCTCAGCAACAGGGAAATACAACTTTATTAAGAAAATACAAAAATATTTTTTTGGATTTTTTTTAAAACAGAATTCTTTCAGGAAAGCATTGGAGAGAGTGGCAAAATCCCTCCCACTGCTCATAAGGAAATGATTCCTTTGGGACCATGTTCATCTCTGTGGACTAAAAAGTTATTTCATCTCAGTTGTTAGTTCTGTCACCCACCAATTCAAGCCAGGCTGTCTAAGAAAATGGGAAATACCAGCTAAAATTTCCCACCATTTCAAGACACAGAAGAGAGAAAGGGTCATCTCTTTTGACAGAGGCAATACCATTGTGCCATTGAGTCTGCACCCTTCCTGCACTGCAGAAAGCTCAGTCTGTGCCAACAGAATGGATTCTTTCCACATATAAGATTCCTGTAGACCTCAGCCAAGATAGGGATTTGTGCCAGGGATGAGGGAACCTCAATTACTGTGTAACTAGTACAGCTACAACCACTTCAGTTAATGATAAAGCTTACACATGGACTGAGTTTAGAGGAAGTAGCTTCATAGCTTCTTGAGTATGGTAAAAAGGGTACTCTGTAAAGTAGATACCTTCAGTGAACTAGGGCTGAAACCCAAACCTCACAGGGAGCACCATCAGCTGCAGCAAGACACAAACTGGGATCATACAGCCCATCAGCCCAGGGGAACGGCAGCTGCTGGTGAGCACAGGCTGGGGGTGTCCTGCTGGAGCAGCTCCAAGACATGGAGATCTGGGGGAAAACCAGCCTGGAGTCAACAGCACACAACGTAACAAGGAGCTCCTTCCTCCCTGGAAGAGTAGGGCTGCCTTTAGTATTGAGAAGAGGAATATGTCCAGAGGAATCCAGTACTCACCCTACAATCCAGGCTCTTTTTCTGTGGACTAAAATTTCTCAGAAGGAGCTTTGCACATCAGTTATCTCATCCACATTTATGAAAACACCATCACCCTATGTATAGACAAATACATATAGAGAGATATATGTATATACAACCTTTCTTAGGTTTTTTTAAAAGTCATAATGAAGAAATCTGATTTTACAACATAAACTCCCACCCAAAACCTTCTTCCCACACAGTTCTGTAAGACAGGAATGGCAAAGCCTTACAAGTAAAAGTAACTTTCCTTCACTACTCACACTTTAGTGTAGGATTTGCAATGCCAAGCACCAGTTCTGTGATACATGTACACTCTGCACTGAGTAAAACCAAGTTAAATGGAAATCTGTACATTATCTTTCTTTTTTTAAAAAAAAATTTAATTAATGGGGGTTTTAATCAATCATGTTTATAAGAAGTAAAAAGTTTCACATATGGTAAGGATAAATTCAGCATCAGGAGAGCCTCACTGGGCTCTGGGCAACCCAGTGACTGAGCACTTGGGGGCTGTGTCTAATTCAGAAAGCAAATAAACTCATCACACCCAAGAGGAGGTGTGGGGACCTGTCAGAGGTCAGACAGTTTCAACACACAGGGTAAGAATTATAATTGCAGCATAAAATCCTGGCTTGACACAAAATCCTTCTGAGAGAACAAGATAATGCCAGTGTACAAAAAGAAGTCAGTGCCTGCCCCTCCCCAGGGAGCTGGACCTACAATGAGGTCTCCCCTCAGTCTCCTCTTCTCCAGTGAACACCCCAAATGCCCTCAGTGTCCTCACACACTTCCCCTCCAGGCCCTGAGCCATCTTCACGTCCCTCCTTTGGACACTCTGCAATGGCTCAATCTCTCCCTTCCACTGTGTCCCCCCAACCTGCCCCACTATTGCAGGTGAGGCTGCCCCAATGCAGAGCAGAGTGGGACAATCCCCTCCTCGCTCTCCCAGCTGACGAGGTGGTTCCTTGGCCAGGGATATTTCCCAGCCCTGCTCACGCCGAGCTCCCAGGGGCTGCCCTGGGTCAGACCCTGCCATTGCCCCCAGCCCGGGCACACCCCACGGCAATTCCCCCAAACACAACCCCTGCACGGGAACAAATGGCTCACCCCAGGCCCCTGGCACTTCAAGCCCTTCGCCGACACCTGCTTGGATTGCCGAGGTTTGTGCCCTGGCTGCGGGCCAGGTGTGAGCTCAGCGTGCAGCTGGACCCCCCGTCACACATCACAAATCCTGGCACCGCTCCGGCCCCGCGCCCCGGGCACGCACGGCCCCACCAGGTGCTCCCAGGCCTCGGCCTCCATCCATCATCAGAGGGAGGGAAGGCACAGAAAGAGCCAGCTGAGGAGAAAAAGGAATAGGGCAGCTTGGGGAGAAAGTGCGAAGGTGTCACCACAGACATGCTCCAGAGAATGAGGTTACAGAGAAGGTGACAGCCCAGGCTGGGAGCAGCTGGGCAGGGAGAAGCACCCCAGGGGAGCTCCTAGCGAGGGAGAGAAGTGGGATGGCAAAGCTGGGAAGGAACGGGCCAGAGGAAGGAAAGGGCCAGGAATGAAGATGGCAGGGACTGGCGTGGCCTCACCTGCAATAGTGGGGTGGTTTTGGGGACTACAGTATAAGAAAGATGTGAAGACATTGGAGAGTGTCCAAAGGAGGGACANAAATGGCAGAGTTGTATCTCTGCACAGCCCTGGCAAAGGGGCAAGAGAACATTGTGGTTCCCATAGGACACATATGGATCCTGAGCCTGGGCATCCCTCTCCTGCCACCTCCTGCCACAGGAAGGAAGCTCAGAAAGGGCACAGTCCAAGACACTGCTTCTCTCTGGGATGCAGAACTTATTCACCCTTCAGAAATGCCTGCTGGTGATATCCCTGCTTTGTATACTAACAACAAATCAAATCTTCCTGTGACAACAACCAGAGCTTGAACAGGGACACCAAGAGGTCAGTAAGATGCAGGAAAAGTCTGTGGAGATGTTTTCTCATTTCATTATAAAAGCCAGTTCAAGTTGACTGTCCACAACAGGCACATTATGGATGTGAAAGCTCTTGCACCAACCAGATGAATATTGTGGCAATGCAGCCTTGAAATACACAATTGGCCTTAATTCCTCCCTATTGCTCTGTTTTTACAAAGCTGTTGTGCTAAAGGTGCAATAACAGAAACAGAAGTTATGAAAAAAAAGCCCACCTAATTTATTTTAAGGTAGGGTATGATGAATTCACATAGAAAATGTTGTTGAGTGTTTGCCTTCACCAGAAAGAGACTGAACAAGAAGAATTTGTTACACATCAGTAGAAACAGCAGACAGAGAAAGCGACACAAAAAAAAGAGAAGGTGCTGCAGTTGGGAAAATCCTACAGCACCCCCTCCCCCAAATGAATCCACACCTAAATAAAAGAAGGCAACCCCAAAAATCCCCCAAACCTTGGCCCACGCCCTCAAAGCCGTCCTTTCCCTGGCACATCCGTGCACAGATCCCAGACAGACCCCTCTGTTCCAGCTGGGCAGTGAATAGATCAGTCTGGAGATTCTGTGATTCCAACTTGCATGAACAGCAAAAGAGAGGCAGAGAAAAGGGCTCTTGCCTGTAACGTTCCCACCCATGTCTTGCTCCACATGAGAGCCAGGATTCCATCACACCCCACCCTAAAACTGGAATGCACCTGCACTGTACAGAGCCTGTGAGCTGCCCTTGTTTCCACAATTTCCATTTATTTTGTCTTTCTACTCCACAGGCAAGCCCCACCATAAAGATGAAGACAATATACAAACTATGGGTGGAGTAAATATGGAGCCACATTAGCACAATTCCTTTAAATATGAGACAAAAACCATATGTGAGACCATACTGCCTGGACTGGAAGCACAGGGAATTTCATTTATATGCCAAAACGTTAGAAAGTGAATTTTTACCATATTTTAGAATTTCCTGTTACGTAACAAGAAACTGAAGCTGTGTGGGAAGCTCTGGGATGCCACCCCAACCAGCAGGCACCTCACCCCTTCTTTCCTGGCATTAGACAAAGAAAGAGGAAGACAAATACCACAGAAAAAGAGGTTATCCCTTCTGATTTGACTTAAAAACAAGAAGATCCTGGATTACTGAAAATCACTGGGCCTGGTCTTACAAATCATGGTGTGATGTTGCACCCTCATCTCCAGCAACCAGAAGGAATGAACAGCAGGGGAGGGGTTGATTCTAAGACCTGGAAATAGAACACTGATGTATAAAGAGCATCAAGACAAATCCAGTGTAGTTCCAGTCTAGTTCAGACACCACTGAAAGCTCTTGACAGTCAAAGTCTCATCAGGCACCTGAATACAATCAAATCTATGTTTAAAGGGTTAATTTTTAATATTAAACAGGATGCCTGGCATTTCAAAACAAATTAATATTTGCTCTTGTTTGAAGCAAAATGAAAAAAAAGGTAAAATACAGGAGAAAAATCCCTTAGAAAGGAAATTACATTAAAAATTTCTAAATAATTTTTTATTCAGCAAAATGCTACTGTCTGCATTCACACGGCTACCAGATGTAAGCCCAAAATTGGATCTGCCATCCAGCTGCCCACTTATCAGCAATGCCTTCCTGAAATTACCTGGCAGGTCAAGATTCTCTCTGCTCTTCAAAGTAATAGAGAAATAGGTAAAAATTCAATAAAAAAATTATACCAGCTGAAATTATTCAGATTTCATTTACAGGAATCTGGCACTTATAAATACATATGATATGTTAACTTGTTTGATCTTTATTGTAATTTTATATATGATTTTTTTACAAACATTAATTCCACAGTATTTTTAGCCTATTTTCCAGGCTGTTTTTCAAATGAGTCTGCTGTAGGCACAGGAACAGTTCCTTTACCTGTTCTGGTTCCTGCCTAGATAATATTTACATCATTGTCCATTCTTGCAGATGGTTCTGCTTGTCTTCCTGACTGAAGCAAATATACCCACAATTTAGCTTGTTTTTATTTTCTAATTATATCTTTAAAAGCCATTTTTATACTGTCATTGTTGCTTGAGAGAGACTATCAAGGATGTGTGGGGAATTCAGGGCATTAAAACAGATGCAATAAATCACAGAATCACAGAAATATGCAATATGCCAAGTTGGAAGGGACCCACAAGGATCATCCAGTCCAACTCCTGGTAAGTACTACTTCTACTAAATTCCTACCAATTTTTATGCCACAAGCTTTTTGATATGACAAGCAGGATGCAGCAAAAGGCAACTATCCCAGAGTTAGCTGGGCTCCGGTGAGATAAGACTGGGAATGAGATGGCACATAACCAATTTAAATGATAATTTACTCCTTTGTCTCTCTTTTACAGACCCTGAGATTAGCTCATAGTTCAAGCCCCTGTATGGGCCATTCCCTTAAAAGTTGGACTTGATGATCCTTGTGGGTCCCTTCCAATTCAGAATATTCTGTGAGTCAGTAAAACCACAGGTTCTAGGGACTTTGTTTCTTCTTCCCTTACAAGACACTTCCTCTGCTCCAGACACTGACATGGGGTCCTCTCCATCCCCTGAACTGCCCAGTGAAATGGAATCTGAGCAACTGTTCCTAACTTACAATTTTGATGCTTTTCTCTCTAGAGAAAAATCTGCATACCTCAAGATATTTTTTTTCCAATTGTTATTCTGAGTGGATCTACTAGCTTGCTTGCTTTATTTATTTATTTATTATCCTTATTCATGTTTATCAGTAGTTCTTGAGGCTCCTAAGGGAAAGAAACAAAGATGATTCATCCTTATTTCTACTAACACCAGATTATTCTTTTGGACTCCTCTACATCAGCAACACTTTTGGCATATTCAGGACTCTTTTCATCTGAAAGTCACTTTAATAGTTTCATACCCAAGCTCAGTGCTCAAACATTTGGTCTGAAAATGGTGTAGAAGACACCGATGATGTGGCTATTTGCTGTCTTTCACTGGGATTTCTGAGAGGGGAAGTACCTGCATCCCACATGTTGCAAGGCTGATGATGCAAAGCGTGGTTTAGTGTCAAAAATTGAACTGGAAAAGTGTTCCTATGCAAAAGATGCAACAGATTGGGCCCCAGCACTAACATCTGCCCTAAACTGCTTGACAGCATTTCACACTCGGAGGTCTCTGTGTCAGCAATTCCTCTCTTCCCTGAATGTGGCCAAGAAAGAATCCATGCCATGGAATGTGTATCTGCTTGCTACACATCCAGCTTTTTAAATAGGTTTTTGTATGGCAGAAAATCAATTGTTTGCCAAGAACCAAGAAGACAATATCTTTTCAATTCCCTTGATGTGCTAAACAAGTAATTAATTACACTGAAGACAGTGATTACATTTGTTCAGCACAAGTGAGCTGTAAACAAACAGCTCGATCCTCTCAGTAGCTTTGCTCCCTGAAATGAGTGAATCCTCTGTCTCATGCACCATCTACCCCAGCACAGTGTCCCTTGTGTGGAGAGGATGCTTTACTCCCATTTTAGGCTTCTAAAGGGTTTGAACAAAGGTTTGAGGGGTGACACTTGCTTTAGGGGGAGAAAGAAAACAGCCTTTTCTCTTTCAACATCTCTTTTAATTTTTCTTGGAAGGGTTACTAAAACCGAAGGTGAGTTCTTGGCTCATTCTGCATTTCCATGTCTCTGGGGTCGGTGCTTGGGGTCCCTGGGTTCAGGTGGATCTGACCTGTCTCCCTGAAGTCCCAGCACAGCCACACACAGAATTCCTGCTGCATCCTCCTCTCTACATTCCAAGCTGACCTGCTCTGTAAGGAAACTCCTGCAAACATTTCACAGCAAATGCACCAACCAGGCTCTTACAGCTCAATGAACACATCATGTCCTTTTGCTTTGCCCTTAGCTTTCTACGCCAATATCCTAAAAAACTGGCCTAACAGAATTTTCTTTGTGAGAAGACTTATAATTTAAGCATGAAAGATTTTAAACAGCTTTCCAACGCTTAGGAAGCCCTCACAGTTCTTGAAACAGGTCAAGCTCCTGAAACAGTGTATCCTCACTGAATAAATTACAATGGGAGTTGTGTATGGAGTAAAGCAGTTTGTAGGGAAGAGCACCAAATTTTGTCACAGGGGTTCAGAAGCTCTCCCAAAGCCACGTGTGCAAGTGATGGTGGAATGAACAACGCAAATCTGGAGCCTCATTCCAAGGCCACACCTCCAGACATAGGAGTGTTGTCTGTACTGGAGGAATCTGCTTTCTTTTCACATTTTTTTCTCTTCTTATAAAGTACAGCACTTTTCCAGTTTCTTCTCCCCACCCCCAGTCACCAGGTTTCTTCCCCTTTCATAAAAAGGCTGGAAAATGTGCATCAGCAAACTGCACAGGACTTACTATGGACGAGCATGTGTATTCTAATGACTAAGTTCATTCATTTGCTCAGCCTGAAGGAGACACTGGTGTTCTCTTTCTTATCCCAGGCAAATTCCTGACATACTTAGTAGAAACAGGGACTTAGACAGCTAAAGCTGGGATAAAGGCTTTGCCATAAAATCTAGTAGGTGTCCCCAGGGAGAGAAGCAAAGACTTTACGTATTCCAAGATGTTCAATACTTGGGTCAGCACAAAGACAGAGGAGACAAAACACGTGTAGTTCAGTGGTGAAGAATCTGTTCCTCAGCCACAGGAAACCCAGCCAGGACACATCAGTCCTTATTTAAATCATCTTTCTCCAAACTATTTCTAATCAAAGGATTAAAATAATAAAAACAAGGCAATGGATCCACACACAAAAATAATGTTTGAATCAACGATGATCCAGACAAAGGCATTGACTGACACAAAGGGGGTGAGACCTGGCCAAACCCACAGCTTAAAAGCTGTACAGAGTTTTACTGAGAGTTCAGAGAGCTGACTCTCACCTCCTCCCACTGCTGTCCTGAGCCACGAGGCCTCTGCCCACCCACCTGCAACAAACACTCCTGCCAAGCCCAGCACAGACTCTCCTGTGGGCACAGGTTGAGTTTGCTGAGCCACACTCTGCTTGCAAATACCACGTGCCCTGGGGTCTCTCGGCAGTGAGAGATAAGGACCCACAATGCAGTTACTGCACAGGAAAATGCAAGGGGACATTGGAGAGGATTTCACTGTATCTGTCTGGGATTGGTGCATTAACATCTAAGAGGCTGTGGCTTCATTTCTATGGGAAACAGGATTAACCTCTGGGACTGCTCCTGCTCTGCCAGGATCTACTGAGCGTGTCAGATTCTGTTCTGCTGAACTGGTGTAAATTAGAATAAGTGATGGGGAATTTATTCCAGGTTTGTCACCATGTTCCAAAAGGTGCTAAAACAGCCAGGATCTGTTTCCATCATTGTTTAGCTGGCTGTAATTAAATGTGCCTGGGTATTGCTGCTCCAGCTTTGAGCTATCAGAACCATTCTTCTGCTCCCTCCTGGACTAAAAGCCATAGTGACAGTATTCAATGAGCTGGTTGAAGGTCTGGAAGCCCAAGACTGTAATTTCGAGTAAAATGAAGGTTGTCAGTTCTCGCTACTGTCTAAGGCAAGAAACAGGACCAAGTGCCAAATGCCAGCATATGCACCATAACCCAGACAGATGGTGACCACGACTCCCTATTTTTAACTCTGTTTTAAGAGTGTTTTCTCTGCCATTTATCAACATCTTGTGTGTGTGAGGGTACCAGCCAGGCACTTCTCTGAGCAGTCAATGTGTAGCTGTGAACATGAGCTTGGCCAAACCTCCAGCTAAAGAACAAAGTTTGTAGATGAAGATGAATAAATACTGGCAGGTCTGTTCTGTCCTTTCTGTCTTAAAAAAGAATGGGATTTCTCAAGAACTCCCCTGTTTTTAGAGTACAAAAATTGTATCACTGAAACTCTGCACTGTTAAGCATCTCCCACTGTTTAGTTGTACAGTATTTACTGTAACAGAGTCACATCAAAAAGGATTCATGATTCTGGAATAATTATGAAATGCATAGCAGAAAGTAGTAAAGGCTAACAAAGTGTCATTTACTGGTAGGGGAAACTGCAATGAACTAATATGATGATACTCTAGTTAACTTCTATCTACGTTAATGAAAATACATAAAGACATATTTTCTTCCAACTGATTTAGTAACTTCCTCCTTCTGGAACCTCATCTATGATGTCTGTTTTATTTTCTTCATCTTTGTAATGCCACAGAAACTTAGGCAAAGCACCTTTTAATCCCAGCCAGGTCTGTATCTTGCAGATCTCTATTTTGCAGATCTGTGTAGCTGCAGGGTATGGATAGAATGACAGAATGACAGACAGCTGGAAGGGATTCACAAGGATCGTGGAGTCCAACTCAGCCCTTCACAGGACCATTCCCAAAAGTCACAGCCTGTGCCTGAAGTGGTGTCATATCCCATGGCAACTACTTAAAGTTATTAACTGCTCTGAAAAGTTAGTGATTCCATATTCTAATTAAGAAGAAAGAAGCTGTGAGATGAGATGTGAAGGTGGTTCATTTTCTGCTCTCCATTCTTCAGTGTTCAATAAAATTACCCACCACTTCTGGATGTTACAAACCTACTTACCTTCACTATGCCTCCAGTTACACTTGACCTACAGCACTGCCAAGTGAGGGGGGCTCCCTTATACCTTCTGCATGCCAGGGCTGGAAGATCCATTCAGCCAATCCAAACCTACTGACACAGCTCAAAACCCAAAGAACAGAAACTGGCAGTACATTTCCAAATTTCATGAAGAACATTTGAGCAAACTACTGTCAAAATGAAAGTAGACAGTGAACCTCTCTTCAATTGTAAAGCTGAGTGGTGCTGCTGCCTCACCTGAAGGATGGGGCAATCTGGGAATATCTTGAGGTTTAACAAGACCAAGTGCTGGAGCTGCTCCTGGGTCAGGGCCACCCCCTGGATCAATCCAGGCTGGGGATGAGCAGATGGAGCAACCCTGGGGAGAAGGACTTGGGGGTGGTGGTGGGGGAGAGGCTGGACATGGCCCAGCCCAGAACCCCCCATGCCCTGGGCTGATCCCACAGCGTGGGCAGCAGGACAGGGGGGGATTCTGCCCCTCTGCCCCCCCAGGTGAGACCCCACCTGCAGAGCTGCCTCCAGCCCTGGGGAACAGCACAGCAAGGACATGGAGCTGCTGGAGAGAGTCCAGAGGAGGCACCAGGATGGTCAGAGGGATGGAACAGCTCTGCTGGGCAGAAAGGCTGGGACAGCTGGGATTGTTCATCCTGAAGAAGAGAAGGCTCTAAGGTGACCTAATTGCGCCATCCCATGCCTGAAGGGACACACAAGATGGAGAGACCCTGATGCAGCACCAGCACTTGTCTTTGTTAAACCTCATGAGATTCCCACGAGCCCCTTCTCGAGCTTGTCCAGGTCCCTCTGGATGGTGTAGATGTGTCTATACTGTGTTATACTGTACAGACACACTATCACAGCAGTGTCTTATATGATGTACACAATTACATCCATAACAATCTTCTACAGGATATATTTTGTACATAGACCTTTTTACAACCTATATTTGTATTGTATAGATATAAAACTATGTGCACTGTATTACCCTTTAGCTCGATATACATTACTATGACGTTATAGCACACAATATATAATCATGCACTTACCATTGGGCAGTTGCATAAATAATCTGATAAAATAATTGCTATTAATTACTAATACTAGCAATAGGTATCATAGGTAATTGAATACAGGAGCTTTACAACTCCTTATAGGGGTTGCACCATGTCATGGCACAGCATTAAGTGGAACTGAATCCCTAGGGAGCATTTGGGTTTCTTTTTCTGGAACAAAGAATAAGTGTCCCAAGAGCTGTCCTTCTGCTTCACTTCATGCCCTTATTCCCCAGACTATTCTTCAGCGTAGTGGCCTGAACTGCCCACTCTCCATTTTGCCCTTCAGATCCTCCATTTGTGCAGCAGCCTTGTCCTTAGAAACCCCTCCAACAACCCCAGGCTCTACTGCTCCCTGCACACTTCAGAACTCTATTTTCACTCACAATCAACTTTAACAACTTATCACTCATCCACACTGGGCTTAAAGTTTTATGTTTAGCTTAATGTAAAGTTATATTCACTCCCCCCGAGCCAACTCCAACACCTCTTTAAAGTTTAGCCAATTTTCCTTCATAGGCCATTTTCTAATAAGCAGTGCCAGTCTATTTCACTTAATATGTTCCTCATTTTATCTGATTGGAAGCTTTTGAAGTTTAATTCACCTGTTTTTACATCAAGCCTCCTACCACAGCTGAGAGTTGAAACAGCAATCTCCCTCTACCTTGAATAGGTTACACAACGTCTTTCCAATGCAGGAAATCTAAACATTGTCTTCCATATTTTTACCCACTGTTTGCAAGATCACAGACCTGCCACACTAAATAAAGTACTAAGCATTACATACCAAGAAGTTCTACGTCAATGCAGTGCAACCCATGCAAAGATGGCAACCTTATCAAGCCAGTGTTCCGTCCTCTTACAGTCCACCAGCTCCAGGCAAATGATGTCCCATAAAAATACCAGCATTGCAACATCATTTCTAAATGCCCCAGAAATCTCCATTTAAACAATGAATTACCCAGACAGGCATGCAGCAGCCAGCAGTTAATTCTGCCTCTCTGGGCAGCCCCTGCCAATGCCTGACCACCCTTTCCAGGCAGAAATTCCTCCTGATGTCCCACCTGCCCCTGCCCTGTCCCAGCCTTGAGGGTGTTCTCTCTCCTGTCCCTGTTCCCTGGGAGCAGAGCCCGACCCTACCTGGCTCCCCCCTCCTGGCAGGCACTTGCAGAGCCAGAAGGTCCCCCCTGAGCCTCCTTTTCTCCAGGCTGAGCCCCCCCAGCTCCCTCAGCCCCTCCTGCTGCTCCAGCCCCTCAGTGTCTCTCCTGTCTGAGGGACCCAGAACTGTCCCCAGGGCTGGAGGTGCCCCAGCAGTGCCAGCACAGGGGAACAATCCCTGCCCTGGTCCTGCTGCCACCCCATGGCTGGCACAGCCCAGGGACCATTGGCCCCTTGCCCACCTGGGCACACCTGGGCTCGTGTCCAGCTGCTGTCACAGCACCCCCAGGGCCTTTCCCACGGGGCACTTTGCAGTCACCTTGCCCAGGAGCCATGGCCTGTTGTGGCTGGGGACAGGGAGGCAGAGCACCCTCCAGGGCCAGAGCAGCAGAAGGCTGAGGCCACAGCCCCATGAGCTCAGCACATCCCAGCAGAGGATGGCAGGTGGTTCTTCCAGGCACTTACCGGGCTGCTCAAAAAGCAAGGGGCTGTTTTGGCACACCCAGCTGGGAACACTGAAGTCTGGTTCCTTCAGCAGGAAAAAAAAGCTTATCTCAGTTAAGCACATAAAGAGAATTTCAAAGATATCATTTTTCCTTTCACTGGACATGAGTGGAAGATAAAAACTACTTTGCATGATGAGCAGAGGGGATGGGGTGCTCTCTGCATCATCTGCTACAGATGAAAACAATCATGGTGTTATTTACTGTGCTCTTGCTTCAGTTGTGCTTCACTGGGAAACACTGGAACTGCTTGCCCAGGCATGTCATGGAGGAACCCCTGGAAATACCAAAGGTCAGTCAAACTGCTCAGACCAACCTGATGGAGCTGCAGACACCCCTGCTCATTGCAGGGGATTGGACCCCTTCCAAACCAACTGTCACATCAAAAAGGGGAAAGGGACTCAGAAATGCAAAGATTTCTTATTCCACCCTCACTTGTATTAATATATTTTTATTAGCTATAAGTGTCCTCAAAATATCAAAGTCTTTTAAATGCCCAACACAATCTGCTTGCTTCCCACCTAACAGGGACCCTTTGCTAAGGCAGATTCACTGGTTGAACAGGAACTTTAATGCTCCAGTGAGAACTACACTTAATAGCAAGAGAGACCCTTTTCCATCAGGTGCTCTTAACTGTTATATCTCTGCCAGCACCTGAAACAAACTGGACTAAACTCTAGCAGTTCCCAAAATTATTCTTATTAATACAAGGGTGTGACAATTATTGTGGGTTTCACATTGTCAGTGATAACATTAGCTGCATGATTATGTTTAATGAATAACACAAAAGACCCCAAAGTAGCCAGCACAAACATACTCTTCAGGCACAAAAAGACTCCAAAAACTCTACAGACAGCATATCAATCCAAGCCTCAATACAGCTTCCCTCACCAACTCTTAACAACAGAAAACTAACCAGAAGCACAACAACCTAACACAACAATCTAAACCCGTCCAGTAACCCGTCACACAGTGAAGAATTGACACAAAGGTAGCTGCTTCCCCCTGACAAACACATTACAAGGAATTACACACCTTATAAGAACACCACACCCAATATAGAGTTCTGATGGGTTACGAGATGTAAGGCCAGGTATAGTGGTTATGAAATAGAGATATTAGCCAGGTAAAATTACCATATAAAGGTAGCAATGGTGTAAAGATGGAAAGTAATAGGAAGGAAAAGAGAGCACAGAGTAAAAGTCTGCTCACCGCTTCATTGTCCAA
>WBMV01007950.1:257-115469 GCA_013396655.1 Campylorhamphus procurvoides
GGAAATTTTGGCCTTGTCGGAGGGGGCTAGTCCCTCGCTGACCTGGGTGTCCATCCCTGCAGCTCTTCACTTCCCTGCCGTGCCCGGTCCCTCCCGGTTTGTTCCATGTCGACGCGTTACAACGAGCACGGGGCGATCATCTGTAATGCATTGTTTGTTTGGGAGGGAGCGAGAGGGAGAGAGAGGAGCAACTGGAAAGGTTGCAGATTATGTTGTTTCGGGATTTTTTTTACCCCGGGAATGAGAAACAGAGTGGGGAGGCTTTGATAGGTTCTCTTTTTCCTTAATTTTCTTCCTTTTCCTTTTTTAGTTCTTCAAAGTGCTAATATTATTTTTCACTATAAGGATGACTTTTGTGCGCCCCTGATAAGGCACCTCGGAACAAAGAACATTTGCACCTCTTCTCTTCGACAATCAGCGCTCACACCACACACCTTTGCTCTGCCCCTATCCCAGCACCCTTCGGGTTTTTTTTCCTTCTGATTTTTTCCCCTTAATATTTAAATTTCCTAATCGAATTTCTCCTTTTCCTTCCTGCTGCTTACATAGATCTTTTATTTCCCGCCTTTCCTCTCATTTCTAGATCAAACGAAGCCTCCCTATCTTCCCGGGATGGTGAGGGGGAGCGGGATTAGGATCTTATTAGAAAGCTAAATTCCCACAGTCAAAAAGGAAGAGAAAGAGAAAAACCTCAGGATTTGACGGAGCTGAGACTCTTCCGCAAAACCTTGAGGAAACCCGTGGACACCGGCGGGCAGCCTCGGCCGGCCTCCGCGACCTCGGCCCCCACGGGCGGCCGCTGCTCTTCCCACTGCCCGCCAGCCCCGTCGCACTCAGGGCTACGCGGCACCGGGGTCGGGCGGGGATGGGGGCGGCAGGAACGCCGAGCGCCGGAAAGCCCTCCGCGGGCACGAGTGGGTTGCGCCTCACTGCGCGTGTAGCCGTGGGTTTCCTCCTGCGTGCCCGTGCCCACCGCCCGCACATCTGGGCAGCACAAATTTAGTTCCCTTCCTTAACAGAGCAAAAAAGGCTGGCAGAGAAGACTCACAGCAGATGCTTACTTTCATTTATCCTAACTCAGAGATAGCGCGAGTATATTCTCGACCGAAAAAATAAAAATCAGTTAAAAATAATGAATTAAGTTGGTGTTGGTGTTGATGGTGTTGATGGTGTTGTTGGTATTATTATTATCATTATTATTATCATCATCATCCTTTTTGGGCTAGCTGTCCAGTTCCGAGATGAGACCTAAACATTTTTTTCTATTTCATAATTTCAAACAGAGTTAAGTGCTGGATCATCAGTTTTTGCCTTTCTCTGCCCCAGTTGTAAATAATGGCTTTGAGATTAGCTAATTACGCATTAATCACTGATAGAGAGGAAATAAATCAAAGCTGGGTTCGAATTTTCAAACTCACTAGTAGAGAGGTGCATAGCAACTCTATCTGCAGCAGATAGGTGCTGTTTAAATTACTGAGACTACAGAGTAAACCACATCCAAGTCACTTTAAAAAATGAAGATTTTATTTATACATACCAGTTGTGCCATTAAGGGGAGGTTTAGGGAAATTTTTTCAGTCTAGTTTTGTAAAAAAGCGGTGCAGTCTGCAGCCAGCAACGTTGACATGTCACATCAACAAACTTCTTGAAATAAAAGCAGAATACAGAGGAGACAAACAGAAAGATGTGTGTGAGAGAGAGGCAGAAAAAGATCCTGTCAAAAAGATCCCTTATTATTTTTCCTGTGACTAGAATACACAGAACTCTATATTATATATGTATATAACATATATATGTACAGTAACTAGATACTATATTTTTAAGAATTTCACAAGCCCTCACATCCTTCTGTCCTCCCCGTGGTACAGCACTTTTTGTAGTCATGTCCTCTCAGCATTTTGAAACATTTATCTTCGGGGGTGGGAGTTAGACAAGTATATGCCAGAAAGCAACAAGACAGCTTCTAGGGAAAGAAGTCGTGTAGGTCTTCAAAAAGAGTAGAGTGTGCAGACGAAAACTCGGAGTCCCAGACCTAGAGACTCCCAGAGACAGAAGCGGACACACACATACACACGCACTCCACTCCAAAAAGCACTCCTCCACCTGGAAGGAAGCAGAGCCCGCCCCCGCCCAGGTTCTCCCCAGTCCGCAGCCCTCCACGCCCTCGGTGCCCGCGCCCCCGCCTCGCCTCTCCCGCCGCGGGCCGTACCTTCGCCGCGCTCCGCTTCCCGGGCTCTCCGGCCCCACGGCCGCCCGGGAAGCAGGGATGCGGGAGCCGCCGCAGTCCGGGAACCGCTGCCACGCGCAGGTGGCCAAGGCTCCGAGTGCCGAACCGCTGCATGACAACGCCTCCCCCTGCCTTTTAGTCAAGAGCCTTGTAATTAATTTCAAGTAACTCCGCGTACCGTATCATTAAAAACAGGCTGGGGAACGGCGTCAGACCCCGGGAGCGGGGGATGGGGAAAGGAAGGCGATTTGCATACAGCTTTGTCTTTACCGCGGGCTGCGCTGTCACGGGTTATATCGCTAATTGCACCAAACTAATAAGCACATCGGCCCCTTCCACCGCACTCCTGAGCCCGATTTAAACCCGGAGCCGCTTCCCGGCACACACCTCAACTCCGGGCTGGCAGTCCCGCCGCGGAGCTCCCCCCGCCCTCCCCGAGGTCAGGCTCTCCGGCTGCGGCCGCGCTGCCCCTGCTGGGGGAGCGCCGTGCCCCGGGCGGGCGCGGAGCGGCCCCTTCCCCCTGCGCAGGCAGCAGTGGAGCAGCAGCGCGGCCCCGCGGCCGCGGCGGACACAGCCGGCATCCCCTCCCGGCCCGGCACGGCCCGTCCCGCGGGGTCCTGCTGCCACCTGGTGGGCCACCACCGGGGCCATCACCGGGGCCACCACCAGGTCATCACCGGGGCCATCACCGGGTCACCACCGGGCCGCCACTGCCCCCGCTGCCGCGCAGGCTGCGCACCCCCGCCTGCTTCCCGCGCGGGTGAGGGGTGCGTCCTCTCCCCCCTGGAGTCCGTCCCTAAACTGGAGCGTGACTTTAGCGGGCGGTCGCAGGGCTCTTGAAGTCAGCCTGGCTCTTGTAGAGAGGGGCATTTTCCAGGCAGTGGTGTGAACAAGAGAGAGAGACCGGGTTAACGCGTTCACGACACTGTTTCAGGAGGTGCAGTGTGTGTTTTTTCCTCCCTTTTGCTGACCAGATTTGCCGCGTCATGCTTACTACCAAGTGGAGCCTTTATTCAGGACTGCATTTTCCCCTTCGTGGTATCATGGAAGCACACAACATCTCATTATGAAATACAGCTGTGCTGAAGGTCAGAGACAGGGAGACAAGGGCAGGGGAAGCATCAACCTTAGTTCCTCAATACCCATAGAGTTCTCTCTTGAGAAATGTGGTGTATGATGGTTGCAGGACTATCATACTAAAAAGGAGTGGACTAAAAAGACCTGGATTTTCAGTGGAATAGTCTTTCCTTAAGAAATTCTGCTTAAGTCTTGCACTGAATGAGTTATCTTTGGTGTTGCAAATATCTAGAATGAGCAAAGTACAATTTTAAAGTAACATCATTATTCCTATCGTCAGTATTTTTGCTAGTCTGAAGTTAGATCATTCTGCTCATCTCTTTCCCTGAGTTGGTCCTTTCAGAAGATCCAGTTGTAGACTGCAGCCAGGCCAGGCATCTAGCTGTGTATAAGCTCTTTCCAACTCTGCCCTGATAAATGAGTGCCAGAATAGAATGCCTCAGCAATTAACAATCCAGGGGTTGAACACAAGCTATTTTATGGGCCATTTAAACTAATAAGGAGGCGCTGGTCATTTCCAGCAGGGGCCAAGATGGGTAACTGGTAAATCACTGCAGTTAAACCATGGCTCACATGCCAGATATGCTACTGTACAACTGTATAGATCCTGATGGCAACCAGAACTCTGTGGGTCCCAGATCACAACAGGGTTTCTAAGTACACTTGCAACACAAGTTAAGGATCATTTTGCATAACTATTTGTTTGATATAGTTAGTTATCATTAGCTTGGCATAATCAGTTATGAGAGGACTTTGTTCTATGGTTGAAATCCTGAGTGTGTTCCTTGATTCTTAGAAGGTACCACTGTAGGGATCACTCCTAATCACATTTAACTTGAAGTCGTTTATTAGACTCATTGAGGAATAGCAGCTTGGAAGTCAACAGCACTGGGGCAATTGTCCCTGCTTAGAATGTGGATATACGAACTAGAAACAACTGCAACAAAAATAAATAAGCTACAGGAATTTCACTTGTCATTTCCCAGCAATCAAATAAAATGTAAAATAACCCTTTCTTTTTTATTCTTTCCCTCATGACTTCTTCTCTTCCTTCTGTTGAAACTGCTGGAAAAAAAATAAACTATGAAACTAGTTGTATGAACATTTCATCAGCTCATATAAGTGGCTTTGTATAGCTTGTGTGTAAATTCATACAGTATATTAATCCATTGGGTAAGATATTAATCCTATGGGTAAGATATATATTACAGGTGAGAAGATTATTAGCTATTGGTAATGATAATAGATACATGACTAATTGAGACATCTACAGTAAAAGCTATTGGTACCACATCTACCACAACTACAGCCTAAATAAAAACCACTTGCTTTACACTATATATGTATTTGGTTTATTCATTCATTCACAAATTAAGTATTAATAAAAACCTTTTGAAAATATCTATCATACATATGCTAACATATCACTAATAACCATTAATATGTCTCTTTGCCTTCATAGGTCTTGTGATCTGAAATACCCCACAAATTCAGTAGTTGGCAGGCTGGTGTTTTATATACAATTACACCAGTAATTAATTTGACTCACATGCCTGCTAAATTCAAGTCCAAGCTTGTGCCTCACCTATCTCTTTACATTTTGATTGCCCCATATTACTGACACTTTCACTCTGCAACATTTGTCTTTTAGCCACTAATTTTTATCAGGATGTCTTAAAGATCCACTAAGGTGTTAGTCTTTTCAACATCACCTCTATGTCCCCCAGGGTTTAGTTACATCTTCTGCTCTTTTATCTATGCTCTTTTTTTCCTGGGAAAGAGGGCTGTGGGAGGATCCTCATAGGGGTTCCTACCCCCTTTCCATCACTGCCTCATCAGTTCTGCTCCTGAGACAATTCCCTGGGCAGAACACAGAAAAAGCAGACAGTGAAGAGGCAGCCTTTCCACAGGTGAGGGCAGGAGCTAAGTGCAGCAGGCTAACCAGTGTTGAACAGGGAAGAAATGACAAGAGCACTCTTATAATGGAGAGACTGAGAAGGATGCGGTTTCATAAAAATCAAGAGTGCTTTGGATCAGGCCAGTTAGAAAGAGGCAGAGTGCATGAAAGCCCTGAGCATCTGCTCTCCATGAAATATGAAAAGATGAGAAAAAAAAAATAAAAAGACTTCCTTTTACAAGAAGCAAAGATATTCAGGATAAAATGTCAAATACAAAATAAGTGTAATACATGTCCATGTCTACATTTGGATCTATGGACAGTACTACAAACACACATTTTGTTACATTATAAATTTCTTGATGCAAGTACCACCTGTATTTGCCCAGTGCTGGAGTCTGACTGGGGACAGTAGGAGGTACTGCAGGCAAGCCAGGCACCTCTCTTCATGACTCAGGACAGAAGATATAATATCCCACAAAAATATGAAAGTCTTAGGCCTTATGCACAGCATTCTTCACAAATAATAGCTTGAGAACCACTGTAATTGATTCTTGTAATTGAAATATGAAGTCTCTTGTATCTTAACAGGAAATCCTGCTCTTCCAGCTTTTTTGTGCCATCTCTTTCCAACAGTGTTGGGGCAGATCTGGGCATTTCTTTAAATTCCAAATCTAGAGTCAATAACTAAGGAGAATTGTGAAATGGGGGAATTCAGAAGATAATAAGCGTCCCTGTCATTTGGCATTTGCTCAGGTAGAGTACTTCTACAGGTACAATGATTACGTCAGAAAAACTCTACTTTTAGCCTCCTTATGGAATTTAGATAGGCCTAAACAAAATAAAAACATTGTCCATATGAATGAATAACAAAGCAAAGCAAAGCAAAACAAAAGAAAATCAGAAGTTTATAGTCTTCTTGAAAAATCTATATATTCCTGCTCTATTATTGCATGCCTGGTGACATACTTCTCAACCAGCAACATAAGTAGAATAAAATGAGAAAAACACCAGTAAGTTTAACAGTTTGTTGTCCATATGTTTCCACACAGAAGACAACCAATTATGTACCTCTAAATTGGCATATAACTTAAACCCTAAGAAGCTGTAAATGCATGTGATGGAGATTAGTGCTATTAAAAACAGTAGTTGTGCAAAGAAGGAAGGTCATGGTACCTCCCCTGACTGTAGCTTATTCACAGACAGTGTTAGCACTGGATTACCTGTGAAGTTAGGCTTGGTTTGTCTTTGTCATATGTGAGTAGGAGCTTGTGAAACCCAATAGCAAAATTCAATTACTGCAAATTTGTCTTGAGAAAGGAAGACAGAACAGAGCCAACAGCATGCTGCTGAGTCACTAGGTAATGTCTGTGCTTTGGTCCCAGCCACAGGGAGGCTGGTAGCTAAAATTGCACAGGACACTGACTGTCCTAGTGTTTGTCCACAGGAGGTTTTTCATCTTGTGCTGGATTTCACAGCACTACAATATGTGGCACAAGAAGTATATAAAGATGGCAGACCTAGTGAAACTGTTCCAAAATGTAATGAACTTGCTAAATAAATTTTATTCATCAGCCTTAAATATGGGGTAATCATTAAGAGTGCCTGTTAATGTTTAGTGCAGAGTAGTCATGGTTAAAAAAACACCCTCACAGTTTCTTCTTAGTAGCTATGCCAACTAGTACAAATTGATTCTCTGTGTTGTATTTGTAAGCAACTGTTTTCCTGAAAGTAAGGAAAAGAGCTGTTCCTTTGCATGAAGCCACTAAATATGCATTGCAAAGTGAATGAGTGTTGAATCACCAAGGAAAGTAATTAAAAGGGATGAAACATGGTATTTATTAGTGTAAACCTTCCAATACTCTTTTACAGTATCAGTTCAAGTCAAAGTCTGTGTAGAACGTAAAAAAGAAAGAGAGCAGTGCTCTAGAACAGCAGTCTCCAAACACAGTTTGGGCTAAGTGGAACATTGAAACCAAGCAACACCTTTAATGTCAGTATGTTAAAATATTCAAAGACTGTGAAGTACCATATATATTCCAGAAAAAAAGGTTTCTATGAATTAAAAAAATAAAAGAAAAGAATTTAAAAAAAAAATCTGAGTGCAGCATTAAACCAAGTTTAGCTGTGAGTTGGAGGCAACTGATAAGCTCTATTTGGAAGTCAAGTACCTTGGGCAACCTCCAGAATATCTGGAAGAACAGACAACCCCATCACCATACCTATCATTAATATACATATAAACAGCTCTAATGCTTTCTTTCTTCTTTCTTAGAAGTCTGCATTCTGACTCATCGTAACAACCAGCTCAGTCTCCCTTACACTTTAAGACTTCATCAGTGTCTACATTAACTTCTCCATAAAAACAGCCACCCTTGAAACGAAATTGAATTCTAGTTACCTTGTTTTAAGTATCTGTCCCACTGATGAGAATTATAAGGACATCTTTTTTTAATGACAATTATTTTCTTCTGCCCTTTTTGAAGTACAAAAGGGATGTTCTTGCACAAAGTGGTGTTCTGAGAAACTGTGGAATGAATAATGTGTGGGTTAGCGTTTTAGTTTGTGACCATCCCAGAGTTGAGTGCTGAAGCCTTTGAGTTAGACATAAAACACCTCTGACATCAGGATTTCACATTGATCCTCCACCCACCCCCTTGGCATGTGTAAGGCCCATTACAAGGCACCTAGTGTTCCTCGCTTTGGCATGCGACCAAGCTGGTCTGTACTGACAAGGCTGGCAGAATTTAGGACATGTAAGAAAACAAGAGAGAGTGAGAATTAACTTCCTAAATCTGAGGATCAGGATTACTTTCCTTTTTGACTTTCCCAACGTTACAATGGAGGCAGGTGAGAAAACAAGGAACTGAGCCCTGGCAGCACAGGTCTGGTCAGCTGAAGAGAGAGTGCGGTAACAGCAGCCCACAAGGACTGTGGGGAGAAATTTAAACTGCTGTCTCTACTAAAGGCAGAGTATGTGAATACCTGGAGGTAAGTCAGTAACAGTCAGAAGTGCCAGGGATTGGCTGGAAGCAGAACCTGTTTTCTCTTTTGCATGCTACTTGGCTCCAGTCTGGAAGTTCCCATCCTGTGTATCCAGTCTCTGATTGCTCCATCCCATCCCTCCACCTCTGATCCACACTGTCTGGGCACTGAGGCCAGCTGAAATTGTTTCTCCTGCCTGTTTGCCCCTGAATTTTAATTCTGAGTGACATGCAACTTGTCTGCATAGGACTTTGGCAGATCTGACCCAGGCAGAGAATTCCTGCCCCAATTTCTTCTCCATGTTTTTGTGAGGTAAAAGGATCTCAGCTCTAACAGAATAGCAATTATATTAGTTTAAAATCCTACAGTTTGCTTAAGCATATAATTCTCATAATGTATTGCAAACACTAAACTATATAATTCCTAAAAATCTGCAACTCATCTATAATACGCATTTGTCAGAATAACGTACCTGTGGAGAAGTTGTTCTCTGTTAAATGCTGCAGGCTTTTTAATTAAGAACTGATGTTTTATATATATTTCTCATAGAAATTCTGCCATCTCCCACCTTTTTGGTACTAGTTTTCTTTTTGATAATATTTTTGTAAGCTAGAGATGACAAAAGAGGTGGTTGAGTTTCAGTTTTTGAAGCACCACTGGGCAATGTGCAATAAAATGAATACTTGTCAGATTTTTGCTTTATTTTGAAGTCAGGTTTTTTTTGTTGTTGTTGTTTTAACTGTTTTGGGGTTTTTTTGTTTGGGTTTTTTTTCATTGGTTTTTTATTTGCATTTTTTATTGTTGTGAGAGAAGACTAAGCTAAAAATCTCAAACCAATATTCTTATCCAGATTTGAACCATGATAAAGCTGAGTCAGAATATTTGGCTCTAGGTTTTGATTCATCCAATTACTGGAGTAAGAAGTTCACCATAACATTTATGATCCTGATAATTTTAATGTTTTCTAATAGGGGAAGACATTTTGATTTGGCGTTTTGACCACAGAACAAGTTGAGTTTACTTTCATCTAAGTTTTATAAGTCCATTTTTTTCCAAGAGCAGTTTGAACTCAGAGGTCTACCTGAGGATAGAAGTCTTGCTCCTGCAAGATTTCAAAGGGAAAGAAGGAATGGATTATCTCTCTAACTAATCTAGGAAGGTGAGAGGGAATGGGTTGGTAACATTTTCTATACATTTGGACAAGCTCTACACTTTTTGATGATTATCTCAAATGCCATTCCAAAGTTTTGGAAAGATGTCTGGTACTTTTCAACACCCATGAAACATTATTACCTATTATGTGGAAATCTGGATTAAAATACTTGCATAAAATCCAATGGTGTCATGACACAGTATTAGAAAATCAAAGTCCTCACATGCTAATAGTAATATAAAACAGTATATTCCTGATTATTTAACAATCTTTCCTATGTACAGTTACTTTCTGAAAATTATAGTTTTTATGTCAATCTGAAGTTACTGCACAAAATCTGAATACTTTTCATAGTTGCCTTGTTTAGACTTTCCCTGTGTGAGAACTGTGTATAATGTCATTGTCAGTCTGCTCCACTATTTCTCAAACATCTGGAATTTTTTAATTTCTTCTTGACCAACCTAATAGCTTTCTGTGGAGAAACCTTCTTGAGGCTGTTCAAGCAGCAGTATCTCCTAACCTCCTGCTGAGAGTAATTTCCACAAATGGGATAGGCACCTGCCTTAGGAGATATTTGTTACATCCACTGTGTCCAAAATTTTCCGCAGCTAACAGTTTTTTATTATCGTCTAAGGAGTGATGTTGGCAGCACTTTCTTGTGATGTCACTAGAAGAGCAGTAGAAATGATTTAAAAGCCAGGAGCTTTGAGTTATTGCTTAAGGCTCTTGATTAGCTAGGTACTGTATTCTCCTCACATTTGTCTACAAGAAAAAAAATGCATTTATGGGAAGTTTTCCAGATGTCTCTTCACTAATGTGAAGAGGTCACATTTTATTTGCTGCTAAACAAAACAGTACATTACATTGTAGATTACTGTACCTAACTGTGTGTGCTTGGATTATACTTCACAGAAAGCAAGTCAAATGCAGACTGTAATTTGTTTCTTCTTGAGAGCCATCTTAGCTCAGAAAAGACTTCTCTCCAAATCATAAAGGTTTTGTGAAACACTTCTAATCTTGCATTCTCTATATCATAATTTCATATGCTTTCTGTTGACTATTTAAACACAAATCAAAGTATAGCAGGAGAAATTGTGCCCAGCAAAAGCCTATAAACCAATTCCTACTGGATTAGAGTTTTAAAGGAGACATATTTGGTTTTGTAATGTTCAACTTTCATGTGTACATCTGCCTCTTAAGTTTAACAGCTGCAATTGTGTGTCCAGAATGCAATTACACAGTCTAAAAGTTGTGACTTAAGGATTGATTTCACATTTGGAAATTAAAAAATTGAGTTCTTTCCTTTGACACACACATACAAAAAAAAAAAGTCACACATGCCCCCCTCCCCATTCCATTTTTTAGGACTATTAGATTGTATATCTTCACTTTCTATAAATAAAGATTACAGGATAAGTAGCAATCAGAAAAACTATTGAACACCAGGAGGAGTGGTACCTTGACACAAACGGACAGGGAGAATATGTTGATGAAACAGTAACCTGTCTGGCCGTATCTGCAGCAGCTCCAACATTTCAGCTAATCAGAGCCTTCTTCTTCACAGTAATACCCTAAGGAGATTGATCCCAGACCACAGGGAATATTCTACATCTCTTCTGAATCTGGAAATGATGTCACATGTATACTGCACAGGTACTGATGCTTGTTTGGTAATTCATTTATAATCACCTTTTTTATGTGACACTGCTAACTTGGATTTAATTGATTTTTGTGACTAACTTGTAGTGGTTTCATAGGCTCCAGCACAGAAATCAGTTTTGTTCCCTGTAATTCTTACATCTGATCTAATATTGGGTAAATTATTTATAAAATAATTATTGTTTTTCTTGCTAAGACGGAATGGAATAATAAGTTATCTTAGGTTTTTTTCTTTTCCTAAAAAAATGGCTTCATAGAATTAGGGAGTCATAGGGATGAAAAGGCCTTGAAAGTCATCTAATCACCTATGTGTCCCACAGTAAAATTATTAATAAGCACATTATTTTTGATAGATGTTTAGATAATTTATTTTTAACAGTCTCTGAAGATGAAAACTTCATGGGCTCCAGTGTGTCACTATTTGTATAGTTAGAAAGTTTCTATAATGTCCAATCCGAATATTTCTTATTGTAAGCAGAGCTCACTAGCACTTCACAGTATCACAGAATGGGTAAGGTAGGACATGCTGGACATCACCTGATCCAACCTCCCTGCTCAAGCAAGGTGCCCTAGAGCATGTTACTTAGGATTGTGTCCAGAATGTTTTTGAATAACCCCACAGAGGAAGACTCCACAACCTCTCTGGGCAACTTGTTCAACCTGTTCCAGTGCATGATCACCCACACAGTAAAGAAGTCTTCCTCATGTTCAGGTGGAACTACCTGTGCATCAGTTTCTGCCCATTGCCTCTTGTCCTATTGCCTGGGACCACTCAAAAGAGCCTATCCACCCTCTTGGCACCCTTCCCCTCAATTCCCTCTCAGTCGTCTCTTATTCAGGCTGAACAGGCACAGCTTCCTCAGCCCTTCCTCATAAATGACATGCTCCAGTTCCCTAATCACTCTCACGGTGCTCTGATGAACCTGCTCCAGGACCTTCAACATGTCTCTCTTGTACTGAGAAGTTCAGAACTGGACACAGTATTCCAGGTGAGACCTCACTGGAGCTGAGTAGAGAGGCAGGGTCATCTCTGACTTAGTGGCAATGCTGCTTCTAATGCACCCCTGGCTATCCTGGCCACAAGAACTCACTGCTGGCTCATGGACAGTTTGTTGTCCACCAGGACCCCCAGGTCCTTCTCCATAGAGCTGCTTTCCAGCCTGTACTGATGTTCAGGGTTATTCTTCCCCAGGTGCAGGACCCTGCACTTGCTTTTGTTGAACTTCAGAATGTTTTGGCTCTGTCCATCTTTCCAACCTGTTGAGGTCCTTCTGAAGGGCTGCACAGCACCCTGAGGTGTCCACAACTCCTCTCAGTGTTGTCAGCAAACTTGTTGAAGAGGCACTTTATTTCTTCATCCAAGTCACGAACGATGACGGTTAAGACACGGACCCCTCATTGTGGTGCAGTGAAGAATCATTTATTGTTTGAACCACGTGTACACATATACTTTTTTTTAGTTCTGATTTCTCTATTGATTCCCCAATCAGAAAGCAGTGCACATTTTCCCCACCAGTCAGTCCCCAACACTCAATGTTCACATCCTGTCCATGTGCCAGGCTCTTGGCACGGGCTGTGCCCTTCCCTTGTTCAGCAACGTGACGTCAGGGCAGACTGCACGATTCCAGTGTCGGTACCATGGAGCTAGTGTCTAACAACCCTCTTTTATCTTGGTAACATTTGGCAATGTTCTTGATTCTCCACAATGAATAAGTTAAGCTATACTGGACCCAGTATCAGCCCTTAGATGGAGTCTACCTTTCTCCAGATCTTCTCTCTGGGTCTCCTGAGTCAGGGATGCCTAATGGCTGACCACGTCAGTGAAGACTGAACCAAAAAATGTTCAGTAGCTCTGCCTTATCTATAACCTCTGTTGTAAGTATTCCTTTCAGTAAGAGGCCCATATTTTCCACAGTATTCTTTTTGTTATGGATGTATTTGAAGGAGCCCTTATCCTCTCTTGAAAACTACAGAATACAGATCTTTCTCTTTTCACCAACTTTTGTGTAAGTACTTTTGTTTTCCCTTATGCACCTCTTCTTTGGCAAAACAATGTAAAAGGAAATACACACGCGGTTTAATCACAAGAGTTTACTTTTTAGGCTAAGCTTATGTGCCAAAAGGAAGAGAAAAGACCAGAGTGCTGGAGAGATTACATTAAGCATTCTAACAATAACTTCTATGATATTAGTTACTACCTCAGCCATACCTTGTCATAGAGGCTGCAACTTATTGCATATGTGATATTATTTAATTTAATGTCAATTCAATATGCAGCAACAAGCTTACAGGCATGAATGAGACTGTAGCTTGATAGTACTGGAAACACTTGGCTTCTGACAGGTTTGTATGTAAACTAAAGAGATTTCACTTTGTTCTTGCCTTATTGCCAATATCAGAGTCATAGTATTCCTGGAATTCTGTTCACTTGCTAACAATGTTATTTAAACTGAAAATAGCTAACTACATAATGCAATTCACTGTATTTTTTTCTAACAACTGTAATTGTTTTTTGAGGAGACTTTGGAGGCCATACAAACATAGTAGGTCAAGTGAAATAGTGACAAGGCACTGGAATTGCTGGTGACACAGGGTTTATCTTCCAAAAGGGACAATCAACTGCAGGACTTGTGCTCTTGGGACTGCAAATGTGAAGGTCAAGGCTAAAGCATAGCTGAGCTGCTTGGTACAGTGTGACTTCAAAATCTTTTGAAAAATCAGTTATGAAATCATGCCTTTTGTGAGTTTGCGTATTTGGAGGACTTAAAATGTTATTTATACTAGAGATGACTACAGGCATTGGTATTTCATATAGAGAACTTCTTTTATGTATGCAACTGGAAGTTTTAGCAGCTACTAAGATTCAGATTGCATCCAGTTAACTTCAGTTCTGGCTGCCCAAAAATAATCAATGTACCATGCACTGTAGTTCTCATTAGCCTAATCACAATACTCCTTGTTGCTTCTTTCTTTTCCTTTCTTTCCATCAAGCACCTTCCCCCACATGTCAGGTTCACTCTACATTGTCGTATTTCAATTATCCTGGTTTGAGGAAATGTCATGTTGTGTTGGAGTCTAAGAATAGAAGGTGCTCATCAGTCAACATTTTTATAGCACGCTAATCATCACCACAGCGTGCTGATTTGGCCCTCTGAATTTTGACCATTGCACTAGTCAGTCACTGAGTAGTTCTATTCATCATCTACCTATTCTTATGGATTTGTTTCCATCATGGCCACACAGATTAAAAAGAAAGAAGGGAAAAGAGGACAAAAATCATCAAAGTTCCTATCTCAATAAAAAATTATTTAACAAAACCTGAATTTCATAAATGCAGAAAATTAGCTATGTTAAAAAAAAACCACACATTTCACCCAGAAAAAAATCCAGTCTGGACTATGAATAAATAAATACTATGAATAGATGATGTAATCTGATTTTTTCAAATGGAAGGTTTATTTCTAAAACAAAAGTTTATACTTATTAGGAGAATGGTTTTCTGTCTTCAAAGGCATTCATGGATGGAAAAGTTATATTTTCTGTGCATTGAAATCCTGTACAGAAATGAACTTTGGATACAGACCTTTTGTTCTTACCCCTAATCATTGTTACTGTAATTAAGAACCATCAGAGTTACTCTGATTATTGCTTAAGTTACTGCTACTGTCAAAAAACACCAACTCACATTATAAAAACTAATTCTATAGGTATGTTGGACAAATACCATATGTTTGTATGTTGGACAAATAAATTCTGATACAGTAATGGTCTCACATTCTTTTAGGAATATTGCACCTACTTTTTACAAGAATAAATAAGTATACTTAAGTACATATCTGGCAAGAATGTATAGGGACATACATACATATAAATTGTATGTAAGAAGACTACAGATTCAGAAACTGTGGTCTTACACATTTCTTCACAGTTACAACCTCCCACAAAGAATCATTTTTCCCTAGTTAATCTTGGTTTCCTAGCTGCATTGAGGATATCTGACATGCATGACATGTGGAAAGGTTTTCCCTTCTCTGAGTGCCACAATTTTGTTCTGTCTTATCTGGCTATGCAATGATTATTGGGAGCACTCAATAACAGATATTTTCCTCCCTAATCAATTGCTTTCAGCAAATCCGTTCATTCTTGCTGGCCTTTACATCCCAGTCACATTTGGTGGGAGACAAAGTTGATCAGATTCCAACAAGAAAGAGACTTGTTCGGATTTGCTCATTTCTGAGAAAAACACTTGTCTTACTATATAGATCCTTTTCTGTGATCTCTGACAGTAGCCTCAGTGTAACCTTTCTGAGCAGGCTGCGCAAGGTAAAGTTAGTGTCCATAAAGTCAAAAATACGGTCCCACAGGACAATGTATATTTGAGTAAGGAAAATAAGGAAAATTCCATATATTAAATTAATAAGGGTAAATTCAAAAATGCAGGTATATCTTTTGCACAGGGGGCAGGGAGTATGTCCAATATTTAATTGAAAAATATGGGAAAAGGAAGACAATTACCTTAGTGAAGAAAATAAAAGGGAAAAATCAGAGCATGCTCTGATCAGGGCTACTTGTATTACGAAACATAAATCATGTGCCCCATTCACCAAATCATAGTACAAGTCTTGCTTCAAAGAGATGTCTGGACTTGACAGTTCACATCCTGCCTGAGGCTGGGATAACCTGAAAGTGCAATGAGGTTTCTCAGGAACTTATCCATCCAAGTAGTGAAGCTCTTCATGGACGGAGATTCATATGAGGCATTCTCCTTTCTAGTTCACTTTTTATTTTATCTCATTAAAAAAGTATTTATTGAAATATTTTGGCACTGAGCTTCTCTTAAGTGTTTTGTTTTGGGGTTTTTCTAAAGCTCTCATTTGAGATTTTCTTCAGAAGCCTCACAAATGTAAGCTGTTAATTTTGTGTTTATAAAGCTGGGTGGTGAAGTCTGTGAACTGACTGCACATTCTATCTCATCATGAGCAACCAGAGTTAGTAAGCCCTGGCCTTGGCTTGGTAGCTCATCCCAGTTTTTTAAACAGTTCTTTTCCCCAGAGAGTATGGGTCAACAAGAACAATTTTTAATGTCAAGGAAAAGTGTTCCAAACAGGAATAATTATAATCCTCCTTTAGGAAGAAAAAAATGTGATACCTGTCTTCGTTCTGCAGATATTACTGTGCTTAAATCTCAACACAAGTACTTCCACTACCTTTCGTAAGGTCGTTCTCAATCGTAAAGTGACTTCACATCTTTCTCCACCTCAGTGTGTAGTAAGTGTTCGCAAAAGCCAGTTGTTTGTATTGAAGATTGCTAAAACTCCTTTTATCTTGATGCCTGGATCTGAGTGACATAGTTAATAAGAGGCACACTGAGGGGCTCTGCCCAAAAGAAACACAATTCTAAGCCTAAAGTGAGCCTAGTACTAAAGGAGTGTCCTGTGCCGTAGTCAGAGGAACCTGGATGTTAATCCGGGATTTCTGAGCACATTGCAGAAGTGCTACTACTGTTCTGGGACATTAGAAAACTAAAAGCGTTATAGGGCACTCAGTGACATTTTAAAGCAAGGAATGGATAAAGAGTGTAACATCTTTAGCCAGTGATGCTCTCTGATGGCACAAACTCTCCTAGTGTTTCCTGCAAGCTGTGAGAGCATCCTGCTGTTTCCCAGGATGCCATGGAGTTGTAACGAAAGGATGCAGCATGATGCTGCTCTCTGTTGCTGATTTATATTCTAGGATGCAATATTTTAATTAAATTATTTTGAAATTAAAATATCATTTTCAATAGACAACGGAGTAACTGGACATTAGAGGAGGAAAATGAACTGTGATTGGAGGCAACAGTTTAGTACTGCAGGAAAATTGCAGTAAGCCTAATGAGGTGCTAAAAAGCAAAAGCAAAGCAGTCCCAGTTAGATAGTTGATTTAAAAACCCAGTTGCTTTAGGGCTTTCATGTAAAATGTATCAACCTCATTCTTATCTACAGCACTTTATCTGTTATTGTCAACCACTGTCATGACAGCATGAGCTCCACCAAACGAGCACAAAGACAAGGGGGAGTCGAAGCTAATTTAAAATGCAGTGTTTTAAAAAAATTAAAACCTCATTTAAGCCCTGGTCAAGTATAAACTCTGTTTTACTGTATTAGTTCTGAAAGTAACAAGAAAAATTGGAATAAACTCTGAAAAGCCTTGCTATTTCATAAACAAAATATGTATACACAGGATATCTTCCAACATGGCTGTCTAACTTGCAGATAAACATAATACTAAATATTCACCAAAATAAATGCATTTGTACATTTGTACTATTATAGGACATTCATACTAAACTCTGACTTAAAAGCTTCCAGGCATCCTAGTTTTCAACATTTAGTTTCATTCCATGTATAATTTCGTCCTTCATATCTACACTGTTGTCTGCTGCCTGATTTTAAAATAGGTTTTCTCAAGCAATTTTATTCCTGAGTCCAGTCTGATCACTGAATTCATGGTACACTCAGGAACTAGCAAAGCACATCATCATCATTATGGCTAGGCTTCATGAATGAAGATTTGGGAAGGGCTTTACCCACATTTGCTACAAGCACACTGGTGGCTAAAAAGGCCAATGTGAGATAGGCAAGTTCGATTGCAAAAGGCAACAAAGCACATAGTTATATATTTAATTGTACCTATGCAAATAGATTCACTGAGGTCTTTTGTGGCTAGAGCTGGACATAGAATTATCCTCCAGGATCTTCCCAAACTCCCACTATTTCTGTTTGAGAAGGTGTAGGAAGGCAAAGAGAATGAGGGAGGTTCATGGTTTAGGACTTAGAAAAAGGAATTTCAGAGGAGGGGATTCATCTGCAAATAGAAAGTGAGATGAAAGGTGTGTTCCATTCATTTACTATATTTGGAAAAAAAATAAAATCAGAACTTGAGTCTGTACATTTTCCACCATCTCTTCATGTATAAGACATGCCCTGCAGAAATGATTTTTCAGTTAAAAAGAAGTGCCAGTGAAATGCTGGTGTGTTGTGAAGCCAGAGCAGTGTGACAGTGTAAGTATACCACATGAATCAATCAAGGGAAAAAGTGACTGAAGTGTGAAAAAAGATTATAAAGTAAACAACAAATCGTCTCAGCTGTGTCTCTCCTCTGAGGCTGCCTTATCTCCAGGCGGACAGAGTGCATCCCTGTGGCACTGTTGGGTACCAGGGTCCATCCCTGGCAGGCAGCCATTGTTGTGGCTCAGAAGAGCATCCGGCACAGCTCGCTGCTCCACTGTGGTGCGAGCCCGACATCTACCGTGCGCTGGAGCTCGGGAAGCAGCACCTGCGCAGCTCGGAGCGCTTCCAGAAAGACGGTGCCCCTAGAAATGGATGTAATTGTTCCTTTTTCTCTGAATCTTTTTTTTTTTTTCACTGTCCCTTCTGAACCAGCAAGTATCTCTCAGGTAAACTATGCATCTGTACTGAAGGGTTTATAATGATTTCAAACCTTATTGTGAGGAACTTCCAAGCTAAACATAACTTACAATTTGTAATTAAACTAACAAAACCAAAACCCAAAATCAATATCAACAACAAAAATATTTATTTCAGTCTGCATATAAGTTACTTACATCTGTGACCCAATGAACCAGAGGACACAGTGACCTGGGGGGGTCTAGAAAGCAAGTCCACATGAGGAATGGGTGAGGAAGCTGAGGTTGTGTAGTCTAGAGAAGAGTTGACACAGGGGAGACCTTATAATTCTCTACAACTACCTGAAAGGAGGTTGTGGCAAGGTGGGGTTTGGTCTGTTCTCCTAGGCAACTAGTGTTGGCCAAGAGGACAAAGCCTCAAGCTGCACCAGGAGGGGCTCAGGTTGGACAACAGGAAGAAATTCTTCACTAAAAGAGTTGTCAAGCATAGGAATGGACTGCCTAGGGAAGTGGTGGAATTACCATCCCTGAAAGTGTTTAAGAATAAAGTCTGCATGTGGAACTTAGTGCAGGGTTTTTTGACAAGGTGGTGATCAGTCAAAGGTTGAACTCTATGATCTTTAAAGTCTTTTTCAACCTTAATGATACTGTGATTCTATGCCCCAAAGGAACAGGTCCAGGACTCTGCTTGACCCACATGCTCTCCACTGGCTGAAGACCTAAAACTAGCTAAGCAGAAATACCATACAATGGATTTCAGTGAAGATACGTGAACTCAGCTGGAGGTTTTGAAAATGCTGCTCTGTCATGCCTTCAGTAGAAAGGCACTCAAATGTGTTGAAAAATTTAGGGCAAAGTGTCCAGAACACTTCTAAAAATAAACTGTAATAAAAAATTTGCAAAGTCAAAGGCAGAACTTAAAAAGCCTTTAGGCGCACCAAGGTGCACAGTGTGATCGAGATAGAAAAATCAGATTTGGATCCTAACTTATTTTAATAAGGATTTTAATTGTTTGTATTTATGCTATTAAGGTGCCTAGATACAGTTGAAAACTTTACCTTCTTGATTAGTTAGCTAAGCATACAACTCCCACCTGGAATTCAGTGTGATTCCTTCCTGGAAACAGCACCTCCAGATCCTGACTCATTCCCTTAAATGTATGCAGTTTAGGATGGGCTAAATTATTCTATAGAGGTTCTTACCTTCCACTGACAGCAGAGAATAGGTAATTATTTAGACTCTTACATGCCACTCACATTAAATGTCTTAATGTCTTTATAAAACCACCTCCAATGACCCCCCTCCCCCACCAAATTGCCTCAGGAATCATACTAACCTAAAAATTAATCAGATTACTCACTACCAGAAGAGGGATTCTTGAATTAGATAATTTCCTGGATATCCTTAGGTGGTATAAAGATCATGAGAGACTCTATGAAAGAATTTTCTTCTGTTAGATCCTGTTCTAAAATAGCAGAGCTGATTCAAATGCAAAAGACAAGAACAGAAAATCATATAAATTGACTTAGATTTTATTGCCATAAAAATCTAAACATTCTGTGATCACTACAGAGCTAGAAGCCTGAAGCAGTGAATTGTGTAGGGCTCTGTGAGGCCTCAGTCTTCAGGCTCATTTCCCAGACAGTCGAAGAACAGGAGTGATGGGCAGAGGTTTTGTTTTGCCTGCTGGGACAAAGAAGACTAAAACAACACTGAAAGTCTGGCCCGACTTATGTTAGAATTTTATCAGATCAAAATACCAAGTTGACATATAGCTCAATACATTATTTTTAAAGAGGCATTTAAAAATACTATTCCTCAAACCTAATCCAGACTACAGCACAGCACCTGGTGCCATTAATCAGTTCTTCTATTTTCATAGTAGACACTAGGAATAACCTTGAATAGGTCACAGCTCGCTAGACTGATAGTTTATGGCAAAGGCCTAATGATTCACTTTAATAATTTTAAATTAATTCTCATTTTTTTCCCCATCCTCTGGTTCAGTTTTCCAGTTTCTGGTAACTGTCTTATACTTTTATCTCGATCAATAAAGTTGTGAGTAGTCAGAGCACCTGACAGATGACAACATCTTTGTTATTTAAGGAGGTCTCTTATGACATAGGACCATCTACTGAGGGCATTTTCTAAGAAAAAAGGCTTTTACTTTATAATATACTGCAGATGCAGATGGATGGTGATGTATTATGTGAAGTACAAAACAAAGAAATAAATAACCAGCTATAGGAATGGGGTTTTTTTCCTTCCTGTCACAAAGCAATCTAAATTTTAGTATTTATTCTAGAGATGTCCTAGCCTCTTAGAGGCAAATTATGCATGAAATAATGCAATTAAAACTGAAATAAAAGATTTAAATGCAGCCTCTAGAGGCATCAAATGGCACCACACTGTCTCACTCTTACTGCCTCTTAAAATGATTGCTCAGTTTATAGGAAAATCTTTCCATCCTTGCTCTTAGAATCCTCTGATAATTCGGTTTCCCTACACCATGGGAACATGTCAACATTTCCTTCATGCTCCAAAATGAACAAACAACTCCATGACAAGTACATCCGTATTCCTTAGTGCAAGAAGGAGCATCTCAATCCCTGATTTCTTGCTTGGTTTGCTTCAGCTTTTTCAGAAGATACTCTTCTATACCTCTGGAGACTCACAGTACTTTTGTCATTGGCAGCCTTTGGAATGACTTTGGAAATGATTGATGGCACCACTGTGAAGCGAGGAATACTTGAGAGTGGTGGATGCCATCTTCATAACTGCTGTAAATATTATGTCTCCAACATTATCAGTGTTAAGAGTGAAAAAGTCATACACATTTGCAGTAGTGTAACAGCTTGCAAAGAGCCTAAACTACTGCTTTTTTAATCTTCCCTTTCTCTAAATTGCTAAGGAGTTTTGAAGACAGACATTCAACCCTCAGAAATAAAAGCAGAATAAAAGAACTTTTTTTTTCTGAAATCATTTGTCATAAACAATGGTTTCCTTAACTGATTTCGCTTGGGCAGGATAAATTGTGGCAAAAGAGGAATTTTCAGTTCACAGGACTTTGTAGCATATATTTATCTACTGGCACGTCAGGGTTGTAAATAACTTCACCAAAGGCTCTGACTATAGTAAACCACATTGTATAATCATAAAAATGATTTTCTCAACAAGAGCAGAGAGATCAATATATGGAAACTTCTCTTTCTGACTATGAGCAAAGAAGGGATATCATGACATCAGAATCACTTTAAACAATGCATGTGCAATGTAGAATACATGGTTTGAGAGGATCATAGACAGGTGACTGCAAGCTTGAGTAGCTAGAATATTACAGAGTAAATCAGGATTTGTTGTCATACTATTACTCTGGTGCTGTGTTTCCAAGAAGCAATCTCAGAAAATCTCAGTGATAGTTTTATGAAAACCATCAAACTCTAGCTAGAGATTTTCTAAGCTTGTTACATAGGAGGTCAAAAATAAATGCCATGAATATTGTCAACACTTAAAGTAGCCCAGAATGTTAGATTTTGGCAGTTTCCAGCAGAAGGCAGTATTATTACCTGAAGACTTGCGAACATGAGCACACCAAACAGGGCAGGCTGTGAGCCTGGTCAGCAAGTCCTGACTCGCCTCAGCCAGTAGAGCTTCTATTTGCATGACCTGATTTCAGTCATCCAGAAACCTGCTTGATTAAGTCTCAATGCAATGCAGTAGTAGATAGATAGTTTCTGGCACCAACAGTTCCCTGCTGTTTTGGACAGGTTCCAGTTCTGTAACACTCATTACAGAACCATTATGTGACTATTCAAAGCAGTGTAAACTTCCAAAATGTTAAGGTATACAAGAAAATGACAGAAGCAACATCTCACATGGTACAATAGGTTAACAGGCTTCCCCTTCTCCATACCAACAGGCACATGTTTGATAAGCATTAGTTTAGCTGGTATTGACAGAGATAACAAAATTTATTTTTCAGGGGATCCACTTTTTTAGTAATCTGTTTAAAAAAGCTGGAAAAATTAGACTGTTGCAAGTGTCCCAAAAGGAATGTTTTGTGAAATTATTCAGAATTAGATCTTTAAGAGATTTATAAGGTCCCTTCCAACCCAAACCATTCTAGCATTCTAAGATCTTTTATGTTGCTGTTAAACTAGTATTTAAGAAGGATAGAAATTTGTGCAGAATCCTTTAGGCAAAACTTCTAATGCCATAATTATTTTAGGCTTAGAACTACAGCCTATCATATTAACATATGAGCTAATATGCCACTTAGTATGTTCAAGTAACAGATTTGAAAGTATGATGAAAGCAATGCACACAGCCTTTAACAACTGAGAAGTTAAATCTTTGGCTCCTTCATGTGGGGTAAACTTTCTTTGCTCCTACAATATTTTCCAGATCTGGTAATTAAAATACTGCCTCATAACATTTCTCTCATTGTAAAACAGGCTGCAGAAAGCTGCAGGTCTCACCCAGTAAGAAAATCTAAAATGCAAATGGACATCATTAGAGACAAATTCCTTTCCAAATTTCTAAATTACCTCTCACACAAAGTTAATAGTAAAACATCAGTAGTACCAGAACAGACTTCAGGACAACCCATTATAAAACCTGTGTGCCAGATAACCACTATTGACCTGTGGAACCAAAGTGGCTAAAATGCAAGTAAGAATCTGGACATCACTATAGACACATCCAAATTTGTTGTGTGAGTGGTGTTGAGAGAACGTAATAATGGGAAACCTGATTTATAGAGCCTGAACTGTGCTACAAAGGTAAGTGAGCAGAGCCAGAGATAAGGTGTTTTGTAAATGCTTCATCAAAGACTGTATATATATATGTATTTATACTCACACAAAAGCAGATCATATTGTGGGGATTGAATATGGGGATCTCTGAAAAAAATGGGAGGTTTTACAATGACTCATACCATAGCAATGAATCACAATATACCAGCAGCTGTTTATGTTGGCAGAATCATGCTTGCTTGCCTTAGATGTATATTAAATATATAGATGTAAACTGCCAGATAGGAATGATAGAGAGAACTTACAGGGTTGAGTGGTTTAGTTTTATGAAGGGGCTTTTTCTTCCCTGGAGGGACTAAAAGCATGGACAATAGACATGTGGGGATTTGATGGACCACAAGGAAGAAAGATATTATAGTATTTGCAGCTGAGCTCCACACAAATTACAGAATACAATCAACAGTGAGACAATTATCAGCATTTCCCTTCTACTGTCAATATTCCTGCAGAAATGTTGCTTAGTTCTTTCCAGAAGATCTTGAAGAATCCCAGCTAAACTGAAATACAAAAATAAAGAAACGTTATAGTCTTTATACAAGCAAGGTATTTTGACTATTGGAACATACCTAGGTAGCTTATGCAGCTAATAAGTGCTGATGTGGAAACCAAAAAATTGGAAATAAAGTCTCTAAAGTATGAGATTTTCTGGTGTTATGGATGTCAGGATTATTTACTTTCCTCCAGTTTTCAAAAGACATTGAAATAATACTGATACAGGCATTGTCAAGGATTCTAGACTGCAAAAAAATAGTAACTGAAATGCTAGCAGCCACAGTAGTCCACAGGGCGACTGCTTTGTATTTCATGGGTAAATCTAGTATCACTCCTGAAGTCATCACCAACTGCAAAGTTTATTTTCTTGGAAGTCCACTCATCTAGTAAGAAAGGTAATACTTACCTGTAAAGGAAGTCATATACTCATTAGGGATCACCACTTCTATTCTGGGTTATCAGAGATATTTGTTATTTTTTCACTTTGTGTTTTGGTGGGTTTTCCTCAAGGCAGAAGTGTGTTCTGGGAAGAATCTAAAAGAGATATACTATTTGTACTACTCTTGTTATTTTTTGATATTAACTGCAAGTATTTGTGTTCCTACCATTAAGATCTACTTTTGAAATACAAGTGCATTACAATTATTTTATTATTAATACTGTTATTATTCGTACTGTTTCATTCTTCCACAACTATCTTATTGTGCTAGATACTGTACAAACAATTCAACAGTCATCACCAAATCCTTCTGCAAAGGCAGGGACTTGCCAGCTACTAGCATACCACAATGCATGCCATGCAAAATCCCATGCACTGCTTGGGGCACTTAAACAGAGGCTAGAGAGATCAAATGCACTCTGCCAACTTAAATCATTAATCTTTTCCGTGTTTTTAGAGAGAATGTCTAGTCCTTTTTATAACGTGGCTCAGGTGTTTTGCAGTAGCTGAGCAACGGCTGCTTAGGAGTACTCACAATATTTTCCATTGTTTTGACTGGACAGAGTTGTGAAATCGACCCGCTCTTTCATATTCTCTCAGTGTGTGTGTTATGAAAATTGAGGAGCACACTGCTGATTCAGATTTTTCATTTTGTTCTGTAGGGTTCCAGTTTGTGTGCATTCATCCTAAGATTTAGAATCAGGTTTTTTTTTTCAATTTATAATGATTTATGTTTCATGTTTTCTGTTTTTTAAAAAAGGGATTTTCACTCTTCTAATATTGGTTTAAAATCCTGAACCACTTTCTGACTCATTTTCAAACTCGTTCTCCATGTATATTCTTATTTTCAAGTGAAACTGCAACATACTCTATATAAATGAATTTGTTTAATTGATATTAAATTACAGACTTTGTATTTCCCTCTCTCATCTTGCTACTTAATGTGAATGTGGGATTAGTGTCTTTAGAAGACATGCAAACTTGCCCTTTCAAAATAATTAGTTGATGGGGCATTTCAAAGCCTGCTTTATTTTTACATAATGCTGAAAACAAGTAGGAGGCTCTGGTGCCCGAGCAGAGCAATTGGAACCTTATCAGCCATTCATCCTTTAGGTTTGTGTATGCTTCTTTAGTTGTAGCTTCCTTATGCATACCACAATGGTATCTTTACTTGATCAAGTTATATTCTGTTTTGAGATTCAGGGAATTATGGGGTGGGGAAGAGAAATAAAATAAAGAGAAATTGGTGAATTAGAGTAGATGAAAGGATGCAGGAAGACATCAAAGTTGGATGGGAATCAGTCAGGATCTTGCTTTGTCTTAGCAACATTAGACATGGAAGGTGAATTAACAGGCAGGAACTGGAAACTGACTGGTTATTTTCTTGTAAAAAGATTATATAAAAATATTGCATTCAGATGGGTGCAGAAATACTTGCTTCTAATGGCTGCACAACTGATAGATCCACATCATATTCCTGGAATTCATTCTTTCTGAAATATACTCTCTGTTCTCTTTGAAATATATGCTCTGTTTTACTTTTATTCACAATCTAAACACAAACGAATCTTTGAACTAACACATAAAATAATTATCAAAGTGCATACAAAATTTTAAAACAATGTAGTCTCACCCTGCATTTTTACTAAAGCCAGATCCATTTCTTGAGGCAGCAACTGCCTGCTTTCTTCATTACCTTTCTTCATTTCCTTTTCTAAAGTCCTTTCAAAAACCATGTAGCAATTAAAACATAAATTTATAAACACACTTATAAGTACAACTACAAAACTTTTCCTTTCTTGTACTCAACAGAAAAGCTTAAGTATATACTGGTTATTGAAAATATTCCTGTCCATTATTTCTCAAATATGAAAGGAAAATAAGTGTAAAGACTGATATAATCAGATAGAGTTGAACAAATTTCTAAGCAGATGTATAACTTGATAAGAAAAATGTGACCTGACAGAAGTCCATGTTTTTCTCAGTAAACTGTCTACAGCAATGCCAGGTAGCAATTGTATAGAAAAGAGTATTAGAAACAAGGCAAATACAGAGGTTTGAGGTTTTTTCCTTATTTACCCCCTTGGCTTCCAGCTATAATGACAGTGAAATGATGAACTATGTATTGAAGTAGTATCATTTTATCATTTGATGGATTCACTCTCTCTTAATTTATCTAATCCTATTTATTTTTTTAGCCTCTACAACACCCTGTGGCAATGCATTTCATAATGCCACTGTGAGTCCTGCAGAAAGCAGATAATTTTTTATGTTTGATTTTTTAAACTTTATTGTGTACCTTGTGGTCCTTGTATTCTAATAATAATTCATCATTTCTATTCACCTTCTCTATGGTGCTGATAACTTTACATAGTTTTTGACCTCAAAGGCATCTTTTCCACAAGCTGAAGAGTCAAAGCTTGTTTATCATATGGAACCTCTAGCCATATGTTCACATTCCTGCATTACTTATCTATAATTATATTTTTATATTAAAAAATGCATAAAGCTCAGTATCTGAAAAATATACAGACCACAGGTGACTCTAGCACTGTGAACCATATTTCACTCTGAAATTCCTTCCTATTTATTCACAGAATTTAATTTGTTTTCTAGACTACACCTGAGTACAGAGCTCATATTCTCAATGGACTGCCCACAATTACCCCACACTTTCTTTCTTATCTTGTTTCTTGTTGGAAGTAATTTGAAAATAATTGCTTATTTTCTCATCTCATTATTCATCTTTGAGGAAGAGTTTGTCTCATTAAGACCAATTCTCCTGCAAAAAACAATTATTTGTACACATTTTTTTCTGTATGGGAATATGTTCATTCATTTGGCATTTTTGCACTTGCAGTTCCCCTAAAGATTCTCCCTCACAGTCAATGGACTTGGAATAGCCCTAGTGGGCAAGTTCTTGCACATTTGAATAGTTATCAATCACCTCTATGCAAATGCCTGTGGTCGTAAATTTGTGAGATCTGTATTTGCCACTTGTCTAACCAGATGACAAGATGAGTGAAAGAATAATGCAAAGTTTTATATATTTAATACTGTGAAAAATAGACATACCCATCCTGTCTCAGTTCCTGCACAGCATGACTCATTGTCCTTCTCCCTCTAAGTCTTGTAACAAGCCTTATAGAGGTCTTTTAGAAAGCCGTATATTCTTTGGAAGAAAACTACAGATAACTTCACCCCTTTTCCATTGTTTATGTAAGCTAGAAATTTGAGTGTGATTTTATACACAAAATCATCTTGATCTTTCTCTGCCAGATTCTGGAGTTGCCTTTTAGCTGATTACTTCCCTCTCCTCACCAAAGTATCACAAACAGTACAGAATTGGAAAAAAGATATGTGTGGACCATTATAAACAGACATGATTTGTTTTTCCCTGGAACAATTACTCGTCCAGTTGTGGCTTTGAAACATGTCACAGCTGATGTTATGGAACTATGTGGAGTTAGTAACTATATAAAAATCTTTAAATATCAGCACAGATATCAAAATGGAGCCATGCAGGAAACAGTGGTAAGCATATCTACAGGAAGAAAAGCGACAAGGCTTTAAAAGCTATTACAAGAGTAGCTATTTTTGTTCCTAGAGGAATGTACACAAACAGCTTTATCTCACCGCAATTTAATTCCTAATTCATTTAGGCAATTCCTTAAATAGAAGTGTCCTCTCTCTGCACAAATTTTGTCCAACAACAGTGATTCTGGATTGATTTTTAAAATAAAAGTTCTCACCAATACCATATTTTTTCATGCTCTCACACACAGATCAGGTACAGGACAGAAAGCAGCACACAAAACAATACATGAATGGCGAAGGGAGAGGAGGTAAACACAGACTCAGATCCCAAGACACTGTTCTTGGAGACATTTTGCTTTTTCTTTTAGTTTTTATTTTCTTTTTTATTTCTTAATATGTGTTGAAATAACATGCAGTGAAAAAAACCAGCTGTAAACTCAGAATCATTTTCTTTTCAGAAAAACAAAATATCTGTAAAAGAAACAAGAGGTTGGTAGGAAAATAAATGTATTTTGTGCAGGCTAAAAAACTGTTTACAAATGAATGCAATGCAAACTAGATTTATTACCCTCTAAAGACTTTGGATATGGTACATTAGATCAACTAACACTACTATTTGGGGCAGAAAGAACAGAGAAAGGGTGACTTCGGGGGGCATGAAAAGATGGTATATGAACTGCTTTATAAAGACTGTGGTACAACTGATCCTCAGATGACCTGAGCAATGTAGGGAGAGAAAATAAAACAAACACTCTGAGTGAATGTTCATCAGGTACGAATTACAGAGGCATAAGTTTACATTACATAAGTAATGGCTATACAATGGGCAGTAACAGAGCTATTATAGTGCTTGGATGTCCTTCTCACCAAACTGCATTGTAAATGGCCCAATTTGGTTCAGCGTTTTTATGGGCACCTACCAAACTCAAAAATAATTTCTGGTTCAAAGCCTGAATTTGCACTCACCACTAAGCTCTTTGAGAAGTTTTCTTTCCTATAAATTTCCACCAGAGTGGAAAATCTGACACAAAAAATTCTGAAATAAAACATTAGATGTGGTTGTGTTTCAGTGACTCTCAAGGGATAGCTCAATGTGCTGTAGTTTGGGGCTCCAACAGTACAATTCTAGGGCACTGAGTCATTGTATCCTGAGATCCTCCCCAGTTACCATTTCCATAGTGCCTTGACAAAGTCTCGGGGATCCCAAAGTACCCCTAGGACGTCTTTGCTACAGAGTTGCACTCTGGAAGCAGAGATCCCTAACACTGCTGTCTGCTGGCTGACTGCTCAGGAGACAGAAATTTGGGAACAAAGCCTTTCCAGCTATGCATTGCCAGTGTTTCTGCTTATTCCTATTTAATATTATTTCACAGAAGACAATATTTAGAAACATAGAGTCATTTAATTGGGTTGGAAGGGATTTTAAATGTCATCTAGTTCTGAACTCCCTGCCATGGACCTTCCACTAGACGTGGTTGGTCAAGGCCTCATTCAACCTGGCCTTGAACACTTCCATCAAAGGGACATCCACATAGCATTCTTAAATTTAACGGAACTGCCATTTCCCAAAAAAATTGCTTTTTGTTCTGAAAATTCCTGTGGTGTCTTATTTCTGGGGCAACAAGGAATTGGAAATCATGATGCAAATCCACATGTAACTGGCTGCAGCTCTCCATGTTCATGCTCAGAAATTATAAAATGTAGAAATCCAGGTCTGCTGAAACCCAGCAAGCTGAACAAATAAAACGGTTTTTTAAACGGAATTTAAATTCTTAGACATCAAATTCTCTTGAAAGCTTCACTCTTGATCTTTGGACAGACTGCAGAATTTGTCTTACTAAAGAAGTAGTTGAAGATGGTCTAATCCTGAGCATGATGTTCCAGTAGTCTCAGATCTTGCTGTGCTGGTGACAGGAGGATACCTTTTCAAAATATGAGCTAAGCTGAAAAACAAGTCTAAGAAATGGACTCATACGGTATTTCCAGGGCTTGCATTAGTATGTCCTGCTGCTTCTCAGCACAATTTTGTAGGTAAAATTTTATCAGCTCCATCTCACTCTATCTGCATAACCAGAAAAGGTGTTTTGCAAGGACTTTTAAGTAGTGTGATACACTGCCATTATTACCCCCTCACACATAAGCAATTACTAGGCAGCTAAGCTGGCTCCCAGGGTGGCAATGCCTAACTACTGTGTATGGCAGACCATGACATTTTGGCTCTGTTTTTCTGGGGAAATTGTTCCTTTCAATCATTATAAGAAAGAAAGAAAGAAAGAAAGAAAGAAAGAAAGAAAGAAAGAAAGAAAGAAAGAAAGAAAGAAAGAAAGAAAGAAAGAAAGAAAGAAAGAAAGAAAGAAAGAAAGAAAGAAAGAAAGAAAGAAAGAGGAAGAATAAATCCAGAACTTTGTTGCTTTTCTGTTTCTTTCCCTTGCTTTTCTTTAAAGTCAATACCTCAATTATTTAGTTAAAGTCATAAATGAGAACTGATGACCTTATTGTAATTTGAAAGATTATTTAAATACAGGTTTTAGTGAAGGACATTAATTTCCTGTGATGTGACAGAAAGGTCTGTTCTCTTTCATGAACCTGGGTGGTACTTTTTCTTAAAGAGTAATGAGCTCAATATAGCTCTGGCCCAAATACCTGTGCCCCAGCAGAAAATCCTGAAATTCCCTTGGTACTCAGTCTGGAGGCAGGTGAACACACTGGAGTTTTTGTTACGCTCATAATTATGTTGTTTAATTGCCCTGTGCTAGCGTCCAGAAATCTCTGCCACAAATGTAACCTTTAAGTGTCAGACAACCAGATTTCCAGAGTCACAGGCTTGCCACTTCATGCTCTCTGTTCCTTCTACCAGTCTACTGCTACCCCCACCTTTGCATTAATCACATTTTTCACCTGGATGTACTGGCTTTCTGTGGAACAGCATGTAGTACTTCGTACCAGAGGAAATCTTATTGCTCACTGCCTCAGTTTCCCTTTTTGGAAGACAACAATAATAGTTCCCTTAGAAGTACTGTAACCAAATTGTAATGTAGTTGATACTTTCATAGCTATGAGATGTAAGTAAAGGAAATATCTATTAGTGAACAAGACATTACAATCAAGAAAAGCACGACCACAATGAAGGCATACTAGGAGGCAGCAAGCATTTGCTAATTAAGGGAAATGAGAGACATATATGTAGTGGATTTTCCCCACCTGTCTATACAAATTATTTAACATACCACAGTCATTGTGTTTGGAAATACTTTAGTTTTATTACCACCAATCCATCTAGAGCACCTGGCTAAATCAGTGTGCTCAGAAATATGCTGATATATGTGGTCTCTGCAATAGCTCCAGACAAACATGTGTTTAAAATGAACAGGTATATCAGGTATTATGCTTTGCAAAACAGCTCCCAGCAGCTGAAGATTATTTTTACTTTTAGTCGCTTTTGCTAGCAGTCCAGCGTTCCTCTCCTTTTGTATATATATCATTAATCTATGTACCTGTAAAGAGAAAAAAGGGTAAATCAGGGGAAACATAGGGACTAAGACCATTCAGCGAGTGCTTTGGAGAGGCTGTCTTATATATCACTATTTTTTCAGTTACCTCATGAGATGGTAGTACATTTTGGCAAGTCAGATTTGCTAAATGCATCTCTGTGTACTTCTCATACTGATGTAAGAGCAAGTCTTTCCATGGCAAAAGCCTTTTTCTTCTTTGCCAGGATTTAATACATACAAATGTGTAGTCAGTTAACAATTGCTGGCATGCCAATATACACCTAGCATATTTTATTTATTTTTAGAGGCCATTGCTAGTGTTCTTGCCAAGTAAAATAAAATAAAAATCTTGCAAAGTAAGCACTCTCATGGAGTGTAAACCATATAAAATACAAATGTGCAGGTTATATTCCATGTTGTGAACATTAACTGCTATCCTTTTGCAGCCCTACTCCAGACGACACCTCAGTGAAAAGACAACCCTTATTCTCACACCAAAAGAACATAGAAAAAGAACTGTATCATATTCCAAGAGAATTAAATCTCTAAGGTCTCATGCTGAAGGAAGATGTAGAAACATTACACATTTTTGAACTGCAGGTTTCAGAGAGACAGAAAGTAAGCATTCAGCTATTTATTGAGATAATTTATTTTATCCTTGTCCAGTCAGGAAGATGTATTGATGCACTGAGTTTGTGTGACCAAGTTTTGGTAGCGATGGGGAGAGCTACAGGGACGGCTTCTGTGAGGAGCTGCCAGAAGCTTCCCCCATATCCAGCAGAGCTAATGCCAAAGGGATCCAAAACAAGCCCACTCCTGGCCAATGCTGAGCCCCAGCATCTCTGTGATGGTGAATATGAGTATTTAAGAAGGAAAAAAAAAGTCGTTGAACATATGTAAAGGCACTCAGAGGAGAGTGGAGTGAGACTGTATGAGAGAAACAACGCTGCAGACACCAATGTAATTGAAGAAGGAGGGGGAGGAGGTGTTCCAGATGCTTGAGCTGAGATTCCCCTGCAGGCTGTGGTGCAGCTCGTGGTGAGGCATCTGTGCCACTGCAGCCCATGGAGCTCAACAGGAGTGCAGAGATCCCCCAAGGAGACCCATGCCAGAGCAGGTGGATGCCTGAAGGAAGACTGTGAACCCGTGGGAATCAGGGACCTGTAGACCTGTGGAAAGAGGAGCCCAGGCTGAAGCAGCTTTGCTGGTAGGACTTGTGACCCTGTGGGGGGCCCACACTTAAGCAGTCTGTGTCTGTAGGACTACATCTCATGGAAAGGGACCCACAATGGAGCAGTTTGTGAAGAACTGCAGCCCATGGAAAAGGACTCAGGCCAGAGAAGTTTGTGGAGAACTGTCTCCTGTGGGAGGCACCACATGCTGGAGCAGGAGAAAGACTCTTCGTCCTGAGTGGTGGCAGGAACATCGTGTGATGAACTGACTGTAACCCTCCCCCTGTGTTTCCCTGCACCTGTGGCTGGGGGGGAAAGCGGGAGGGGAGGTAATGTCCGGGAAGGAGGGAGGAGTGGGAGAAAGGATTTTTTAAAGATTTATTTTACTTCTCGTTTTCCTGGTCCAATTTTGTTGGTAATAAATTCAATTAGTACCTCCGGGTGCTGAGTCTGTTGTGCCCATGATGGTATTCAGTGAGTGANTAAGCAGTCTGTGTCTGTAGGACTACATCTCATGGAAAGGGACCCACAATGGAGCAGTTTGTGAAGAACTGCAGCCCATGGAAAAGGACTCAGGCCAGAGAAGTTTGTGGAGAACTGTCTCCTGTGGGAGGCACCACATGCTGGAGCAGGAGAAAGACTCTTCGTCCTGAGTGGTGGCAGGAACATCGTGTGATGAACTGACTGTAACCCTCCCCCTGTGTTTCCCTGCACCTGTGGCTGGGGGGGAAAGCGGGAGGGGAGGTAATGTCCGGGAAGGAGGGAGGAGTGGGAGAAAGGATTTTTTAAAGATTTATTTTACTTCTCGTTTTCCTGGTCCAATTTTGTTGGTAATAAATTCAATTAGTACCTCCGGGTGCTGAGTCTGTTGTGCCCATGATGGTATTCAGTGAGTGATCTCCCTCAGTCCTTATCTCAGCTCATGAACCTTTTGTTATATATTCTTTCCTCTGTCCACTTTTGGAGGGGACTGATAAAGAGGCTTTAGTGGGTGCTTGGCATTCAGCCAGGGTCAACCCACTACTACTGATGATTTGTGCTTGATGAACACCATCAAAGATTCATAAAGTCAAAATGTGAATCTCTTAAAGCCTGGTGTACTGAAGTGCTTGCACCTTAAATGGTTTTTGGCCATACAGCTTATGGCCAAGTGCCATATCTGATAATGCTTTTCAATGCCTCAACACAGCTGACAATGATACCTATCCGTTTACATAATTCACAGCATAATTTACATAATAAAAATTGAGGCAAATGACCAAAATCTAAAGTAGTAGGTAGAGGAAAAAATATCAAATCTAATCTGGTGGTTCAACAAATTTGGAAGACAAATACTACACTTGCATATATGACCATTTCTCCTTTGATAAAAAAAATCTAATAAAACCTTGCTGATTTGACTGCCTTTTTAAAATTTTGCTATCACCTGAAGGGTTGGAAAAACATTACAACCATGGAAGAGATAAAAATTAAAAATATGTTTTTAATATGTCATTATTTACAGAAGAAAGTAAAATACAATACTTTACTCTGGTGGGAGGAACAAATAATTGTCTGAGTTGCTTTTAAAGGTATAAGTGAGTCCATTCTGAGAGAAGGAAATAAATTACTTCCAAACTGGAGCTTCACCTTTATAATCCCCTCCCTACTGAGTAATATATCCAAAAAAACTTGGAAATCTAACAAGGGCTACCTGGAAAAACCGGAATTACAAGTTAGAAAGCATGAAGATGACTATGATAGCTGAGTCTTAATAGTCAAACAAGAGTGACTATGTTCTGGTACAAGGTATAGAGGCAACTGTACCTAGTAAAAGACACCATAATCTCTATTTAGACCTAAAATTCAGAGAAACATGAACTAGATGACACTTTTCCAGATATTAAATATCTGCTGTGCAGTTGCAGACAAAGAGCACAGAAGGTAGATGTATTATATCTATCCTTCTTGAAAAACTGAGCACATCTCATTATCTTCATCATTGATTGCCAAAGATGACATTGGCTTTTATTAAAGAGCAATATAGTCAACCACTAGTAGAAAACTCAGATCTGTGATTTTCTTCCTTAGATTGAAATGATTAAATTTCATATCTGCTCCGCAGGGAAGAACAGACCAGGTTACAGGGGACACACACTGTGGAATCACCATTTCTTTGACATAACTTGTCTCTTATTCTGGCTTTAGGAAATATCTTGATAGCCCTATTTTCTATAGAAATTCCGGCAGCAAGGTTTATTCTCAATTTGGGACACTTACAAAGTTCAGAAGCAAGGATAAAGAAAGTCCTATGAGAATGATTCATTTGAACTAGTTTTATGAGAAAAGGACAACAACAAAGGTAGCACCATTGTTTATATGGAAAACAAGTGGGAACATAATATTGCACATACTTTTCTCCACAGCCCAATCAGTGCCCAGAACCCACTTGTTCTATTGTTCTGTTGCTGGTAGAAAACACTTACTTTTCTACTGGTCTTGTTCTACAAAATCATGGTTTTGTCTTTCACAGGTTAGCCTCCTTGTTTTTTTGTTTTTTCTGCTGACAGTTGGTGTTGGCTGCGACTTTCAGTCCTGAGTCCCCTGTGAGGGACTGAAGAAAGGGGTCCTCAGAATGAGTCCTGAGCTGGAGATGGATTTCTTCAGGGACTGTTCATACCACCAGTGTTGCTGAGGACGAGCTTTCCCCTCTCTTCCTGTGAAACTAATGACACAGCCCAGAAACTACTTGCTTTTACTGTGTTAGTTACTTTTAGAAGCTGAAGAACACTTTGCATGTTGTAAAAACTGTATTCTCTGTGCTTTTAGTTCTTCTTAGTGTATATTATGTGTGGGGCTTTGTGTCACTGTTCTTGTGTCTTTTGGAGTTGTGTGTTGACATACTGTGGTTTTCCACAGGTTATGAATAGTGAACTGCTCTCCTGAGCCACAAGGAGGGTAATGGAAAAGGCGTTCTTGAACAGAGGGAAGAACCCAAGTCCCACATCCTACTCAGGATGAATCAATACCATCTGTTCCTGCATCTTTGACACAAGGCTTTTTCTTTCCTGCTCAGAAAGAAGTTTCTACCCTCACAAGCACAGATCCTTAGTACTGTTTCCCCATATGTATGACACACTATATGCATGACTGTAGTTTTTGAGGTTGATCTCTCTCAGGACTGCTGTTGAGAAGGCAGGCTCTCAACACATGGGACTGTGGAGAAAAGGGTATACTGCATTCATTTCACAAAGCATTGATGAGAATCCAAATCTGATTATGCTGAGATGAGTGAAGAGTGTGATGACTGTTTGGAAGCTCAGGCTGCCATATTTCTTCTACTGCCACACTAGTGTTAGGTATCAGAAGTATCACTCCCTAGGCCCAGCAGGCAGTTTACATATTTTGTTTATTTTTCTACTAGCTGATGTCTTTTACACAGGAGAAGAATCATTTCAACAAAAGCATGTGTTTGTTGATTTCTCTAGTCATGTGGCAGACTCAGCTAGTAGGAAAGCCAGGTCTGTGCCCCAGTGGCGTGATCACTTCTCATGTGAAACTCCTCTAGGTCTGTATAAGAGACAGAAGTATACTGTCTGGGTAATACTGGTAAAAGAGAGGAGATGAGTTCCCAGCCCACCAGGGAATAGCAAGAGGATCACGTCTAGTAGAAAATTCTCCGTAGAATCATAGTATGGTTTGGATTGGAAGCGATCTGTAAAGGCAATCTGCCATCCGCTGTGGAATCGGCCAGGATATCCTCATCTAAATCAGGTTGTTTAGACCCCCCTCCAACCTCGAATATTTCCAGGGATGGGACATCTGCCACCTTTCTGCTCAAGCTGTTCTGGCATTTCAACACTCTCATTGTCAATAATTTTTTCCTTATATCTCCTCTGAAATGACCTTCTGTTATTTAAAAACCATTGGCTCTTGCCCTGTCACAACAAACCCTGCTAAAAACCTTTTCTCTGTCTTCTTTACAAGCCCCTTGTAAGTACTGGAAGTCTGCAATAAGGTCTCCCTGAACGCTTCTTTTCTTCAGGCTGAACAGCCCCAGCAACTTCAGCCTGTCCTCCATAGGGGAGGTCCTGTGATACTTTTTGTGGTGACAACAGAGTATAATTCCAAGACAGCATTGGAAAAATAACTTTTGTGCAAATGTGAGCACAGAACTAAGTGTTTTCTTGAGCAAGAGAGCATATTCTACTGTAAGTGAGCCTTTGGAGCTGCTGGAGTTGAATTAAAAAAAAAAATAGTTGTTTGAACCTCCAGGATACAAGTGAAATGCAGCTGGGCAAGATGGAGAAGGGGAAAGATCCCATGCCTGTGTGTGAGTGAAGATAGCACTCAGTTCAGAACAAATTTGTAGGAGTGGCCAAATTTCATGCATGTTGCCTTGTGCTCCCTGCAGAAAGCAAATTCTGCCTGCCAAAGGACATCTCCGAAAGGCAGTTCTTGCCAGGGCTTTCTCATACCAGCAGTTTGGTCCAGTATGGACACTGTAGGAAGAATTCTGTAAGTAAAATTTTTTCCCCTGTAAAGTACCCTTTAGGTGGTTGATCCAACATACTGACATAAAGAAATCAAACTAAAATTAAAGACACAGAGATGAGCTCAAACCAGGAGAGAAAGGAAAAACTTCAGTTACTGCTGAAAGGGCTCTGTGAAAAAAACAAAAACTCATCCCCAACATTCCTCTCCAAAATATCTAACTACTATAACATGATTTTCATCAAGTGATCGCATTATGTTGATTAATCACTGCAGGAAATGAGTACCTCAATTCAGGTTTTATGCCGACCAGCAAGAGGGTGCAAGGAAGTCTGCATTGTATATTGCTACTATACCTTTCAAGTTTTTATGACCCTCAAGAGAAATAAGGCATTCATAACGTGGGGGAAAAAATAAAAATCATAGAGAGCACCATAAATCTAAGGGACTAAGTTGTAGAAATCACATCCTTAAACTGACATAGCTGTGATTAACTGGCAATGGCTTTTACAGTTAGAAAAGTTTTTGGATATAGTTATTTGCCCAGAGAAAATTTCTGGTGGGAAGAAGAAAAAAAGAAATGGCAAGTACAAGTATTTAATCAAATCCTTGTTTGGGGGCTGGTGGGATGGAATATGTAAAACCACAAGTCTTGCACCTCAAGAAGCTTGGTTCTGAATCTGTTCTGACCACAGAGACTTTTCAGTAGATGTTTGCTCATATTTTTTTATAAAACCACCCACAGGATTCGGTAATCTCTCTTTAGCAGAGCCCTGGTCTTCATGACTGAGCTCTACTTGCTCAGCTTTCTTTGCAAGTTTAGACATTCTCTGTGTATACAAAATAATGGTCCTCATTTTCCTGTATTCAAACATTCACTTGGTAATCAAAATAGTACAATTAAAAAGAATATATGCATGTGTATATATGTATGAATAGTCAAGAAAACCAAAGTTAAATATTAGGACTATTGAAGTCTATGTAGAGACCTGAATCATAATTGACTTAAATGCTGTGGAATAATTTGTACTTACTTACAGTGTAGGAATAATGCTACAAATCAAAATAATGGTGTCCTTCATCCACTTTGCATTTGCTTTTGGCACAGGAAACTCTACAAAATGAAAAGCAAGCACAACAGTGCTTTAAGAAATGTAATCTTCCACCAAGGAATACCTTTGTCATTACTGAGCAAAGATCTCAGTAGAGACAAGCTAGCCACCCAAGTTTGAGGGGAATGGTTGTGCCTATATGAGCAAAATAAACAGGCTCAAGAACATTTCTGGGCATGAAAGGCAACTGTTCAGCCCATAAAACTGCTAGAGTGATCCCTTGCGCAGTTTTACCCTACATAAACCCCTACACAATTTTCAGTCACCATGGACCATGAACCACATCTTTATTGTAACTTTTTTTCTTTGCATTCATGCATGGTAGAGTTGGCAAAAATATATATGAATAAAGATTCATAGAGCAGCCAATGTAAAGAAACACTTCACATGAAGTAACATCATATTCAAATAGAATTTGATCACAATGGTGAGAATTTTTAGCCTTATCCAACAGGTCAATGATACCGTAAAAGCCAAAATCAAAATCAGTCCTCACTGGGACCAATTCATAACTTTTTGCACTACACCAAAGCATCTGCTACCCAGGCCACTGAAACTCCACCTATAAAGAAAAAAGCAAAAAGTTACCATGATAAATCTCACACACGCATGCCATCAGATCTTTCAGTCCTCTAAGGAAAAGTTTGATTCATGTAAATGGATTTGAGATTTACAAACATAAACAATCTCCATGGAAGGGAAGCAAATACATAACTGTAGCTAATTGATGAAACAGCCCATTTAAAACCAATTTAAGGAAATTGTTCAAGCATATTAATCTAGACTATCAATGACATTCTTTCAAGTAACTAGGGCCCTAGTAAGCTTTCCTCATAACAACACAGGAAAAGAAGAATCTGTGAAGGAAAGACAAGCAACCCAACCTGAACCCCATTTAAAGTCAGAGTCAGAACTACAGGTCAAGTATTTTAAATTTACACTACCAAATTTTCTCAGATGAAAGAAAATTATGAGAGGAAATTGCTTATAAAATTTTTTAGCTTTTAACAGCATCCTCCTTGGCATTCTGTTTTGGCCACACATTCTTGTTATCATGTATAAGTTAATAGTTTGTACGCATGCTTTTCATATTGAAGAACTGTAATTTCAATACTTTGACTATTCATGGCTGCACATTTTTGCATTTTAACTGAAATACAGTAACTGAAATATACTCAATATTGTATTTTAATGTGCATACCTGATGTTTTTCTAAAGGCTAGCTGTGCAAGCCAAACAGTGACAGGAAAAAGAACTGAAATGGGTAAGAAATTCAGGTCACATTAGCATAGCTATACTGAATATGAAGTCATTGAACAACATAACAAACAGGAACAAGCCCTCTATTTTTATATAACTTTTTGGTAGCGGAAGAGACTTTAAAAAAAAAAAAAAGAAAAAAGCGATCTTGATAAAAAAGAGAAATCATCTCTCAGAGAGAGTGAAGTGCCACCTCTCATTCATGTCTATCAAGATGTTTAGTAACCACCTAAAGAACTTTGTAATTAGGGCATAAAATGGACTGAATGCTATCCGTACTCTCAAGAACTGCAGCTGAAAAAGAATGTAAACTTCAAAAGCATACAGCATCTGAAGGAATCTAAGAAAGATTGATACTAAAAGATTTTGAGATTTTTGATATTTATATGCTACTGATTAGCATGGCAAACATGAAATCAAAAGTTTGCATAGGATACTAAAAGGCCAAATAGTGGAATAATACAATTTCACACAGACAGATTATTGAACAAAATGCCAGCTATATGATAACCCATATAAAGGAGGTGTAATTTGAAAGCCTCCAGCAAAACATGTAATTGACAAAAAGTCAGCCAGTCAGATCTACCAAGAGCTATCACATTAGGACAGTTAAAAACTGTTAACACAGAGTATTTGTCAGAAGTGTTGTAAACAGTGATATCCTGATCCTTAGTTTTAAGTCAAAAAAATGATGTGTTTCATCTTACACTCCTATATATGGCTCATATATCTACTTACATATTTACATTTATATACATATGCAAATTAGTTCAGGCTTTTGCTCCTCTCATCCCTGAATTTTTCATACTGAATTAGCTTTGGTAGATGATTGTGAGCAGAAATACCCCTAAACTCCAAGCTATTTATGAAGGCGAGATGGAGGAATCAGTAGAGATGGAGGGATCAAGAATTTTTTCTTAAACAGTTAGCAAAATTGTTTGTTTAACAGCTCACATGCGAAGAACATGCTGAAAACCAGCAAGTATCAGCTACCTATTCCCTTTCTAGAATATTTTACCCATACAAACTTCATCAGAATATGTATATAAAATGCAAGATAGGCTCCAAGGAACGGTCAGCTAATTGAGCCATTTCTTATTCTGCCTGAGATCAGGAGGAAAGTTGCTAACTACTGCTGTAAGTAAGCCTGCTACAGGCAAGTACAGTGGGACAATGCCCCAGACATGCTATTAGACTGAGCTATACAGCTACAGGGCAGCAGATTGAAGAAAATGAAAATTTTTTTCTCTCATTTCTCCCAAACAGTGGAAAGCTTTCTCTTTAAAAGTCACAAATTAGAGCTGCTTTGCTGATGATAAGCTCTGGCTTTTGTTGAGCAAACCTTAAGCCAGGAGTTCCTGTATTTTTTTTCCAGACACGATCTCTGGAGGCTTGTGCTGCTCTTGCTTCTGTAGCAGTCACTGTTCCTGCTGCTAGTGTAATTCCCACTGCTTCAGCATTTTGCAAAATGGCTGTTTTCTGAAACTGGCTGAAGTCCAATAGGTGATGCCTCTCACGTGGGTCTGCTATATACAGTGCTGATATTAAGGTCCTGTTCAGAGGCTTCCATTTCTGTATGTTGAATCACCCTTCTCTCCCTTAAATGTGAATGGAAAATGCTTGCCATATCTAAGAAAATTAACCTGAGAGATCTATTATGCGGTCTAATAATTTTTTTTTTTTAACCTAAGTGCTGTTTCTGTTTTTCACCTATTTTGAACTAGGCTTTTGCAAGGCACTGAGCCCTAAAGTAGCCATTTGTTATGTTCCTTGAGCTTTCTTCTCTTCAAAGTGTTTGCACTCTGCTGAGAGCTGGGACATAGGAAAGTTGTGGGCCTCAGCTACTATTGGCTTCATTCACCTGATGCACCTCTATTTAAGTTGCCTTCCAATTTTTCAGGACAAATCCCTCTTGCAGGGAGCCCAGGCCTGTGAGACCTGTGCAAAATAATTTGCTACAATCTGCACTGCACACTAATTTCAAAAGAGACAATGATCAAATGTGCAAACATGGTTTACTGAATACAGGACTTACATTTTGCAATGGCCATATTTTCTTGGATTTTCTGCTCTTCCTACTGTCAAAAATGCAACATGTGCATCTGAAAATAGCTCTTTTCCATTGCAATAATTTTTTTTTTCTGCTGTTTATTAATGTTTGGATTACTAATTTCCTGGGTCCCACATGGAACTGTTCAATAGGTGAATACAATATACCACAGACTTTCTTGGGGGAAAACTGGCCGTGCATATTGAGAGAGCTTGTGATGGAGCCACTTGGAAGTGAAGTAAAAATTAAGCCAAAGCAGGTCTAAATGCTGTCCCTCCTGAAGGTCTGAGATTTCCACTCTGATTCACCTCTTGTTTTGAGTTTGGAAGTCGCTGCTTCTAACAAATTTAAGATCCTCAAAATCTAGAATATCTCTTCCAGCTGAGAATTCAAGCTCCAGCCTGTACACTTAAATCAAAGGCAGCTTATCAGTCATTTATGCAGCAATAACATATCTTTTCATCTCTCTGACAATCATGCTTCCCATCAGAAAAACAGTACCACTTTAATTCTTTCGATCCAAAATCTGCAATAAAAAATTAATAAATCTAACAAACAAAAGGTAAAACTTTCAAAAGCTACAACTTATATCCACCCATATAATGAGTTCACAGGCAGTGAAAAAAACACTACGCTCACTGAATTAATAACCAGTCCCACAAATGTCTGCATATTTTATGAGTTGCAGATGTATATTTAAACATAGCCAAACTGAAGTATGATATGGCTTGTCATATATTTTCTGTGTTTTCATTACAAAAACAGCTCTATGGAAAAGTAGAGGACTTCTTTAAAAGCAATTATAAATTGAATCTTAAGACATCCTTATGCATCTTATAGGATACTGTACACGCAAAATACTGCTTTAATTCCAGTATCTCTATTTTGAACCAGTTGCGTAACCTATTCAGATAAATACAGCAAGTAAGGCTGGTTTTACTGTTCATTTGTTTTTAAAAAGATCACTGCAAAAAAAATTACTACAATAATATGTGTAAAAGCATGGCATAACTTTTAGATGTTATTGAGATTAGCAGAAGTCAAGAAACTGCTTCAGATGCTGTTTAATTCTTAGATGGCTGTTTTAACTTCGAACAGAGTTCTCAAAATAGTGCCCAAATGCACAGTACTTGTTGAACAAATTCTGATTTATTGATGGTAAACATTTACATTGGCTGCAATGCTTTAGCTGTTACAAAGCTGGATAAAAGAGGTTTAAATAGCAATAGAAAGCAAGTGCAGTAAAAAGTGAATAGAGAAAATATTTGGCTTTAGTGATCTTCTGGCAGTATTTACATTATGTACATTTTGTTAAATATTTGTAGTAACTCTAAGGCACCATAGGCCAAATAGCAGGCTACAGTATGGTTTTGTGCACAGAATTTAATGAATTTATTTGGAGAAAAAAGGCTGCAGAGTTAAAAGAAACAGGCCTATTTTATGCTTACATCAAGGAGTGGCTGCTTGTTAAAATTCAGAGATACAGTACATAATGGGTAGGTTCAAAAATAATTTTTAAAATATTAAATGTCTGTGTTAAGGACTATTTTTACTGATTTTCTGGCAAATGTTTAATGCAACCTCTTCAGCAGGTTTTTGACACAGTAGGTATGTTCATCTAAAAACTACTTTTTATCTATTTTTGTTTACAAATATCTTTTACCTAGTACACATACAAAATTGAAATGCAAAGTGCAATGGGCATTAATTTACATAGCAGCTGTTTTGTGGCAGAGTAAAACTTAGCAGCAGCATGCAATCAAAATACTACAGAACAGCAGCTCAAGGTGTCTTATTCCCTCATGCCAGTGGCTGTAACTGCAGCTGGTGAGCAATACACTGACATTCCAGAAAAGACAGGAGTGCTTTCAGACCTGACATTTACCAAAATGGGGAAATTCAAACTACGGGCAACACCCTTGTGCATTTTACATGACAACATGCACATGGAATGACGCTCTGCTTGGAGCAAATCTTTCCATATTTATTTATCCCCTTCTGAAGCACACATGTCCCTTCACTCCTGAGCACTTCGAGGAATAAATCTGGCTCACTGGACTCAAGATCCTTTCTGAACAACTTCCAGTGCAACACATAGTCTTAACTGCTCTAAAAACAACCGACCTTGCTTGGTTTCACGAACAGGCTTGTCCTTCACCTTGAGGTAGTGTTTATGATGAAGAAATTGCGCAGACACCAGATTAACGCCTCAGCTTTGCAAATAAAACACGTCAGGATGCTGCATGCCACAGCAGGGAAGAGATGGGTGTCCAGGGACATTTCAGCTGCTGCAGTGCTGCCAGCACAGAGGCTGTGTGTGGTGAGTCATGTCAGTCATGGCTCATACTCTTTGTATCTCACTTTCATTTTCCTGAACCAAGAAAAAAAGTCTACCTCATATAATGCTTAAGTAACTAGGTGTTGCTTTTGTATTTGCTTAGGGTTTGGGGTTTTTTTAGTTTAGTTTAGTTTTTTCTTTTCAAACCATGAATCTCTTCATTCAGTTGTCCCTTTTTAGGTTTTTTTTTTTATTTCCTACTTTGTATTCATCTTCGTTGGAAGGATTTTAATTGCTTCCACAGTAGTAAATGATTTATAAGCAAAGTATAATTGATCTATGCACAAAGTCTTCACTTGGAGTGATTTTATGTTTGTATTAACAAAAACATAACCTTAGGATTATTCATCAGATGCATTTTTAACATTAACAGCTATAAAGTTAAAATCATACAGCATCATTAAGTTTTTCAAGAGCTATAGAGGGAAAATATAAGTAAAAAAAATTCAAGTGTCATTGACCAGTTCCTGTAAAACATTAAACAAAATATGACACAACCTGGCCACTTTATAGTAAGTAACAGGAAGCTAAAGAATCGGATTATCAAACCAGTGTAGTGTGGTTGAGGAAAACAGGGCTATGCTGATTCATGTCATCAGAAAAGGTAACTCAAATTGCTTAATTTAGCCCTTGAATGCTAAATACTTGCCTGAATCTCCAGAAAGACTCAAAAGCATGTTTGGATGTCTTTCTCAATGTTTAAAATGTTCAGCAGTATAAACATGGCAATTCATAGATGGGGGTGAAATATTAAGGTACTAATGTAATTTTTCTGTCAGACCTTTCCCATATGAAAGGTTTGTATTTTGTTGTGGGATGTAGCGAGAAGTTAGAAAGTTCTTTACCAAGAATTCCCTTGGTTGCTCCATGCTGGGTATGGTGACAGCTAGATAGCTATGACTTCATGGAAATTTCTACCAAGAGAGATGGCAGAGCCTGGGGCTCTATTTTCCTTGATTAAAAGCTATCTGTGAAAAGCCTGTATCTTTACAGCAGGAGTTACAATGATTGCTCTATCACCAATATGTGTGCATGGTAACAGAGAAGGGAAATGCAAGGGTTTTAGGGATAACACACAGTCTTCCTCAGATGAACCTGAGTTTTTATTTTTCATCCCCTAGTATCCATGTTAATGTAAGTTATTTGGAAACATTTGGCAATATGCACCTTCCACCTTGGATAAAGCCCTAAGGGACAAATCCTTTAAAGAAAAAATCTCATCCTCGGGCTTTTTTGTTCCAGTTCTTGGTGATAAAAGTCTTTGTTTGAGCTTTGAAGTTTATGTAAGTTTTATAAGAAGTTTATATAAGGACTATTTATTTTTTAGTAACAGGCCCCATGTGAACCTGCCTCCTTTCTCTCACCTCTTAAAATTAATAACAACTAATACTTGAAGATTCACATCCACCTTCAGATAAGACCTTAGAAGTTTTTCGTTAATATATTGGCTAAAGAAAAAAGTGACTGAGTTTCTGCATAGTAAGAGAATTTAATTCAAATGCTTTTTATGTGTGACACTAGGCTCATGTCCTTATCACACTGTGGTGTGACACGTTCCCAGGTGGCCCAGTTTCCCTGGGCACGGTGCTGGCCCCATACTGCCATGGGCTGCACATCCCATCCCCATGATGCAGCTTTGTTTCCCCAGTACCTTTTTCCTGCCATCCACCCTGTGGGACCTAAGCTGCTGATCCTACCTTGTCCCTTCAGAACTACCTTTCTCCCTGAAAGGTTCTGCCCTCTTCCACTGGTTTGTAATACCTGTGCTTGTCACATTCCACGTTTTACTCTTGGCCACCATTCTTCTTCCCCCATGGCTAAGTCAGTTGCCTCAGTATTTCCTGAAGCAGGCACCTTACAGCAGCAAGTCCTCCATACATCTTGGAGCCTTGTTTTCCTCCACACTGTCCCTTATTGTGGCTCACCCATTTAAAACAAAGCTCTGAGCAGCCTTAAAGTTTGGCAGTGATGTATTTTTTCCTTCCCTTTCCAGGGGGTGTACTTAAAATGGCACCATGCATGACCAGTATCATCACCCCACAGCAAACCCAGGTTGACTCACTGCTAGTTGATTCACTAGCTACCATTCAGGTCTCTTCTTTCAGGGGTTTCACTTGTGACCCTGCTGCAGCTTGATGGGACAGGGAAAATGACTGCTTACTTGGCCTCTTCAGCTCACTCACGGTCGGTCATCTTTCTTTTCTCCTAGGTTTTTGGACAGGCATACCAGAATGGTGGACTTTCAGCCCCACAAATAATCGTAGGACATCTTTGTGGACTTGCTTCCCAGTTTCTTTTTGCTATGAAAAACACAGTGGTTCAGACAGATATGGCAGGACAATTAGAGAGAGATGGACATGCGAGGGTTTTGGCTCCACTTTTGAATTATGCTGATTTTGTGCAGTAACACAACCAAAGGCAGTCCTTACATAGATTAACAGATTTCAGGAAACCTCTTTGTTTCAAGAAGCTAACCTGTATCCTAACACAAAAGATAACTAATTAGAGTACTGATTCTCAAGGTTGGGGTCCACCCAAATGGGGATGAAAGTCAACAGAAATAATAGCAAAACAGGGATATGCAAAAAGAATTGGCTTTACAAGTCTGGATATGAACTCAGAAAAACTGAAGTCCCCAGCAAACAAGTGCTGAATGTTAACATACATCTCCAAATATATGCTGCTAGGCCAAATAACACTACTTTACTTCTAGGGCACTTCAGCTGCAGCAAGTAATACAGGAGTGTAGCTTGAACTGAAAAGAAGGAATCACTCATTACAGCATATCTGATGCAGTTCTTTTTAAAAGAAACAAACACACCTGTGCTCTGTTGTGTTGTTATTTGGCACTTCAGTATCTTTATTATGAAAATAACATAACAGAAGATTCAGTCTGTTTTTACTTTCTGAAGTGGCTTGTAGTCGTTGCTCAGATGGGTAAGTTGAACTGCTCTCCATATTCAAGGGTGTGACTCATGCTGCAGGACAGCTACCCATGAGGGCTGCCAAGGACACTCATCAGGGCACAGGGTATGCTGTATGCCTTGGAGACCAAGCCTTCTCTATCTGTGTTGCCATCATGCTCACTTGAAAAAAAACAGTTGTTAATTTATAAGACAGAGAGATTTCATTTATTATCCCCAGGAACAAATTAATAAAAATATTTCACCAAGACAATATGAGTAAAATTTTGCATTTGCTTATATTTTCTGACATACCAACAATCAACTCAACCATGTAAAAGCCTTAATTCAGCACATACTTTTAAATAAGTGGATAAATTTAACCACAAAGCAGTTTCACTGAAGTTAAGATGCAAATATTAAAAAACCTTGTTGATCTAATGAAACTGTAAAATCTAGTATATAAAAAACAAATTTGTAAAAAGGAAGTTAACAGCTTCAGGATTTCCAGGTATTTCCTAGACTTGTATAATTAAAAAATGCAACTGACCTGCTTAATGGATAAGACAGTGTTTCAGAGAAGATAAAGAAGCTGAACATACACTAACACATTCATTACTTTTTGCTTTGTTTCACTGAGTAAACAAAAATATTGTTGCTTTCCCCTTTGAGTCTAAATGCTAGCTGCATTTATGTAAAATAAAAAGAATCAAAGATAGCTGCAGGTAACCAGTCTCTTTAGTTTTATATCTTCCAGACAACCTTTAACTGCGTTTTAACACGAGAATATTTTACTTATTGCAAAGTATCCTGCATAATACAGGTGCTCCGCTATAAAATTTTCTCTCTCACTTATAATCAGTCATTCTAAATTTAAAATGCCAGTATACAGTACTAAAACCTCCAATTGAAGTTTATTATAAAAATATCAGCACAAAAGTCCTTTTTAAAGTCTGTTTATTGTGAGCAACCCAAATGCCTGTTTAATTATTACTTGTTTTAGTATAATAATAGACTTTGCATCCCTTCAGTTGCTAATTGATACCATCTCAGGTATTTTGATGAGATAAGAAATACTAAGTAAGAAAACAGTAAGTATTCAAATGGTTAATTTGCTTATAATAATAATAAATTAGTTTTTTGCATCTTCTTCAGTTCAAAATCCAGCTTTGAGACTGAGGAAGGCTTCACATCAATTAAATAAGAGTGGTCCTTTTAACCAGTAGCAGTTTGATTGCCAATGACTCGAAGAATCTCTTTATGAATGCTTGGTTCCTGTGTATTTATACTTGTATCACCCACTTGACCATCTTCATAACTAAAAAAAAAAGGTACAGAAAAAAAATCAAATTAGTGTTTTATTAATCTACCTAAAAACATCCAAAGCTCTCTTTCATTCACTCATCAAGAGTGCTTACTCCATATGTTAACAAGCTTCTGTTAAAACCCTGCTGCACTTCATCATTATATGCAGATCATAAACTCTGGAGAGTGGAGGGTGGTAAGACTGCCATTGTCATTGAAACTCTGAGGCTGAATAAGCCATTAGGACCCAAAGGGGACAACTCTTAGGTGAAAGGGGGAATGCTCACATCACAGACAGGAAGCCTTTCATAAATTTCTCAGCTTAAATATAGACAGCCAAATAGAAATTATGTTTTACAATACATAGACAGATTTACTGTAACATGAAGCAATGCCATTGAATGGGAAAATCAGTGATTCTGTTCATTTATTTTGCAACAAAACATGTACTGAACCTCTGTCAGTAGCTTATCCATATATTTCCTAACACATGTACAGTGAAAGATAAAAAATCGAAGTGATGCTGAACAGAATTAGGAAGAAGTGCCTTTTATCTCCTTTAATTACGAACATAGGAGAAAGGTATAATATGAAGTTGAATGTTAAAAGCAGCTCTGTACTCACACAAAGAAAAATCTTGTACACACGTGATCCGTATTGGGAACTACCCATATCTCTCCATGTTTGTGCAGATCAGGTGAGGTTATCACTATCAGGGAAAGAATAAATTTCAGAGTGATGAAAACATGCCTGGAAAATATTGCTTTAAAAGGTTTGGGGTTTTATGCACTTTCAATGGGCTTCTGGGAACGTGCGATTTTCTACTGCATGTCTGTAGTGTGGCACAGATTTTGAGTTGGCTGCTAGTACAAACAGGAGGATGAATTTGATTCTTGTTTCCAAAATATATTTTTTCAGAAAACGCAGATGCTTGATGTATGGGAGCAAGTTGTAAAATGGAATTAAAGATCAAAAAACACATTTATGATTTTAAATAACCATAGCACTATCTGGGACAACCAATCAGCCTTTGGAACAGATATTTGTGGATGATGAAGATGGCTGATTCAAAAACAAGATGTTTAAGACAAAGCCTGAAACTGCTACATGGCAAATTTTGGATTTGCAATACTACCAAACATTTAAAACAATTAACCAATAGCAATTATGACTCAAGGGTTCAGAAAGCTTGCCAGCACTTGCTCAGTGTTTAGAAACAGCAATGTATTTGATGATAGGTTGCCTACCAGCAGAATGAGGACAACACAGGATAGAAAACTTTTTTATAGCTAACTAAAAGCTATACCATCAATCTGTATTTGGAAGTATTTCTAAACTCATTTAAACAGCATCCTTCTGGACAAGTTGTCCACCTGTGGGATGAGCAGGTTCATGGTGCACTGGGTGAAGAACTGACTGAGGGATGAGTCCAAAGTGTTGTAGTGAAAGGGGCTACACCTGGCTGGTGACCGGTCACACCAGTGGTGTTCCTCAGGGCTCCATTCCAGGGTCAGTTCCATTCAAGGTGTTTACCAGTGACCTGGATGCAGGAGGTGAATGCATCATTCCCCAGTCTGCTGATGCCAGACTCGGAGGTGTTGTAGAATCTCTGGAGGGACAAGAGGCCTTGCAGAGGGATCTAGATAGACTGGAGCATTGGGCAATCATTAATGGCATGAAATTTAACAACTCCAAATGCTGGATTCTGCACCTAGGAGAGAGTAAAGCGGGGCACCAGATTTAATTGGGAGAGCAGTGTCTGGGCACCAGCCCTGTAGACAAGGAGGATTGCTGCTGACCCTAAGCTCAGTGTGGGTCAGCAGAGTGTGCCTGGGCAGCCCAGGGGGCAAACCCCATACCGGGATATATCAAACACAGCACAACCAGCTGGCCCAAAGGGGATGATCCCACCATGCTCAGCCTTGGTGCAGTCCCACCTTGAGTGCTCTGGGCAGGTCTGGGCCCCACAGTAGGAGAGGGATGTGAAGATGTCTGAAAGTGTAGAGACAGGCAACAAAGCCCGTGAGAGGGCTGGAATAACCATCCTGGAGAGCGCCTGAGGAGTTTGGACTTTCCAGTTTGGAGAAAAGGAGGTTGAGGAGTGACCTCACTGCTCTCTGCAGCTTCATGAGGAGGGGAAATAGAGACGGAGGTGCTGAGCTCTTCTCCCTGGTATGCAATGACATATGTGTGGGAATGGTTCACGGCTGCACCGGAGGAGGTTTAGACTGGGCATTAGGAAGTATTTCTTTACTCAGAGGGTGTTCTGGTTTTGGCTGGTGTAGAGTTCATTTTCATCACAGTGGTAGTATGGGGCTGTGTTTTGGATTTATGCTGAATGCAGAGTTGACAATATAGAAATGTTTCTCTTATTGCTGAGAGGTGCTAACATAGAACCAAGGCCTCTTCTGGTTTCTGTACTGCCATGCTGGTGAGGAAATGAGGGTGTACGGCAGGCTGGGAGAGACACAGCCAAGACAGGTGACCCCAACTGACCAAGCGATGTTCCATCCCATATGACATCATGCTCGCTATATAAAAATGGGGAGAAGAAGGAAGAGGGGGACCTTTGAAGTGATGGTGTTTGTCTTCTCAAGTAACCTTTGCACATGATGGACCGTGATCCCCTAGAGATGGCTGAACACCTGGCCCTTGCCATGGCCCTTGTTTTGCTTTATTTGTGTGCATGAGTTTTGCTTTCCCTGTTCAATTGTTAATATCTCTATCCACAAGTTTTCTAGCTTTTACCCTTCCAATTCTCTTTGATACTGTTGGTGGGGGAGTGAATGAGTGGCTGTGTGGTGACTGGTTGGGATTAAACCACAACAGGTGGTCAAACTGTGAACAGGCTTCTAGAGAGGTGGTAGATGCTCCCAACCTGTCAGTGTCTAAGAGGCACTTAGACAATGCCCTTAATAACATGCCTTCACTTTTGGGCAGCTCTGAATTGGTCAGGCAGTTGGACTAAATGATAATTGTAGGTCCATAACTACTGAAATAGTCCGGTTTCTTTTATTCTAACACTACCATGAATGCATGCATCTTCAATTTTATACCATTTCTTCCATGAATTGTTGTTTTAACAAATATTTCTCTCTTGTAATTAATTTTATGTAAAATCTTTATTAACCACCTCTCTGAACCCTTCTTTACACAGACAAATGAATAGGAAAGATGCAAAATGTATTTTATCAAATATTTAAAATGCACTCTTATAAAATAGATAATACATTAAAAAGTGCAAGGAAAGAACAATATGGATGAAATTGTGAAATATGTAATTTACACTTAAAAACTATAGGCATTAAGGGCCAAATAAATTCTAGAAAACTCTAGATTCACTTTGTTCCTTTTGGAAGTTTGAGAACTAAATTTCTGTATTTTTCTGTAAAGATCAAATTCTATTTTCATGTTGACTGACGGACATATATAGCTTAAAGCTTGTATTTTGAAATAATGTATTTTCTACCTTCTGTCCTAATTTTCACTTTTTGAAATGAATAAATGCTCCAAATGAAGAGCAAATTGAGTTTAATATAATTTCTAAGACTAATTCCCAATTATCAGTACAATTCTTACACAAATTTCATAATTCTTTGTTCTCAAAACCTGCTAAGGTTTCAAAGTTATTAAAAGAATAACAAATCCTTTTGAGAACATGTACTAGATTCTAACTTCACAAAATTTCTGAAGCACACGAAAAGAACACAGTGGTTGTCAGATGACCAGTATAATTGACTGAAGAGTGAAAAATTATTTGGACGTTTGATAGTAAAGGTATTTTTTTCTGACTTTATGTGCTTAAAGCATTTGTCAAGATCCTTCAAGAAGTCAGTGTTTCAAATAAAGGCCACAACTTGGGTTACCTTGTTGGCTTGGGAATATGATCACATTTGAAAGACAAACCAGATGATCAGTCACTATGTGTGTATGATTATTGTATGAAAATTCGACATGTGCTACAAGTTTTGTTTAAACAGGGGAGATGTTCTGAGTTGAAATATAAAGGTCTATTGTTGCATAAGTACTCACAGGCCTACCAGCAGTCTCTTACCTGAACAACCAATAAGGAAAATAAAGGTCTCACTGATTTGCTTCCAGCAACCTCTGCATCCTGTGACCATGACTAAAACAGTTTCACCAAGGCTTTCAGCTTACCTTCACATAAGGCTATGCATTTTAAGTTACGGCTTTGCAAAAATTGCGACTGCTGTCCTTTCTTCTGTGACTGAGATGTAAAAAACGTAAGAAAACATAATTAGAGCACTAAAACGAACAGTGAAAAAGTAACAAAGGAGATGGTTGCTGTTTTCAGTGGTTTATGAATGAACAAAGATGGAGGCAGTCTTTCTATTTTATTTCTAAATGTAATGAAATTTATAAAAAACAATTCCACTATTTATATTGATTGTTGCAGGAGGTATTTCAACTCCTTTATCCAGAAAAATAATATCCAAAAGTTCCTAATTATTACAGAATAAATAATGCTATTAGAAAGATTTGTTACTGACAAACAAATTAATATCTGAAAAAATAAAAAAGGTGAATTTGGTCACCGATTCTTTGGTCATTACCCTGATACTTTACTGGACTTTCTACTTCTAAGGGCTTCTGCTGTGACATAACCAATCTCTCTTCAAAGCCAGATTATTCTGTAGTTTCTACACATTAACCATGGAGACAGACAGAAGATTTCTCTCTGGAAATTTAGCCCTACACATGCTGTGAGTTTGCTTTAGTTAAAGCGGAATTGCAATGGCTTAATATATAAACACCATGAAAAAGAAAAAAAATTACTTGCTATAAATTGAAGGCTACTGATTTTCCACCAATAGCCATTCTCAATTTCTTTTGCCTCATCCTTCTGGAAGTCTAAAACTCAGAAAGGAAGGGCTTACTAAGAGTTGTAATGCAACCTGTGTTACATTTTCATTCTCTTCCTAAATTCTTCTGTTTGGAAAAGAAGGGTGCAAGACCTGCAATACACTCTGTAAATTTTTACCAAGCAGTTTGGCTGTATTTGATGTTTGCAGTCTCTGAAGCTGTTGATTTCAGGTCAGGGAAATAAAACTGTTAGATTGCACAAAGGAAATACTACCTCCTTTTTCAGCTACTAAGTTACCAAGCATAAAACCCACAAATCTTCCAGAGACGGCTGATGCACCCTACCTGTGATGTATTACTGCCCTTACTGCCTGAAGCTGGTTCATCTTTAGCTGACACCTTCTGCTGCTTCTTGTTCATCCCTAGGAATATTAAAATCATGTAAGATACCCTGGCATAAACAATAAGCAAAGTTAAGTGCAAGAAGGAAACAAGTACCACAGTGGGAATGACAGTCCTTTGCATGGCACACAAGAAGATACTTCGTAATAGAAAATCACAATATAATCCTGCAAATTACAAGGACCTCTGCATGTATTGCAAAGATTGCAGCAAAGTCAAGTCAGTATTACATAGGTGCAAAATCTGATACACATGAGCTTAAATGGCACTGAATTCAGATCAGGAATATTCTTACATGGTGGCTTTACAGAGCTGCAGGTCAGCCTGTCCTGAGCCTAACCCTATTCATGCTGAAGTAACAGTGATTTAGTGTGGGTGGGACAGCAAAATCACAAGAGAAAGAACTTTAAATATCAATCTTTAGCACTTTATGCAGTCTTTTATTAAAAGTCTAATTAATTTTTACAAGTAGGTAACTTAAATTTTGAAATCTACCTTGGTGTGACCCTCTTATATACATGTGAAAGTATTAAATTATTTGTCAGTCACACTGGATTCAATATCCATCTAAGAAATATTTGTGCCTTAGGTCTCATTCATCTCTTTCATATTGTTTTATCTAAAATTCCTGTGTTATATGCTACTATGGGCTTCTTTGCCTTTCCAGTATCCCATATTTCATAGAAACCTAGAATCATGGAATGGTTTGGGTTGGAAGGGATCTTAAAGATCATCTATTTCTAGACCCCCTGCCATGGGAAGGGACACCTTCCTCTAGACTGAGGTGCTCAGAGCTCTATCCAGTCTGGTCTTGAAGGCTTCCATTTCTTTGCAGTTTGTAAAGACAGACTGAATTATGGAGGAAATCTAACTCTTTGAAGAAACAGAATGTGTAGGAATCCTCTGTGATCTTTACTGCCATCAAGGACTATATACTTCATGGGAACACAGGCCTCCTTTCTGAAGGAGTCAGAACGGAAGGATTGAAACAGGCAGAGAGAGGAGCAGTAACACCTTGAAGTTGACAAAGCAGTATTGTCCAAATAGAAAGACATTTTATTAGATAATGATACTGTAACCAGCACTTTTATTGAGCCCTACAAAGCTTCCATACTCATGTCATCTCTGAAAAGGTAAAAGTGCAGTTAGAGATAATTGGTGTTGAAGTTCCACAAATAGTAGCTCAAGCACATTGAGCTCTTAAAATGAATTGTGACATTACCTCAAAATATTGAGTGCCAGAAAGTATAACTAAAACACTCAGAATTACCTACATGCACACAAACACACATTCAGCTCTATACCTGCACTTTCATATGGGAGGTAATGGTAAATACCATATACTTAAAGGAAAAATTCAGCATCTTTTAAAAATTCTTTTATTCCTTATATACATATTTGTGTGTCTTGTTTCTGTTATGTTTCTATTTATTATTTAATTCTTAAATGGAAAACTATGCACAACTCCTTTTTGGATTCACTACTGGGAAAAACTATGTTTCCTCCCCTTCTCAGGCCAAAATAAACACTGTCCTCTACTTTCTATGTAAGCTTGATGTGGTGATGCTTGGGAATACTCTCAAATATACAGAGTTGAACATGTTTATTAATGAATATTGGTTTTGTCAGATCAGGTCGTAAAAGACCATGAATCCATAGGGAAAGTTAGATGGACTTAGGCAGATACTGACAAAATTACAAAGCAGGATTTCCACTGCATAATGTAGACCTGCTCCACTACACACAGCATTCTGTATTAGCTAATATTTACTTCAAACATAGTTTCAGGATATTCAGCACCTTGAAAACAAGGACAGTATTTAAAAATGAAATTTAGATTTTCTCTTTTTTGAATGAATTAAAGCATGGCTGACAAAGATGAAATTGAATACATTACTGTAAACAGTGAAGCTGGTAAGAAAAGCAGTAGAATAAGATACCCCCCTATATTTCTCTAGCTTTAGAGTGATTTATACATATCACCTGAGTAACCAAATGATATGCTTGACAATGGACTAAGGTAGATTCCACTTCCAAACATTGCACCATGGAGCTGAAAAAGAGCAGAGAGGTTATCTGGCATTAATTTAGTTACCTGGACAAATAAAAATTATACAAACAGGTCAACTCAGTATATTAAACAGAATATACTGAGTTGGAAGGGACTGACAAGGATCATCGAGTCCAAGCCTTAGCCCTGCACAGGACCATCCCCAAGAGTCATACCATGTGCCTGAGATTATCATCCAAACACTTCTTGAACTCTGTCAGGTTTAGTGCTGTGACCACTGCCCCAGGGAGCCTGTTCCAGTGAGGGTGAAGAACCTTTTTCTAATATTCAACCTAAACTTCCCCTGACACAACTTCAGGCAATTCCCTCAGGTCCTGTCACTGGTCACCACAGAGAAGAGATCAGTGTCTACCTCCCCTTTCCCTCTCACAACGAAGTTGTAATTGCAATGAGGTCTCCCCTCGGTCTCCCTCCTCTCCAGGCTGAACAGACCAAGTGCCCTCAGCTGCTCCTCATACATCTTCCTCTCAAGGCCCTTCCTCACCTTCACTGTCCTCCTTTGAACTCTAATGGTTTAATAACTTATACTGTGGTGCCCAGAACTGCACACAACATCCAAGATGAGGCCGCCCCACTGCAGAGCAGAGCAGGACAATCCCCTCCCTCTCCTGGTTGGCGATGCTTTGCCTGATGCCCCCCAGGACAGGGTTGGCCCTCCTGGCTGCCAGGGCACTGCTGACTCATCTTCAACTTGCCATCGATCAGGACCCCCAGGGCCCTTTCCACAAAGCATCTCATTCCCCAGTCTGTACGTACATCCAGGATTGTCCCATCCCTGGTGCATAATCCAACACTTCTCCATGTTGAACTTCACATGGTTGGTGATTGCCCAGTCCCCTAACTTGTCAAGGTCTCTGCAAGGCCTCTCTGTCTTTGAGGGAATCAACAGCTCCTCCCAGTTTTGTGCTGTCTGCAAACTTGCTTAGTATCCCTTCCAGTCCTGCATCCAAGTCCTTTATGAAGATGTTGAAGAGCACAGGGCCCAGGATGCAGCCATGTGGAACCCCACTAGTGAGAGGTCACCAATCTGGTGTCACCCCATTCACTGTTACCCTCTGTGCTTGACCTGTGAGCCAACTGCTCACCCACCACATGATGTGTTTATCCAGCTGTGTGCTGGACAGTTTGTCCAGAGGGATCCTGTGAGAGACAGTACCTAAAGTCTTACTGAAATCCAAAAATATTACACCAACTGGCTTTCCTTTATCAGTTAGGTGGGTTACCTTGTCATAAAATTTCCCATGAAGCTGTGCTGGCTGTGACCAATGACTGTGTTGTCTTTCAGGTGTTTTTCTACCCCTCCCAGAATAATCTCCACAACTTTGCCAGGCATTGAAGTGAGATTGACAGACCTCTAGTTTCCAGAGTCCTTCTTCTGGCCCTTCTTGAAAATCGGGACAAAGTTTGTCAGTTTTCAGTCAGCTGAGACCTCTTTTGGATTCACAAGACCGCGCGAAAATCATCAAGAGAGGTTTTGCAATTACATCAGCTAGTTCTTTGAGGATTCTGGCATGAAACCCATCAGGCACTATAATTTGTAGGGATCCAGCTGGAGCTGCAGATCCCTCAGAATTTCCGGTTTGACAGGGAGTTGATTATTCTCACAGTCATGATCTTCCAGCTCAGGGTACTGAGATCCCCTTGATCCATCATTCATGCTCAGGCAAAGAATGTGCTAAACACCCCTACCTTGTCTCTGTTCCTGTCGTAATGGAGATAAGCATCTGCCTCATTGTACTAATTTATTGCCAGGTAATTAATGCTGTTCAAAGAAGTATTTTAAAAAAAACATGCTCCGAGTACAAAATTAAATATTCTGGAAACCATGTCCAGATGCCCACACATCATTTTACATCAGATTTATATATTGGGTTAAAATTGTGTTTCTTGTTTTTAAATCTAACAATTCTATGGAGAATGCCTACAGAGAGTGCTTCTGTACATGGTCATAATATACCTCAGCTTGTGTCAGGAAGCATAGCCTAGGCAGTCTCTGTGAATCAACAGCAGCAACAGATGCTTTTGCTTTCTTTAAAGTAAGAAATTAAGAGACTAGTCATATGCTATAGAAAAATTCAGGGATTGCTAGTTCTACCAGAGTAATGGTGGAATGGGTACAATCAAGGCTTTGCCTGGGCCAATTCAGGCATGCATATCCTATCAGTACAGGATTGTGCTTTAGCCATAAAGCTACCAGATGTCTGAAAAGAACAGAGGAAAGGGAAGACTATTCTTCATCATCATCACTGTTCCGTGTCAGTTGGGCTTGGGCTAAGCAACAGAAGTGAGCACTTCCTTATTAGCCCTGCAGTGATTTTCTTGTCTGGAAAAGGTAAAGTATAGGTTTTATTTCACCAGGATCTGACTGCTTTATATGGAAATGCCTTTAGTGAAAACACACCAAGTAGTTTCTCATTTTTGAGAACTCAGAGTACCTCCCACCTACGTAGATTTTATGACCATGGGGCTTCAGTCAGGCTCACTCTTATTTTTTTCCTCTACCGAATAATATTTACATAGTCTCTGCAATGAGGCAAAACTCTCATAGGAGTGTGCAAACACGCCTTCACTTCACCAGATGCTACAATGTTGTATAGGATCCTTGGTGAGCAGATAGTTTTCCTGACTGGTTGATAGTGGGGTAGTTAGGATGAACTAATTTCAGGATATGCCTAAGATGTGTGAGAGAGAAAAATGACGACTTGGATAAAACAGGACTTCACTATTCCCAGTATCTCAACCTTCAGCAACAACAGCAAAAGTGTAAACAAAAGGGTTTACTTTGGTGAATTTTAGTGTGCAAATTCTGCCTTCTTGGGGAATTATCTTCCAGAGATACTAATAAAAGCATCCAAACCACTAAGATGAATAGCAGAGATTTCCATTTCCTTTTTTCCGTTGTCTTCTATATCCCAATCCTTAGTCAGCACCTTGGGATCCTCCTCCAAGGTACACAGACAGCACTGGGAAAGAGCTGTCAGAACCACAATGCTAAAACACTTCGCGTTAGAGCTCCCCAGTCCCTCTCATAGTGCCTACTTTGCTCTGCAATAGTGGTCTCCTGATGATTCAGTCTGAGAACCGAAGTTTGCAACACAGATTCCTTCTGGCCTGCACACTCATGCTTCCATTTCCAAAGAAACCAGAGGAGCAGAAAAGGTGCTGTCAACACAGTTCCTGTAAAATTAGCACACTCCTGGATCCTACAACATGGACATTGCTCAGCAAGCTCGAACTTTCATTTCTTACTGCTTTTAAGCAGTACCGAGCAAAGCCTCCTGGAGGTGCTGCTCTGCAATAAAAGACTAAAACATTGATTCCAGCAAAGTGATTGTCAAGACGTTTTAGCAGACACATGATTTCATCTTAATTGTATCAGAAGAGTACTTTTTCCAGGAAACGAGGGTATTTGAAACCATCTCTTTTCCCACCTATATGACTACCAGAACCAAACCCCTTGAAAACTTGCCAAAGCTACCATGTAATCATGCACACACAGGTTAGCTAAAATCTATTTTGTCTACTATTTACCTGCAGCCTCGTATTGGAAGCAACAACTAAGCCATTCCTCAGGATGGAATGCCAATTTTCGATGTGTGAACCACTGAAAAAAATGAAAGAGTTAAGGCTCAAAGTGTAAAATGCAAAATGAAATCAGAAATCCTTTAAAACAGTAAATTCACAGCTGCAAACCTCAAATACCAGAACAAAAAAATAGCATGATATTTGATAGAGTTTAATTAGTACTAATATATGTACTCACTGAAATGCAAAGGTACTTCCATAGAGATTTTTAGCAGCTCGGAAATTGGATTCTTTGGCTGGTGGACTGCTGAGAAGCAGGAACTGGTGGGGAGTGTGCATAAACTTTAGTTGCTGTAAAATATGAGTGGTCATGTGAAGAGAAGTTGATTAACATGAAAGTATTGTATTTCTCTGATGATAGTCCTTAAGATATCTTACCATTTCACACAATACATAACTGCATCTAAATAACTGCATGGTGAAATTGGTTTCAATACCACAATGCAGTTCCAGCTGAAACTGAACAGTAAAAATATCTTTCTGTTTATGAAACACATGGAAATTTTGGAAACAGATTTCAGTATAATATGGCTCTAGTAATTAAAGTGAACAATTTCATCCTGGTATTCTGATGAGAGCTGGCTTTGAATTAAGGTTATTTGGAAGGCTGAAGATTAATATGCCCTTAATCAGAAGATCAGAGGCACATACCCCTCTCAAATTCAAGAGCCATACTCTTTTTAAGGTGCACTTATATGTGAATCTCCTGTTACATTGTATTTGTGTGTACTGCTTTCTGTACAATTCTACATCTAATATTCTATATGGTAACAAAACAAATAGTGAAGTTTTTTCACGTAGTCTTAGATGACTACAAGGTAGACACTTGTATCTGAGCTACTAACCTCAAAGAGAGTCATTATTCCCTTGACCTATTTCAGATATGCACATTGTCCGAAAAATCATGACCTGAAACTGATTGTTTCATTCCCTTGTCTATTAATGGCCTCCATGCAATCAGTTTGAATGCAGACACCTACTTTTTGTTAGGAGACTCCCACCTAAAATGCTAATAAAAGCCATGAAAAATGAGAAAATGAGAAAGAAACCACACTTACCCTATTCACCGGGAGCTTCACAATATGTGATCTATTACTAGAAATAACCCTAAAATAAGAAACAGTTTAATTAGACATGGTAACCAAACCAACCTTTTTTTCTTAAAAATGTGTTATGAATGGCTACCACAATGCACCCAGCTGCAGGCATTTAAACCTATCAGATGGAAGTAGACCAAATCTTAACTATGAAATGATATCAGAGGATCCAGATGAGATCCAGAAACAGTCGAGAACAACTGCAGTTGCAAATATCAATGTTAATACTTAAGGTAACCTTATATCAAATTACACTGCTCAAGTGATTACTCATTACAGTTGATACTTCAATAATGATCTCATGTGAATTCATTTTATACCATTGTAGAAGAGGATGTGCAAGTGGGTCTTGTTTATCCATCTGCTTCTTTATTTCCAAGTAAGGTGCCTAGAAAAGAGTAATTAAGTTCTTTATTTCTATGTTGAATTTTTTATGTTACATTGCCCATGATTTTATCTACTAAAATGAATACATGGGACTCATTATTAAGTTTAAATCGCAGTTTTACTGATATACAGCATTGTAGAGTTATAAATGTGTTTCGACAACAACAAACATTAATATAGCAATTATTTTCCCTGGAGTAAAATAAGCACATAATTAGCATCAAAATGACTACATTATAGCAAACATTGGTGATCTCAGGGAGAACACCAGAAGACATCTATTTTTGTTTAGCTCTTGTATTAAGAAATTGGACTGGAAATTCATAAAATTAAGTCTCAAAAATACCCCAAGATAATACTTTTGGTTTTCTGAGCCTTTCAAAGTATAAACTGGTAAAATACCATGTCATATTCCTTTGAAAACATTTCTTGACTTCAATTACCATGCAAAGCATCCCTTTAAAACTCAACAGTCCAATTATTTTAAAAGCAATATGGTGATTATTTTTTATTTTTAAAAGACATCATATGAAGTAACAGAAATACCTGATGTTTTAAATTTTTACAAGATGTTACATAAATTAACAAAAATATGTGAACTTTAATTTTTGATTTATTTTATTCCTCTCTATACATTTTCCATTCTAGAATCCCAAAGTATTTTGTGAAGACATATAGAGCAAGATTTATAAACTGTTGTGAGGAAACATTTATACAGCAGCTCGGAAAACAAGATATATGGAAGACATTTCAACAACCAGTTATAATCATCTGGGTTCTTTGGTAAAGGAGTTTAACAACAAACAGAAATAGGACTATCAGATACGCCATGTGAAATAATACAGCAGTAAACCCAAGAGACCCAGCCTTTAAAGTCCCCAACTATACTTAGCTGATCAAGTGTTTTGCTATAATGGAAATAAAGTTATCATTCATGACACTGTTACAAGATCAATTTCTTTTGCTTTGGAAGTAAAGAATAGCTCAGTATTGTCAGAAATGCAGCACTTTGGTGATTATCTCATTACAATGCCCCATTTTGTTATTATCTCTTACTTAAACTTCAAAAGATCTGAGTTCCACTTCATCACTTTTACTTGACCGCCATTAGGGATAATCTAGCTTAGTTAGTTTGAACAGATGTTTTAATATTATTACAACTCTATATGAAAGAGATGATGCTAGATGACTTCTAGATGCACCACTGGCAGGAAATATAAACACCTTACAAGTTCTAGAAATAATGATTAAGTTAGACAAACATTTTTAAGCTCACCTGTGTCATCTCTCTAATTGAAGTGATGCTGTCCAATGCTTTCATGACTCGGTCATAATTCTTCTTCTGACGTAGCATAAAATTGGCAAATAAATTCAAAGAATGTTAGTCTTTGGCTCTATAAAAACCTGAATTCTTATGTGCGTGTATAAAACCAAAGCCAGGAAAAATGCTGAGCAAACCAATTCTTTCAAACATATCTAACCTGAAAAAATATTGTTGATAGCTTTTATTTGAATTTCACTGGAATCTTCAACAAACACAAAAAATCAGCTCACTTTCTCAACAAATATTTGTAACTAAACACACGTTCTGACCCTTAGTTGGCTAACATGCTTTTAAGATAAATAATGCAGTGACCCCAAATTGATTTTAAATTAAAAAAAAATGTGGATAAACGGATGTGTTTACTTTGCTAATAGCTTTGTAAAACATCACAGGGCTTTCAGTGGTCCCTCTGCCTCACACTGATCCTCATCTTCCTATTGCTTGGGAACCACGACCTTGATGTGGAGTGATTCTGAGTATTCTGAGTGGATGAGTTTAACTCTCCATGCTTCACCCACTCCACATGACATGTCACCTTCATGAGCTTCACTGTTCCCCATCGATTCTTGCCAACTTCTGCCCATGGTCCTTCACCTCACCCATGCTGACAATAAGCAGGGATGTGATGGTGTGTGCACTGCTAGCCTGGGGACTCTCTCCAAGCCCCTTCTGGTGTGACTCTCTCTCATAAATCCCCATCTGCTTCAAACTCCTGCCTTGCCTAGCCACCAGACAGTGGTCTCCTCCTCAGCCCCCTTCCAAGCACCTCCTGATAAGTCTTTCTCCCCACATGCTACAAAACACACCTGGCTCTTCCTGAGGAAGGACTGGTCTTTGTTCAGAAAAAGTGAAATGCATCCCAATGCAGGACATGCTAAGTTCTCATTTATACCTTCGGGGAGATGGCTTAACAGAGTTGTAGCAGTTAATGGAGTGAGGGCTTTCCTGAGAGGCAGCTTTTGGAGTCTGAGGAGCAGGTAGTGCAAGTACAATTTTTTAATTTAAAACTGGTCTTGTACAAAACCTGACTATTACGTCAACATCTGATAAAAATTACATTTAAGGAAACAGCTGTTTGCAGTGAGAAAATGAGATTACAGCAATAACACTTTTAAGAATAAAAATGTGGACTGGAAATGCCTCATTTCACATGGCCATCTTTCAAAGGCCATCTTTCTGTTTCTGTTCAATGTGTACACTGAGAGAAAGACACTTAGAATGAAGAATTTCATATCTAGAATTCGCCCCCCGGAAAGAGTTTCTTGGCTTTAACATAATTTGGAATACAACTTACAGTTTTGTTGTGGTTTAGGAATGGTACTGTCCAATTTAGTGCTCCCACTAAAACCAAGCATCCCTTGCTCACTCTCCCCCTCAGCCCTCCCTCTCCCCCTCCTCACTGTTGTGGGTTGGACAGGAGAAGTGAAGGTACAAAAGGTAAAAACCTCGGGTTGAGTTAAGGGTGATTTATGGAAAACAACAAGATAAGAAAACAAAGAGTAACAAGAATACTAATGACAGAGGGTACATGAAAGAGGTGAACAATTCACACAGAAACAACAATAGCCAACCGCTCCCTCCACCATGATACAATGACCTACAATGACTGAGAAGGGATTCCTGCCTGAAGAGACTCTCTTCCCTCTGCCCCTAGCAATGAGGTGAAGTGGTATAGAATAATCTCCGGGCCCTAGCCATGCCCCCTCCTGGCTACTGCAATAAGTAAGCCTGTCCTAGCTGAAACGAGGACAAGTTTATACTCAAATACCTTCTCATAGACAATTTAAAAAAGCTACGAAGTTTTGAAAACAAGCATACACCTGTGCTACATTCTGGAGCTGTGTCTCCTATAGTAAAGGAGACTCCTCCACAGGAAGTCTTTGCTTTGAAATCTTATGCATGACTAAAATCAAACAATGACATAATTAAAGGTAACTACTTACCCTGGGGTTAAAGGCCAGCATCTGAGGATCATTAGGATCAACTACAGAAGGATATGGCTCAAAAATGACAACTTTCCTCGGTGACTCTAACGCAGACCGACACATGGATACTAAGAGATCAACCACCTAGGGATGAAGAAAGACAATATGTTTACTTTCATATTCTATCTTCCACTCTGCTTTTTTTACACATTATAGTTATACCATATTTCATTGTTACCTGTATTGCCTAAACTGTGTTATCTATAGGACATATTTTAGGACTAAAATTTTCCCATTAACCTCAACAGGGTTTAGATTGAGCCTTGGCGTATTATTCCAGCTGCATAAGTAGGAACGTCAAATGCCAAATACATTGCTTGCAATTTTGCTCTCTCTTGTGCACATATATAAATTCCTGTATTAAATTCATTCTCTAAGGAAATGAAGTTGTGCTGGACCTGTGTATCTCAGTATAGTACATGCCAGTGAATGTTGCTCGAGAACAAAGAATGGTCTGTGAAATCTGTACCACTTCCTGCTGTTCTCCTCAAGACTGTACTCAGAAACACTTGTAAACATTGCTTCTGCTAAGGCCAGAACACTGCAATGATTTAACAGTCATGTGAACAGTTCTCTATGAGGGATCCTCCTCCTTCCACCCTGTTGTACAAAATTACAACACAGCTTTGAATATCTACAATTTCCAAGATTTCACTGCAGGATCATGCATGTAAATGTGTACACAGACATGTATTCACATGTGTGCACATAAGAACATATACAACTTTGCAATAGATTCCCATGTGCTTGTTTTGAAATACATAATTCAGAGTTTAAAATTAGAATACAGCAGTAACAAACATGAGAATGCAGCTTTCTGGCAGCTGTGAAACATAAATCTAGCTAATAATGAAATCCAAAGCTGCTACATTAAAATGTAGCTGCAAATCAGCTCGTTCCCCATTTTTTCTATGCTTTCGGAAAACATCTGTGTATGAAAACAGACTTTTCCATGAAAGAAAGGAAAAGCTGAGACGAGCTGTACTTAGTAGGCATCCTGGGTTTCTCACACAATTCCACATACATCAGATCTCATCTCACAACTCAAGCTGTTCTAGAAGTTTTTGTTATCTACCATTGTATCTGATCATTTGGAGGAAAAAAAACTGCAGAATGAGAGTAAGGATGAAAGGCAAAAGGAACTGTGCTGTGGTGAGTCATGAAGCTGACATTCTCCTCCTCTGCACCTTCAGCACGAATGGACAATTTTCTCCATCACTTCTGCTAGTTCCAGTTACTAAATATCTCACATATATTGAAAAATGAAGCTATTTAAATCATGATGCCTTCCTCAATGCTGCTCTGGTTACTTTCCATTTTATAATACCTGTAAGTGTGATGAATGTTTCAAAACAGGGCATATGCATTAGCATTTGCAAAGGAGATGAGGAGTCTGCATACACAGCCAGGTCAGGCAACAGGCTTGCCACTGTGTAAATGTATTACTGTGAAATTGAGTACGAGTTCATATACCCTGCTTCCCAAAATCACTTCTTAGCCTGCAGTCACAAAACACTGCTAGGGAAGAGTTGTTTTGAGTCCCCAGATCTCTTAATACAGTGACTCAGAGTTCTCTTGCATTATGATTTGCATTATGGAATTTTGTCTTAAAATTGGCAGTTCTTCTACTTAGAACACCATCCCTAAGCCCTCCTTTAAACAAACTGTTGACTCCTAGATTGTTTCTGATTCTGCTTTTTTTAATGCCTGATTTCCTCAAGGTCATTCGTTTGAGTCAGTGCAAAGCAAAGCAACTTTCTAACAGAAACCTTATAATACAACCTTGCATATCCAATCCTTGGTAATTGGAAGTGCTGTGATCTAGCAAATGTCCTTAGAAGCGCGTGTGAACTCCCCCTCCTTAGCAGAAGGTACTGAAATAAATAAGTATGGATTAAATATTTTCAAGAAGGACAAGATGACACTTGCTGATGACAATTCCTCTTACAACATCAGCCTCTCAGTGCTTCTCTCTCCAGAGACTCTCTACAGGGAGTACGAACTATCAACAAATCAGATATTTAATCTTCAGGCATTTTGCCTACATGAGTAATACAAAGCAAGGTGAGTTCAGGCTTGAAACTTTTAGAAAGTACAATCACTTATTATCAAGTAGGAACCACGAGAATATTTGGAGTGACAAAGTAAGGGAGTACACCCTGAAAACCAGCTGAAAGCAGAGAAGAAAAAGACAGGATGTGATTTTCAATTACGAGAACCTATATTTAGGATCCTTCACTAGACAAAATGATTTGGAGGAAGATTAATCTGACAAAATATAGATATTGACAATGTGAACACCTACCTCTTACTAGTCAGCCTAAGCTAGCTAAGAGAGCCTTGTTGGAGAAACAACCATTGTGACAGTAGCCTATGCTGTGAATCATACCCTCCTGAACTAAGGAAAAAAATAGCTCAGATGAATCAAACCCTAAAACTGATCAATCCTTTCTGCAAACAGGAATGAGAGGCCAGCCAGATCCAATGTAGTGAGCTGGCTGCAATGCTATCAGTAAAGTGAACCTTAGCAAAATTAGGCCACTTAGGTCCAATGGGACAATAGGCAAAACCCCTTCTCTAACTCTTTTAAGCATTTTTAAGGTTGTAATCACTTCAGAACTCTGCAGCAAAGCTCTGTAAATGTAGTGGTACTCCAGAGATCTAGAGCAAGCTCTTCACATGCCCACAAAGTGACACCTCCATAAAACACTGAGAGCTAACCAGAGCCACTTCTCCTGTAAGCTATATTTAAAAAAGTCTATACCTATTTTTTTCCTATTTTAGGAAAGCAATCTTCAAGCTGTTCAAACAGTCAGTCAATAGGACCCCCTACTAAACTGCTCTCCGGGACAAGAGAGCAGAGCAGAGCTGGCAGATCTTTAAGGACACCTTCCATAGAGCACAAAAGCTCTCAATCGCTATTGCTTGAGAGATCAGAAAAGAAGACAGGAAGCTGGCACGGATGACTCTAGACCTGCTGGTCAGACTAAAAGGCATGAAGGAAATGCACAAGTAGTGAATACAGGCAGAGATTTCTGGGAAGAATATAGTGATACTGCCTGCTTGTGCCAGGATGGGGTGAGGGAGGCCAAGGTGTGACTGAAGCTGAACTTGACATGAGATGCAAATAATAATATTGAGGGCTTCTGTAGGCATATGAGCCAGAAAAGGTAGGTCAAAGAAAGTGTACCGTCTGAACATGACTGGTAAACTGGTAACAACAGACAAGAAGACTGAGGAAATTGACAGCTCTTTTCCTGTCTTCAGTGCCAGTCTCCCCTTCCCACACCTCTCAAGTGGATGAAGCTCAAGTCAGGGTGTGGGGAAGCAAAATGCTTCCCACTGTCCAAGAGTAGATTTGAGAACCCCTGAGGAATCTGGACATACAGAATTCTATGGGACCTGATGAGATGCAACCCAGAGTGCTGAGGCAACTGGCTGACAGACTTGCCAAGCCACTCTGCATGATATTGCCAAAGGCATGGCAGTCAGATGAGGTACCAGGTGACTGGAAAAAGGGAAACATTGCACCCCTTTTAAAAAAGGGTAGAAAGAAGCACCCTGGAAACTACCAACCTGTCAGCCTCACCTCTGTGCCAGGGAAGATCATGGAAGAGATACCCCTAGAAGATGCTAAGGCACATGGAGGAAAGGGAGCTGATTTGAGACAGACATCATGGCTTTAATAAGTGGAATTCCTGCCTGACCAAACTAGGGAGGGGTTCCAATTTCCTTAAGATGTGCAAACTTTTAGGTTAAGATCTTAAGAGGATTTTAAACACAATCTTTTAATTTTTGGTTAATTTACTGTGTTAAATGTTGATATGGAAATATAGTTTAAAATACTTTAAGAAAATGATGCTGTTATAACTACATCAATAACTGAACTTAGAGTCAGGTAAGAAGCTTATATTAAAGTCCTGATCCTTGCAAAGAAAAAAAAAAAGAACCTTATGTAGCAACATCAGTATGGACTTTCCCACTGTTATTTAATGATCAAAACAACCAATGTTCAGTGGATAGCTGCACCCCAAGACCATTAGCAGGAAGTAACTTATTAATTACATGAGAGTAGCAATGGTTCATTAGGTGAAAATAAATGGGAATTATCTCCAAATGACAATGGCGGCCTTTATTAACAACCCAGGTGACCTCATTGAATGTAACAGAACATAAAAACACAGTTACTCTAATTACATGGAAGCACAACAATGGAAACACCTCATTAGCACCATCTGAATACACCATACATAAACCAGTGTATTTACAGCTATAACAGTGGACAAATAAACAGTGTACTTACCAAATAGTACTCATATGGGGAATAAAAGTCAAACACATACTAGAAGAGACTGAGAAGACTCAGTATACTACAGAAATTCAGACATGTATTAAGCATTAGATAATTCTACCTGAGCCCCAGTTGCAATTTCATCAGCAGCTTCGTTCATCACTCCTAATGTTTGGAAAGCAAATACACAGAGCTCCCGTTCACAAACAGTGGGCTACACAGAGAAAGAAAGTTAATTTTATTTTTGTTCTGCTTTTGAGTTCTTGCTTTTATCATGTCATACCTACAACAAACCCCAAACACATTTAATGCTAATTCTTTCCTTCGTATTTTAACTCCAACATTAATCCTAAATAATTAATACATATCAATTATTGAGGAAGATACATTAGATAAGCATTTTAATAACCTGAAGAGCAAGAGTGAAGAACTCTAAAACTCGTAAGTACTCACAGAGGCATTCAAACACCATTACAAAACCAAAATTACAGGCAGAATACCCAAATGTTTGTAACACCACCCTATCTGAAAACTTCCTACATAATTGAAATCAATGGAGAATAAATTCACAAACTAAGGAGAGAAGGTTTGTTCTTATCACAGCTTGTTACTCTGCTGTTGAGAACACACATAAAATTTGATCTGGAAAACAAACTTCTTGAAAAGCTACTTTCAATTTTAAAAAATTATTGGTAAACGGTAAGAAAATGAACTAATTGTATTTTTGTAGCATATAAACTTCATTTGGGAAGGCCACATGATATCTGACTAAATAAAGGTGTTTCTACTCTCTCTTCAGGCATTAAAAAATATTAAAAACCTCTTGCTGTTGATCCCGTTTTTACCTATTGAAAATAAATCACAATGTTATCACAAATAGAAAACTTTATCTAAATTGCATATGGAGTGAGAATTAAACATTCTGCCTTCAGAAAGCAAACAAAGCAGAAACAAAAAGGAACACAGCTTTAAGTAGAGAGAATAGGCATGACTCCATGGGCTTCTTAATTGTTTACAACCCTTAAAGCAGCTCCATCTTATTTACTGAAAAATAATTAGCAGGTCCTTTTTAAAGGCTCAAGTAATGAATCACATAATCAATTGCTATAAGCATTCAAAATGAACAAACATGAAACAAAAATACAAGAAAGAAACACAAATTAAAACCTTCCTTAAAATAACCCAATAAACACAATGTTTTATGACAATGTTGAAAACAATAAAAAATACTTCTTGGGTATTTTTTCTCTGAATGCATTATTATTAAATCTGAGCTCACTGAAACTTAAAATTATCTTTGGTATACAATAGTGAACTTCTGTAACTAAAAATTCAGCGATCACAACAATCACTAAAGCTTTTCTAGTGGTACCCTTTGAAGTTCAAGCTAACGCCTCCAGAAAGCACTTGCAGAAATGAAAAAATTAATTAAGCACACAAAAATTTAGCAACAGCTTGGTCAGTAACAGGCATACTGCTGTACTTGTAGTCACTTGTTTCATCCACAGCCCTTAAAATACACATTTGCTGGGTTTCAAAAATTCAAGACTTTATTTCAATAAACATCTGAAATCTGCATTGACGTAGTCTCTTATCAGTTAGACAAGATAGACAAGAGCTATCGTCCTTCAAGTCTAGTACTGTCCCTCATTTGATCTCCTTTATCTGCCATGTTACATTGCATTAGGCAGCAGACAAAGCTTAACATGATCAAATTCTCTGTGTCATGGCATGCTAGACAAGAGGTATATACTATTGTCATTATTATCAGGTTTTCCACATTTAGAAGATGGTTAAAACATTTGCTTAGTTGGGAAATCATCTTGGCACTACCACCTTGACAATCATTATCACCAGTGTACACCGACTTCCTTTATTCCAAAGCAAGGAATAGCTCTGGAATAGCAGAGCAATCTCAGTTAAGCCATGCTTGCCATGAAGAATTTTAAGACAATACTTAGTTTTGGTATTTTGTTTACAGTCTCAGCAAAGTTATCCTGACACTTAATGATGGCAAAGGGAACACATGATTTGTCATTGTTGTTATTTTTCTCTTTCCTGCCCCTGTGTTATGATCCCAGAAATGTCTGAGTATCTGGAAGAGGGATGTTAGGAAATGATCACTGTACTTTCGCAAGACATTTGAAGGGCCTTTTTTTTTTGTCTCAGATTGACACTGGAGAACTCTAGATATGAAGAGAAGCAAGACAGCAAAATCTCAGCTGTGAATTGGAACAGACACTACTGTTATGGTCTATACAATTCTTTTGATTTTATCCATTTGATGAACATTTCTGTCCATTGAATATTTTGTCCTTGCAGTAAAATGGGGAGAATGATCCCAATCCTGTAGAACAGAACCCTGTACTTCAGCAGTCTGTCTTTATATATCCACCCTGGATGCCTTTTAAACCAAACTCCATCCATTTTAAGAGCACTTTTGAATGCTGTTTCTGAAATTTGCCTCTATTTAGCAAAATCATACGTTTTTAACCTAAATTTCTCAAAAGTGTTAGCAGTGTATTCCAAGAGATGTTTGTATGGCCATTTGAGTGCCCTCCTCTCTAGTCATTATGTTCAACCATTTAAATGTTCTAAATCCCTCCAAAATTAAAAGAGCTTGTAACTGAGAAGTAAACATTTGGAGGGGTTTTGTTTGTCACACACTGTGACTTGCCTATTCAGCATGACATTTCCTTATTTTTGCCTGCAACAGTGCATGCAAGAACCACTGAAATCTTACAAAAATTAAGTTAATAAGAAGAAGAGTTTAAAGAAAACCACAAGCTTTATGGGGAAACTGGGATTCAAGGCTGCTCTCACTCTGATGCTAATGTTTTGCATATTGTTAGTGTTTCCCTTTATGGTATCTACTTTTCTCTTGTCATAGGATGTGAACCCTTGGGGACAGGAACAGTATTCTTCTGAATTCAACTCATAAATACAAGAAATGTCCCTACCCACAGTAAAGAACCAAGAACACTAACACATTTATACAAGCTATGTTATTCCAACATCATCTTTGGATACTCTTACTTTGGTTCATGTACATACACTGTTCAGTTTTCTAAGAATGTTTGTGTACCCACATGAAGCATGGACATGTTCTTACTGATGTGGATCCATGTCCACAAATGTATAGAATAACTACCTTTAACCAGATTACTAGTTCTCATTGCTTTCAAAGGGAAAATATACAGCAAAATGCAGCTTATACACTTAAATACATATTTCTGAACATGAAGGCTATCTTAGGTGCATGCAGAGCTTCGCAGACTATAACCACCACCTTGAAGACACACAGAGCTGGGACACTTTGTTCTTCACTACCTGAAGAGAGCAACTGTAATTCCTTTCAGCAACAGCAGCTACCAGAGGTCTCACATACACTATTTTTTCACTTGAGAAAGAAAATTAACATAAAACCATTACCTTTCACAAAACTACTAGATAAGTGGAGATCACTATGCTGAAACTCTATTTAGAAAGATCATCACTGCAGTAGTGAAAAGCCAGAAAAAAATAAGAGGCAAGCACTTAACCTGAGACTGCAGATGCTTGGAAGTAGAAGTGAATGACAGAAGCAGAAAGTGTTTTCTAAATATTTGAGGTTTTCAGACTTTTCCTTTAACCACCTCTGATTCTTTGCACGATCGGTAGCTCCCACGCAACTGCTGCTGTGATGAGAAAGGGCTCAATGAGAGTTCCTGTGTGTTACAATGCAAGTGTTGTTTCAGACTGCAGTGACTGAGACTGACAGACATGCCAACAGTCTAGGTACTAGGACACATTCTGGATCCTGGATTCACACACTATTTAACGTATTTTCCAGGCATTCTTTCAATTCCAAAATCGTGAAACTTTCATAGTCTGTATTGATCTATCTTGCTGCTTTCTAATGTGAGCTGCAGCTGTGTTCAGAAAAGCCATGTGCCACCCCTTCCTAATGGATATCACATAGACACTTATGAAGTTGCAACATGACTGACACACCTAAAAACTACTGATCTAATAGGATCAGGGTTTCAGGGAGGGCTCCCTGCCTAACTTACAACAAATGTAATAAATGGCAAAGGTGAAACCATTAGCAAGCATCTCACTTCTCCTAATGAAAGCAGCAGACACGGAGATGAAATCTTCAAATCTCAATTCTGTTTCCTACTTCCAACCATGGCAAGTCTTAGTTTTACTGGAAAGTAAACTGAATAGTGTCACAATATTCATGTGTTACATGGAACATGCTGCTCCAGGACGTGGAGGCAACACAGCTGAAAGCAGATACAACCTGAAGAAAGATGAGAGTAGACTGTGGCTGAGTGAGTAATGTCACTTACTCTCTTTGATTTTGTTTTGGCTGGTGTTTTTACACATCTTCTGGTGTTTTTACTTCCTAGATATATAAATAGATAGTGAACAAACAAGCATTATAGCATTCTAGCTGGGCAAATGTGCATGTTGGTAAGTTGTGGCAACAGAAAAGCTATACTGCAGTCAGTAAAAATTAAAGTAATTGAAATCCATACTATTAAAATATAGGTTGTAATTGAAGAGGCCTTTTTCATTAAAAAAACACCAGATGAAACCAGCCTATGTTTTGGAGCAAGGATTAGAAGGACCACAGCTTTATTCCATAACAAGCTTGGAATTCTACAAGTATCTTGGCTAAACTCCAGTATGACTAAACATATTTGTACACCTACACTTTTCTCCATAGTTGTGATGATTACTCAGGTCCAAAAATTTCACAGTCCTTAGTGGCATACTGTTTCTGAAACACCAATGCTTCTGTGTTTTCAGTGGTGCCGAAGAATCTTATATTCAAATGACAGAGAAATCCAAGACCTCTTCAAGTTAACAGGAGCCCAACATAATTGAATGTACATACTTCAAATACAGTAGCTTTAATATTTCATATTGCTGAGTACTAATCCCTGCTTTTTTCTAAAGAGGCCTCAGTCTGAGGTTTCAACACAAGATGGCACTCTAAAGAGACTTCTTGACAAAAAAAAAGTAATGATACACAGAGGATTTTTGAATTACCTTACTGAATATATTCTGAGACTTTTTTCATCTTGTATAATTGTCTCACAGGCCTTTAAAATCTGTTCAATCATGCTGTTCCACCAGTGGCTTTAGTATTTATAAATACTAATTACCAACAAATTCAGGAAGACATGGACAGTAAGATAGGTATTAGCTTCACACATAACTTACACTATGCAAAAGCTGAGTAAGATCAAAGAATTACAAGACTGAGGGATCTTGAAGGATTGGCAGGGATCTTCAGAGGTCATCTAGTGCAATATCCCTGCTCAAGCAGGGTCACCTAGAGCCAGCTGCCCTGGATGGACAGCTTTTGAATTTCTCCACTGATATGGACTCCACACCCTCTCTGGGCAACTTTTTCCCATGCTCGGTCACCTTCAAAAAAGGTGAAAAAGGCAGAAAAGTGTTTCCTGTAGTTCTAGTGGTACTTCCTGTGTTTCAGTTTGTGCCTTCTGCCTCTTGTCCTGTCACTGGACACCACTGAAAGGAGGCTGCCCCATCCTTTTTGCACCTTTCCTTCAGGTATTTATAGACATCAGTAAGATCCCACCTGCGCCTTTTAACCAGGCTGAATATTCCCAGCTCTCTCAGCCTTTCCTTCTACGTGAGGTGCTCCAGTCCCTTCCATCATCTTAGTGACCCTTCACTGGATTTTCTACAGTACCTCCATCTTTCTTGTAATGAGGAACCCAGAATGGACACAATGTAGCCTCACCTGGGCTGCATAGAGAGACAGGATCACCTCTCTTCACATGTGAGCCGTTCTGTTGTTTAATGGGGTCCAGGATGCCATTAACCTTCCATACAGCAAGTGCACATTGCTCACTCATGTTCAGGTTGGTGTCTTCCACCCCAGCCAAGCTGCTTTCCAGCTGGGTGGCCCCCAGCATACACTGTTGCCTGGATCTGTTCATCCCTCGGTGCAGAACTTTGCACTTCTCCTTGTTGTACTTCAGCAGGTTCTTGGCAGCCCATTTCTCCAGCCTGTAGATATCCCTTTGAATGGCACCCATCACTCTGGAGTATCACGTACTTCTCCCATTTTTTAATGTTTTCATCACCTGCAAGCTCTCTACGGGTACTCTCTGTATCATCACTGAGGTGACTAATAAGATACTAAACAGGACTGGACCCAGTATTAACCCCTGGGGTACACCACTACTTACTGGTCTCGAACTAGACTTTAAGCCACCAATCATCACCCTTGGGGCCCAGACAAGCAGCAGGTTTTTGGACTACTTCACTATCTTCTCATTCAGCCCATGAATCAGCAACTTGTCTACGAGGATCTTATGACAAAACACCAACAAAAGCCTTATGACTATGTCCAGGTTGACAATATCCACTGCTCTCTCCTCATGAACCAGACCAGTCACTATATCACAGAAGCTTATCAGGTCAGTCATGCTGACTACTCCTGATGATTTTCTTGTCCTTAATATTCCTGGAAATGGTTCTGAGGCTTAGCAGCTTCACTACCTTCCCATGAATCAAAGTGAGAGTGACCAGCCTGTAGCTCTCTGGGTCTTTTCCTTCTTGCCCTACTTTAAGAGAGGGCTGACATTTTCTTTCCTCCAGTCTTCAAATATGATTATACATTTTTATTATACTTCTTTTAATCAGATCCTTAAATATAATAACTGGTTTTCCTAATGACTCGTGATCTCATTACATTTAAATGTTTGTAATAATAGTACATGCTGAATTCCTAAAACACAAGATTTTTCTACTATTACAGCAGCAAAACTGTTGCATTATTAAAATGCAACTTAGTCCTTCCCTAGAATATTATTATAGTAATAATAAAAGGAAGAATTTCACATGGCATTAAAAAAGTGAATAGCCTTCTAATACAGAACCAAGCAATTAAGTTTCTTCATTACATTCTTACCTCTGCTTTGGAAAATACATTTTTCAGCTAGATGAACCAAATCAGATAGTTGAAAAGTATCTTTGGAGGTCAGTTAGTAGCTTTAGTGTCTCATACAGGACTAGCTTTATCTAAAGTTTTAGATAAAGCTAAAATTAGTTTTTCCTAAAGCTTAACAACCACTGTAACAGATTGTGCAGACAGGCTGTGTAGACCTCCATCCTTGGAGATTTTCAGTAGTTTTATTCTGTCTGCCTTCTCTGTCTCTCCTCTGTACCTCGCACTGTTTTTTAAGCTGGAGCAGGGAGCTGCTTCAGAAGATGACAGGGCTCCTGAGAGCTGTGTAGCACAGGTTGTCTTGCAGGAGGATGCAGTGTGATTCCCTACATCACAAAATACGCCGAGTTGGAAGGGACGCACAAGGATCAGCAAACCAAACTCCTGGCCCTGCACATGAGTTAAGGAAGCTGTTTAGATGTTTAAGCCTTAGTCCCAACCCTTGCTCATGATTTCAACGCTGTTTCTTAATCCTTCTATGAAGACTGAAATATGCAGATTCCGACTATTTTTAGGAACTACTGCATGAAATAGTATAGTCCACGTTACAGAAGAGTTTAAATAATACTTTTTATTCTTAGGATCCATGTATTCAGTGAATTTTCTCTGTGCTTCGTGGAATGACTGTAAATCACACCATGCAGTTATTTTAGGGAATTTGCTGGTTTTAGTGGCACTCTATATAATAAAGTTCATAACTCAAAACTACCAATTTAGCTTTTATAACTTCTGGTGCACTACAAATAATCACTAGATCTCACTGTGTTCTTGAAATAAATACAGAAGGGACACGCTATGATGAGAACTTTCATTCATCCTCATCTCATATGAGGAAGGTGTCAATACTTACAGAAAAACATTGCCTACTTTACTGCTGTTTTTCTTTTAAAGGGAATGGAATGAAGCAATGGACCGTGGCGCTTCATAAAGAAGTCTTAAAACTTCATGATATGCTATAGTACTTTTCCAAGACTCTTTCTTCCATTCCAGAGAACATCTGTGCTTCCACTTCACAATAATACAGCTGCAGTTCCTTGTGAGGGCATTAGGTTTGGGTATATTCTAAAGTCATCCCATCTACCCAATATGATTTTTTCTACACATACTGTTGGAATACACACAAGAACTGCATCTTTAATTCTGGTCTTCTGTATTTCAGGGAACTTTTGGAGATCAAAAAAACCCCTGGTTATTCTGAAAGAAACTACCAAGAGAAATCTAAAACTTTTGTACTCTGTCATCTTCAACAAGTCTGTAAGGTAGCCCCTTTATTTATCCTCAATAAGGAACTAAGATAGCTTAACAACATCTGAAGATTTCTGTGTATAGCAGGATCCCTGAAACAGCAGGGAATATTCGCATCATTAGACTAGTATTGCAGATTCTGGAGCAAGACAGATGTCCACTGTAAATGCATTATGTCAAACATATGCAATTGTGTTATGCAGATGTTCTGAAACAGATGTCTTCCATACAAGGATATTCTGGCATCTGGATCTGTTATCTAAACTAGACTATATGAAATGACACATCTTCTTGTCATCAAGTGGCTCTTACAGGAAAGAAGATGTCAAGATTTTAAGCAAGTTACTTAAACTGAAATACACATTAAAAACAGAACTCTCCACCAGAAAAAAATATTTGGGAAAGTGAAACACAATACTGAGAAGAAAGCTTGCTGAAAGAGACTGATTTAAAGATATTTTATAACTAAGATAAAAAGATAGCCAGTAGAGCAAGTCTGAAGAAAAAAAAATTATCTCTCATTTTCACATGGTATCTTCAGGTGTCCTGAGGATGAGACATCTAAATTGAGTAAGTCAGTAATAACCAGCACAAAAAACTATGTACAGCATGAGAGTTTGTAACTAGATGTGGCACTTCATTGTATTAAAAGAATGTAATTACTGTGTGGTGGCAATTGTCAAATTTTTTTAAACTGCATTTCAAGACAGTTATATGAACTAGGCTATAGTACAAGAAAGGAACTAGGCTGACTTACTAGGAGGATTAGACAACCAGATTTCTCAGTGGCTTCTTTATAATTGCATAAAATTCCATAAAATACCACAAAATGTAGCTTAAATACATATTAAAATAACTTTTTGAGCAATAACTTTGCTATGCTTTTATAAATTCATATGCCTATTTTGATGTTGGAAAAAAAAAAGGTCCAAAGGGTAGAAGGGAAACACACCCAGACATAATCCTGTGTGCATCTGTGTGGAAGAACTAAGCTTTAAAGGGAGAAACTGGTGAACCATCCAGAACTACTTTGTCTGTGACACCCGCAGTAACACAACCTGCTTACAGAGGGAGGCTGTGTATGTAATGCCTTCAAGAGGCACCTGCAGAGAACAAGATCTACACGCTCTTACTCAGCACACCACAGCAAGGTCCTGATCATTATGAAACCTGGTGAAGTTACAGGGGTATCAAAAGGAAGAGCTGTTTATGAAGGCCAGGGATTCTCAAAAATTCTTAATTGCATGTAATTTTGCCTTAAATGAAGGCCAGCTGCTTTCTCATAATAACTCTTGAGATCTGCTCTTGCAGCACTATTAAACATAAAATGCTCTTTTTCTTATATACATTTTATGTATGTGTGTGTATATATATATGTATGTATGCATGTATGTATGTATGTATACACATGTGTGCAGATGAAGCATGTAAATAAACCCCACAACTGAATACTTTAGGCTGCCCCTGCCAGAGCTCTCAGTAGAGTGAGGCATAAATTTCCTTAACGCACTCTGGCAAGCTGATGCTTGATTCAAGCTGAGATCCTTTCTCGCTTTCTACAGAACTGCAAACTCATTAATGGAAAAATATTGCTTATTGAATCATTCAAGCATACACATAGCATGATAGATTTCTTCCTCGTATCTCATTTTTCCTGGTTTATATCATGGCACCCTTTCATTTTTGCAAAGCTTGCCAGGTTATTCTTCTTGCAAAGGCACTGATGAATACATGTTCAGGGGCAAACATGTTTGCAATTTCTTCTGTTTTGAAATGCTGACAAACTCTTAAAACAGATAGCTATGAAATGACCCCTCTAAACTGAAGTCACAGAAGAGTAATTATGAGAGATTTTCATCTTTATGGTGGGAAAGAAAGAAAAATTAAGATTTTTTTATTTAGAGCAAATGACTTTCCATTCTGTTTTCTTTTAATAGTTCATCATATGAACAGGAATAAATCCTATAGTTTGCTTTGACCTATGGACAATGGATAAACTCCAGTAGCCTAAGTAATTATGTTATTCAAACTTCACTCACTATCTGAACATTACTCACTTTATCTTATCTTATCCTGTCACAGTAATATTCATAGCAGTACATTCAAAGATGAACAATAAGGAACTGATGACTTTTTTACAAGCTTCTAACCAGTGTTTGGTTGCTGATAAATCTGTCAGAAAACCTTGTTTTTAAAAGGTAGATATGAGCTTGAAGATACAAAAATAACACCTAATTGGGTATCCAAAACTACAGCGGTTTAACTACGACTTAAAACAGTGTTGACTGAATATGTACATGGTTTTTCAAATCTTATTAGCAACCTATTTACATACCCTGTCTGCAGTCAGCATGCCTGACGTTGGTGCCAGTCAGTGTCGCAGGGAATGACACTGAGGTGACTTCTACTACCAGGCACAGCAATAACTCTCCTGAACTTAGTTCCATGTATCATAGATGATGTCTGCTTCATCTTATGTGTAGTTACTTGCCACACTGTGGACAGACTGTCAGGTATCTGATCATTCACACACTGTAGTTAGACAGTTTCCCATGCCTTTAATCTTTTAAGATTACTCATGTTTCCACAGGATGCATGGCAGGTGAAATAAGAGGATTCTAAACCGCAAGACCAGTCCTACAGCTAATTAACTTATTCTGCTAATACACTCTTTCAAAAAGCTGCACTGATCAGTAGCTCCAGGCAGTGTGTCTCTCAAATCTTACTCTTTTTCACTGCATGCATTCACCAACAGCATAAGAGGGTACAATGTTCAGCAAGCAAAATTCTGTTCCCAGTTGTACAGAAACGAAAGAAAGAACTGCCTAACTGGCCAGACTTCAGGCATACTGAACCACAACAATGCACCTGGACTAGGTCACTGCTAGATCAGACACTTCACAGAGCATTGCCTTCTACTGCCTTTATCACATTTGAGGATGGTTCATTCCAGCAGCCTGTGAGCAAAATAGGATCAGAATAACTTAACAGAGTGGTGGCATTAACACCAGTGCGCATAAACATGCTTGATAAAAGCTCAAAACTGAGGTGCCCTAAACTTCCAGAAGAATGTCAAAGGACCATGAAAGCACTCTAATGCACTTCTCTATTTCATCTGGTTGTGACTACTGCAGTTCACTAGTGTGCAGAGAAATGCAGCCTGCCTTTACATTTCTGTGGTATTATACAAGCCTGATTTCCATCTGCCTTGCTTGTAGGACATTTTTTTTCAAATTTACAGCAAAATCTAATTAATATGATTTACATTTTTGCATCTTAAAAGGAAACTAGAATGAAACACATCTGAAATAATTCAACAGTTTTTCAACAGGTTTATATGGTCCACTGCTACTTAAGGCACTGTGAAATGCATTGTTTTCCAGCACATCGCTTACCCTCAGCATAGGGCCATTCTGGAACACATGGGGTTCATCACACACTACACAGTATTCATTCAATACTGGTATCCGCTGCTCAGCAAACTGGATAGTCTGGAAACAATAAAAATGACAATAACAGCATCTGCTTAAAAATAATTAACAGTCAGCTTATGCTCCACAGTGTTTCATAAATGGGTAAGATATGACATCCTACCTGCACAAGAAAGCCACGGTCTCGCACGGGAATGCATTTTGCACCATAATTTTGCTGCAAGGAAAAAGTTGAGGCAACTTCAATGTTGGTGCACTAATTAATAGGGAAATACAAAAGCACTTGTATTTTCTGCATGTAAATATGTTAATTGAGCAATATCTGCATTAAAAAGATCTCTCACTTGCATGACCCAGCCATTACAAAATCTTTTTGCTGTTTACTGTGTGTCCGAGAAGTTTTTAGCATTTTTTAGTTCTTAAATTTGATGAAGTTTTGTATCTCACCATCCCAAAAACTTGAATCTCAAATAAAAACAGCAGTGCTTTCACTCTATCCTAATAAAGTGACATTTCGTAACTTCCATTATATTTTAAGTGTGTATTTTCTATCCAAACATGGGCTATATGTTTAGGCTTGAAAGACTACTGCAACTCTCAGACAGGCTGAAAACTTTTTTCTTTCATATTTACTAAGTCCTCACTTCTGCAAGCAACACACCGACAGATTTCTATGCTCAGATACTACTCAAATTCTTTTTTTTTCAACACACAGCAACATAAATTAGAATGAACTTCTGCTACAAGAGTCAGTAAGGTACAGAATTCTAGGCTGACACCTATGTCAATCTAAGCTTGTTTTGAGTAAGAGTCAGATAAGTTCCATTAACAATGTTCTAAGGGGTTTGATTTCCTTTCATTTCTTTAACTGCTTAATTGCTTAACTGCTTTTCCATTTTTTTTCCTGGGAAACAATCCTACTTGAATTCATATATGAGACCCCAATATTTTAACTGACAGTTGAAGAGAACTTAGGGTCCTGATTCATCAGTTCCACATTCCACTGACTTCAAATTGCAGTTAGCCAACCAGGCTACTGATATATCTGTGCCCTGCATGTAAAACATGAAATAGACTCTCAATGGCCTTCCACTAATACCAGTCAAACCGCATCCGACCATGTATGTGATGATTTTCCCTCCAAGTAAATGGACTTCAGCAATAAATTAAGGGTAGATTTCATAGGCTGCCAAGCAGGGCTTGTCTTTCTTCCCTATCAGCTCACAACATCACTAATGGTAACATCAGTAATGAATTTAGTCAGCTCTTCATTATCTTACAAAAACCAATGGGACTTTTCCTATTAACATCAGGAGAGAAGTCTCGCTATGTTAAGACATCCTCTGCTGATTCAGAAAAAAATGCATCTCTAAACTGCAACAAATAAAAAGTCTGACAGCTCATCTTAATATTGCTATGCCCATCACATAAACACACCATACAGCATGTCTATAAATGATCTTATGATAGTGTATTTCTGCTTTTAGATCTGATGAGCACACCTTACAGCTTACTAAACTAAATTACCATGAAACACAGTGCACTCAATGTAATTACATTATTCAGAATGCACTATTTTGAATATATATATGCCATCCAAAGAAAGAATCAGCGTCCAAGGTACCACCAGGCAAAGGGAGGGGAAGGGACTATTTTCTAAATGCTTCTCCCAGGACCTAACACAGAAAACAGACTGATGCCTTGAAAGAGGGCAAACAAACCCACACCTCCTTCTGAAGTATAATAGCCATTTTTAAGAGGCATAGGCAGAAGAATTAATTTTAAGAGCTCTTTCTTAAATGGAAGAATATGTGCTACCCTTTGTTTTTCCAATCAATCATGTCCCTGGGGAAAGTAAGAGGGCCAGTGTGGGCCTAATTTCTTCCCCTGGCCTGTAACTTCTGCCAACGCATTTGGAGGTTTAACTCTCACAAATCACAAATGTGCAAGAGGTGAGCTGAATTGTGACTGTTCCTTCCAGTATGATGATGATAGCAGATGCAAAGACCAGTAGGAGTGGTGATTTGGGACTCAAATGAGTTAATGGACAGTTGCTTCCCCTATGAAGCAAACAGGGAAGTAAGAAAAGCCCTGTGCAGCCAACCTAATTTTGCAGCAGAGAAGTGTGCACTCTTCCTTTTTCCTGCAGGATGCAGGGAAGGAAGCGGATGACTGAACTTTTTCCATGGTCAACAGCTGTATGTTGAGCTGCATTCAACATGACATCACATACCAAATTTCCATCCTGACCTCAGTAAATTCTGGTTTTGTAAATTAAATATATGTCCACACACAGCTGTTTGAACCTCCTTAAAAAGCTGACTTCAATGCTCGTCTTCCAAGATATAGTCACTACCATTATGTCCTAAGTATTAATACCTGTGCATAAAAAGCATAACAGCACATTTGGAAAATAACAGGAAGAAAATGAGCAGAGTAAAAAAAATATTACGCACAGCAGCTTGTGAAGGTGATGATGAAGATGGTGTTAAGATACCAATAAGCCCTGAGGTAAGAGAGAGCCTCCTGCTCTCTGCCATGGTGGACTCCTTGAAAGGCTCCATTTTGGATGATTTAGGGGCATTGGAGTAAGTCTTGCTGAGCAACTTGTGATTCTTCAATCCATCCAATTCTTCCATTCTGAGATTACTGGAGTAGGACCTGCTCAAAAGTTTGTGGGGCTTCAAGGTGCTGTTGTGCTCACAACGAGGATCCCCACAACACGACCTACTTAACAGCTTATGGGGCTTTAAAGTGATGCACTCCTCTTGCTTGAGAGCTGCAGAGCAAGAACGATTCAGCAGTTTGTGCGATTTAATAGCCATTGTCTGTTCAGCTCTAGGGTCACTCGACAACGAGCGGCCAAAGGTTCTGTGAGATTTTGTGGCACACACATCCTCCGCCTTCACTGTGCTAGAGCAAGTCCTTCTCAGCAGTTTGTGAGTCTTGGAGATGCCATCCTGTTCTGACTTCAGTTTTGATTTGTTTTTACCACAGCCAGGAGGAGGATAACTTGGCGACCTTAAAATAAAGAAGATGTTAAAGTTGGAGAGTAATCAGAATTCTGTGCAAATGAAGCAAGATCACACAGATGTAAATACTTTTAAGTGTATCACCTGTCTTCACGTTTTTCACTAGTGATAAGCACAATCCAAACTTTTAGAAAACGAACAATTGTATTTAAGGTGTTTTCCAATACCAAAAGAGACACCTTAATCCTATTTATACACATACTCATTGATCAAAAAGACAACTAGCTACTTAAGTAGAAGTCAAAACTGTGATCTTACAGCTTTTTGTAAAGGTTTCTATGTCTCTAAACAAGCCCATTAGTCAAGAAATTGTCTGAAATGAAAACCATGTATTTCACGAGACTGTAACACATTTTCCTTAACAAAATCTATCTTTTCTATGTAATCATCATGACATGAGCCCAAGAAAGTTATTGTCTTCTGGACGCAGCACAACAAATTCTATGTTCAGATTCAATGGAAGATACCATGAGCAGTGAAACTTGCATACAGTGAATCAAATTTAATTCAGCTGAAAGGGACATTATTTTTAAAAACCTCATAACAAGCTGAGCACTTTGTGGAAGACAATTTGATGCCACTCCTGGTTTTACACAAATTCTAGCTCTGTAACACCAGAAATGAGAATATGAGGGACCTAAATTATGAATGCAGAAAGTAAATAACAAAAGGTTTTTATGAAACAACATTCACCAGTACTGTCACAGTTCTGTAGGGTTCACATTTGCCTGTCCTTGCAAAGCAAGAACATGTAACAGGTATGCTGAATCATTTTCCTACATTTTATAAGCAATCCCAGTCTTTGGAGTATTTTTTTGGTTTGCATCAAACAGAGAAGTGAAAACCCAAGGGGAGAGGCTGGCAGGTTTCCCCACCCCATTAGCAAGTGGTGACAGAGGAAGATGCACGTGGAGGCTGCTGACTCACTGCAGCAGCTGGATCACTATCACCCTCCTGCAGAAGGGAGGTGGGAATGGCACTGTAGGGACAGAGGGGGTTCCTTCATTTGAGCTGAGCCATCTTCAGACTGGCACTGCATCAGCAGGCAAATCCAGAGGAAGAAGAGTGGACTGGTTTTGCATGCTATTTCTGAATAAAACCAAACCTCAAGCTACAGCCTGTGCTTGGCATGGTATGGAATGGATAAGCCTTCAATTTAAAACACCACCCTTCCTCCCATCCCTTTGAATAAACAATCAATATTTTGTCATTTTTGACACTGTTCCCCTTTTCAATGTGAGTGATTACTGTATTCTATCTTTTTGTTATACACTGAGTATAGAATGGCAAAATTAATTAAAAAGAAAAGGAATATTCAAAGAAGCATTCGATTCAAACTCATTAATTGAATCAAAGGGGTGATCTATCAACCCTTCATCAGCAGGAAAACACACTAGAATAAATAGTCATGATCCTGAAAGAGGGAAAATTAGAGCCTGATTTTATATACACTTCAGAGAATGAATAACTGGCAGTAAGCATAGTGAATTCAAATTAACTATTCACAAACTACTTCTTATGCTTTAAATGCCTTTGTTATTTAGAATTCTGTGCCTGCATTTCAGAACTGGTAAACATTACTGTAGTACAGTAGTGGAGAGGGAAAGGTACTCAGCATCTTAAAAATCAATCTTACATTAATGACCATTCTAGTTTTAAAAAATTAAAAATACATGCTGCCGTAAAAATAAGAGCTAGACAACTACAGGTTTTTAAAATATACATAATATATGCTATACATACATATTGTATATATATTACTTATATGTTAATTCTTGCTATTCAAGGACCAATCAAATGTTACTAAGGTAATAAAGATACAAACATAAGTTAAAATAAAATTATTTCCAGTTCTAGATGAAACATGGCTGCTTCACAGAGCAGGGCACTGAAATGCTCTGCCTTCAAATATTCTTAGAAGCTTCAGCAGTACCTAGTTCACTCTTGATGTCATGCAATGCAAGGACCAGAAACCCATGAGGTAAGATATAAATAGAGCACTTCTCTGTGAAGAAAAGTCAAGATTTCACCTTGTGAAGTCTTCTGTGGATTTTTAACATCTTACAGTGGTAACAGCTCATTTTCCTTGCTATTACCTGCGCAATGTAGAAAAGATGTGCAGAGGGGATTTCACCTTTTTGTCAGACACCTTTTTATTGTGCGTACAATTAGATTTCTCTTTACTGTTCTTCCACTGTTGCGTAACAAATGTCTGCATGATTCTGCAAATTAAGAGAGGAAAAAAAGATTTTCTTATCCTAGACAAAATATAATCACTTTAATATCAGGGTCTCAGTGCTTGCCATGTAGGTGACATAATGCAGGATTCTCAATCCATGGGCAGAGCTTTCTGTCATGTATGTGGACTGAGGACTGGGTACCTCAGCTCCTCAAAAATGCTTTTTTTCCACATAGAACTGATTTCACACAGAACTCTTAATGTGAATACAGTCGGAGTAAACAATCACTGCAAGACTTAGCAAGATTATATGTCTCATGGAGAGCCAGAGAAAAACTGATTCAAGGGCATCACATCCAACTACAGGGATCTCTCTCTCATGTGACTACAGGGATAGGCTACTGCAGCTACACAGCTAAGTATGAGCTTATTCTCTGGCTATTATTTAGAAGTGTGAATCTTTGAGCAACAAAGTCAAATCTGAATTTGCTGTGGATGTTACTGAAAAAGATGAATATTCCATTGCCACAGCCAAGGGGGACCACTGGGTACATGTGTATACTGACTGGCTCAATTGAGCATTATGTAGCCATGTTCTTGAAAATGTCTTATGGGAACCTTTAGTAATTACCTGATGCACAAATCAGAGGCCGTGTAAATACTGAAAAGTTTTAAGAGATTATTCATGTCAGGGGAGTGTTTTTTTTTTTCTTCAAAGTCATGTACCATAGAGATTTTAATAACTTGCTTCATTTGTAAGATTAAAAAAATGTTGTACTGAATTTCTTTAAACACCAAAGAGCAGTTGTTTTTTTCTTAAGAGTTTCTTAATGTTTAATGGTCAGATACTAAAGCATATATAGTTATCATTTCACTACACGTACACAAGCATATATGAAAAGATGATTCAACAAAATTGTATGAAAGTGAATTGAATTGTGACCACATGAAACTGCTATTTTTTTGCCTATTCTTCCATCTTGTACTCAAATGCGGATGGCCTCATTATTGTGGCATATCCTAGAGGTCACTATGAAAGCATAGCCCCCTTAGAGTATGCATGAATCTCAAAAAGAGTCCTGCTTCAGAGGCTTCACCATCTAAGCAGAAAGGTGAAATGGAACACTCCTGGCTACACTCTTTAAAACTTCTGTAGCTTACTCTCTAAAAGGCAGCATAGGGACAGAAAACACTGGCAAGCAGCACAATTCAGGTTTTCCTCAACAACTAAAAAGGCAGATTTCAATTTTAATTTAAAAAAACCCATCAAAACACTTTGATCCAACAATCAACCTGATAGCATTTGAATTTTATGCTACTTGACATGGTTCAGGAACTAAAAAGATGCAATATTTGCCTAAAAACAGGGGTTTACATTTCTCAAGACTTACTTTTTCAGCTGATGTCCCAGGCCGAATCTTTCCTTAGTCGAGATCTGAAATACATCCACAGTTGGCACTAGGGAAAAAGGAAATAATGTTGGTATATGAACTTAGAGAAGTAATGAAGAACTCATGACCAAGTAAGTGGTATTTAAGAACTCTGTTCTACCTGGACCTTGACTTTAGGCAATGAAATTGAAGCAATGGTGAAAGTGGACATGTCATCTAAGCACTATAAGAAATGAATGATACTTTTTGGAATATCAGCCTATATAACTTAAAATTTTACAAATTGACTTCTCCAAAATGTATCCCCTCCCCTAATTTTATTTACAAAACTGCGTATTTTTACATTTATATATTATAGAAGTAGCAAGTAGAATCAGTTTAAATGTATCTGAACCAGGAATTCAGCTCACTGGATCTCTGAAAAATTTTTTCCAAGTCCTCAATACATGGTAAAGTTCCTCTGGCTATGAAGAAATCATGACTGAAAATGAATTAATTAGTATCTGGGTTTTCTTTCTGAGGCTGCTTTAATTCAAGATACAAAAACGTAATCTAAATGCCTGGTATGTGAATTCCAGTGGCCATCAACTACAGAAATTTCCTCAAGGCTCATCCTAGCATTGGTATATCCACATTAATCTGTCAGAAATTGAAAATGTACAGGGTATAGGATGGAAATTAGCTAGTGGTATTACTAAAATCCTTTAATAACCTTTGCTAGAAGTAAGTGGCAGATGTAATCCAGTACTTGTTGAGAGAGCCTCAGGTCCTCAAGGCAGAAAACAACTAATACATATTACAAGCACGAAGAGATTTTGTGTTGTGTAGGGTGGTAGTGACTACAGTAGAATAAAAAAGGAATGAAGACCAAAAACCTGAGGTTTGTCAAAATTTTATCAGAAACAGTGAATCAGTATTTTGATTGTTATTCTGATTGCTTACAAAGTCAGATTTTATTCAGAATGTCAAAGTTTATCCTTTAATTTTGCTTTAATAAATTAAATTTAAACCCAAAATACAGTATTACTAACCTGACCAAGGAATTTCACTTAGCTCAAAACTCTGTAGTTACTGCCTCTCTAATATTATTATTCAAATAACATAAACTCATCCTTTAAAAACAAACTGATAATTTTTTCAAAAGGGATGAATGATTCATTAGCAGTAGTAACATTTCTCGATTGCCAAATTTCAGATGCACTGTGCTGGCATTTGGGGATGGGGAATACTCTCATTAAGAATCATCATGCCTACACCAGCAATCTTAAAATCTGACATCTAGACCAAAACGTTTGCCTAAGCTCTACAGTCAAAGGAGACAACCTAGTATCTCCAATGGCTTATTCATCCTCTCTAAGACAGACTTCTAAGGCACCAGGGAGAAACTGCCCACAGAGACAATACTGACTATCTAAAATCAGGATATTACTCAGCATCAAAGTGCTAAATAATATCCCCTGCTGTGCTTTGGAGTGTACTGTATTTTTTTATCAATCAACAGAATGTACTATAGGAGAAAAAGATACAGCATAAAATTCTGCCCCAGTAGTCTCAAAATAACATGTTTAAGTCAGCAGAGGAATTCACAGAATTAACACAAAAGATGATGGATCTCACTGTGTCTGCAAGTAAGTAAAGAGCAGCTGAGTTCATAAAACCAATGTCAGCAAAGCACTTGCCTCTGGCCCTGACCTTGCCTTTCTCAGTACTCAGGCACTCCCACAATCATTCAGCTGCTGCACTGTGAACTAAGTTTCCCATCTTAACCTTGTCAACTGTGCAGAAGACATCTTGTTACTTCTCATTTCGTTAGATCATTTCTTACTGCATACTGCTCTTCACACTTCATCTTCTCGTATTTGCTGCACTTTTTCATTTTTTAAATTACATTTTGATAGAAAAGTTCTGAACGCTGCTTCCTGCTATGGCAAATACATATTTTAATATCTGAATATTTACAAAAATCATTGAAGTAATAGGCTACAGACAAGTCAAGGGGGGGAAAAAAGACAGATATAAAGAAATGCTTATTTGAGGGAACAGAATATAGCTTATAGTTAGGATAATCAGGCAACATATTCTATAAAAATAGCTCACTGGGACAGATTTTGCTAAACATGACTGGAAATATCTATTCATTTTCCAGAGGCAGAATTCTCACACAGATAAAAGCCTGAACTGACAGATTGTACTGCAAATCTCCAAAGCTGGGCAAGCTATCTTCCAAACTTAGTCTGACTTCTCACTGTAAAAATATATCTGAAGTTGACTCTTGCATATGAATGTTTCCCAATCTTCAAAATCAGTTGATTCTTCATGAGCTTGACCACTTTTCTCTCATGAGGAAGCTTTATTCACTTAGCAACTCATTCAAATCTAAAGATTTACATTCACATACTCAAACAGAAATCAGAAGCTGAAAGGATAATTATCATGGCCTGATTCTTCAAAGGTGAGTGACAAAAGGGTATGTTAATGTGCTAAACAGATCTATGTATGTCTTTATTACCAGTCATATCTCATCTATGCAGATGATGCTGGATATCCAAAATCAGGAAATGAAGGATTACAAACTGTAGATCTTTATTTCTTAACCCTAGGGGTAGCACTTGCATTTCAAAGAACGTCAGGAAAACAAGTTCCAAAAATCAGCCTATGAAAGCTAAAATTAGATGCCAGTGTCAGTACCGAGGGATATCTGTATGCATAATTTCAAATATATGTAAGCTTAATTTCAAAACAATAGACTTTTATCAGCAGTGGGAGGAAGCCCATGTAGGATCCAACATTTGGCAGTGAATGAGTATCTGTCCCAAAGCCCAGTCCAGGACACTATACAAGGCACAAGAAGAATGCACAATTGACCAACCTGGACCATTTAAGTACTGTGTAAGCGAACAGTGCAATCGCACTATTATAGGCTCTGTGCGAATTACATCCCAAGCCACAGCAATCTCTTCCTAGTTCAAGATAAAAAGAAAAGAGACACAATTAGCCAGCACAAGGAACTGCTGCATTTTGTCAGTCCACCTTAGGGTTGCTATAAACACCATCCATCCCAGTAGTCTACTATCTAATCCAACAATACACTTGAGACTTAGGACAAACTATTGCTTGTTAATGCTCCCAAGAGCAGTGTCAGACTACTTCCAGTTCTTGAGTGAACTGACTTAAATGAAGCACAGGTTTATACACAGCACAGCATGTACAGTGCAGGCAGACACATTCCCTTCTATCAACAGATACTGCTTCAAAGCTGAGAAGCAAAGGAGCAAACAAAGACAGAATGGAAACTAACCCCATAACAGAGGGCAAAGGAAATTTTTGCTCCTTAAAAGTTATCTAAATAATGAAATATACAATCAGATTTTCTTAAATTTTAGTAAAGCACAAGAGTAACTGTCTAATGTGCTATGCTAACCTGAAAATATGACATATCTGTGCAGAAGCTAATACTGCCCTTAAAAGTTCCAATTTTTATTCTTTATGTAGAGGCCAGGAAGTTACTACACAGATGTGGTGAGGAAGTCTGAAGTTAATGACAGCATAACTGTTGCAGAAGCCATGCTGCCAACCCGCAGCACCACTGTCCTGTCTCCTTTGGCACTCAAACCTCTCCTTAATCAGTGTAAAGGAGCACTTCAGCCAAGGTCCTCTTCCCTTCAGGACTGTAAGAAATGCTCTCACCTGACTAATGTCTAGAATAACATTAAAAAAAAATAAATTCATTTGTCTTTGTTACAACATTTACCATTCACAAAGAATATTTGAAAGGAAATACACGTGGCAAATAAAAGCCTACAAAGTGCTTTAACAACACGATCATAAAAGGAAGACTAAATCTTCCCACCAAGCATCAATCAATGTGACAGCCGCTTGTGAAGATCAAGTCTCCACAAAAGGGAAGTCTCAGAGGCTGATGTGTAGCAAAATTAAATGGGTATTAAGGCTCATTATGTAATTCTGTGATTAGATTACTTACATCAAGAAAGCTAACATCAATATGTAGATCAATATCTACATCATCAATGGCTCCATATTCCCTGAAAGGAAAGAATTACATTACATTAGAACTCTTTAAGATACTCCTCAACTCAGGAGTACTTACAACAGGGAAGATTTCAGAAAGGATAATCTTGTCTGCAAAATCAGAATGGTTATAAAATACACATTTACATAGATTGGATTGATATTCCCCGTGGGTGACCGTCTGCTGCACTGTAAGTTTTTTTCAGAGCATCTTGCTTAAACAGGCTAAATCTTTTCTGCTAGTTCCCCCCAGATCTCTCCATTGCTGATATGTATTTTTGCCTCATGTATTCCATAAATAAAGAAAGAAAAATTAGTAAGTCACATGCTGCTCCTATTTATGACAAAAGCAAATCCTTGTTAATTTTTGAAAGTATTTCAGGTAAACAGTCATTAACATTAACCTAAGAAGAGGCTTGAGACAAATCACTGAAGACTAATACAACATAGGCTAGAGAGCATATTATACCTGGGGGAGTGCTTCATACATTCATGCATTTCTTTGTCAAAAATAAAGACTGCCCTGTAATGTGCTCAAGGCAATAGTTATCTTTTTTATCTCTTATATGTAGTATTGCAGGAATTTCCCCAAAGGGTTCAGATTTTACTTATGTTCACAGATATTCCATCTGAATATGCCATCTCAAATCTTACATTTAAACCATGACTTTCTGCCTCTTATTTTCGGAGTCAGATTACCATTCTGCAACATACTTGAAAAACAGCGCTGAAAGATACTCATTCAAACACATAAAAAAAAGACCTGCTTTCCTGTTCATTTAAATTGCTTAAGTGGTCAATACGGTAAAAATGCAATCACTCTCAATTTTCACAGATTAGCTTCCAGTCACTAGTTTTTTTTTCTGTACACTGCATTTATATGCTTATTCTCACAGTGACTTCCACACTTTTCTATCAAAATAGACTTAAGTGCACAGTAGCAGTTGCATGTAATGAAGTTCATAAGACAATTTTGACACACTAAAAATTTCTGTGACCTTAACTGGCTCCTACCCAAGTGGCCTCTCAGCCGTGGTAGGACCGAGTCTGCACTGGAAGTTGCTTGACCTCTTGTGACCTTTGGTGAAAGGTGCCCCATCCACCAAACCTTAATAACCCAATGGTTCTCTCTGGTCAGAGCAAACCTAAGTTCTCTCTCTGGATCTGATGTGTCCACACATGGGACACGCAGGGCAAGTGAATGGCTGGACAGGGCTGTATTACATGAGACTTCCCAGCCACCCTTATAGCTGCTCCAGTGTCACCTCACTCAGAGCTGCACAGGCACTTGCTGACCTCCTAGTGCTCACTGAAAACCTGGCTTTGAAACAGTGAAGTTCTTCACTTTGTGAATGGCTTAGCCACTATTCTACACAACAGTGCCATGAGGGTTTTTTGTCCATTTTCCAGAAGATCAAAGATTGTTATGAACTCTTATTTATGAATGGGGGCTGGTGTCACTTACATGACTAAGATTCAAAAGGCTGCAAACAGTTTTATAAATTCAACAGAAGCACAGTTAAGAGTAATGCAACAGAAGTATTAGTGGAAGAAAAAATACGACAAAAATTATTTCTGGGGAACTTTCATACTCACTGAAATCCCTTTGCCCCCACTCCACTAGCATCCTAGATGTATTTTAGACACATGATGCTGACTCTAGTTTTAGTTTCCCAAGGTGAAAGCGAGGAAGAAATGTTTTATTCCAACATCTGCAGCTTATGATCTGCTGCCTAAAATGGCTTGATAAACACATCTTGATTTTGAAGCTCCCAGAGGTCCTCTGTCCATCCATACATAAACAATGTCAAGAGATACAGAAATGTTTGCATCAGCTGGATGGATCACTTTCTCAAGGCTTTTGCAACCAGATTTCTAAGGCAGTGGTGAAAAGCATACAGGTATAGAAACTTCACTTCTGCATGTATAGCTGACTGTGACAGCAAGAGACTGCAGAAAAGAGGGTCAACTGCCCAGCACACATGCATGTTAGTAGACATCCCTGTCATACAAGCTTCTCTCAGTGATGTGGAGCTACAGCAGAGAGATGGAACTGAATCCTTAATGCTGTGTTTTTTACTTCTAAGAATTTTTAACTATTTTCAACTGCAGTAGAGTGGTTGAAGCATTCAAGTTTTATACATGTCAAAAGCAGTCACAGAAGTCAACTTCAACTACAGTGAGCTCAAGGGGATCACAATGCTTCCAATGAAACAGTTGATTCAATAAATTAGATGCATTAAAGTTTTTGAAAGGTTATGTATAATGTTTCAATTTTAGGAGCTTGAGAGAAATTATTATCATGGCATTCTCAATTTCATAGTTATCAGTTTGGCAACTAAACACTGATTCATTTCCTAAACCCACATTACAACTATTCAGATTTCAATTCCCCAGGTACTGGAAATGTAGTAAATTTCCACTTAGCCTGAAAAGGTGTAGAACACCATAGTTGTATCATGCTCTCTCTTCTTATGACAAAAAAAACAGACCCTACTGTTTAGAGATAAATGGAAATAATTACTTGTAGTACATGCATGCCTAAGATTATTATCTTATATGCATTTTATTAGTTGATTTGTGTGACAACTTGCTATTCACCTTGCAATACACCTGACAGGTCTGTTATGTCTTGTCTGTTATTTTTATGAAATTATTAAGATTACACAGATGGAAAATGAAATTACAGGATACCTGAAGCATATTTAAAATATTACACAGATATGCCCTATGGCAGAATCATGCATGCTCATACATGCCCAAAGAATTTTTGTGTCATTACTCTCAGCAATCTACATCTGATTGATGTTCCACCACTTCTCTGTGTAGGATACTTTAGATTCCCACAATTAGAAAGGTTGCCCAACCTCTAATCAGCTCCTAGTTTCTTGTTGTCTCTCTCATAATGGCAATATAGAATATTTGATCACTTCTTCTACCTATAAACAGTTTTTTTGAAGAAGAAAAACTGTTACTGTGTCTTTTCCTTCTCTTTTTTCTAGACTAGACAAATCCAATTCCTTCAGTCTTTCCCTAGGGAAAATATTTATTAAATCTCTTATCATTCCTCTTGTTCACCTCCAGGGCAAAATACAGAATATGATAGAAAAGGAGTTTAACAAGACTTTAGAGAAATGTTGAATAGCAATTTTCAACAGAATACAACATCCTGATCAAATACTAGCAGAACTGCTAAAGAAAACAATGTTTTAGAACAGGTTTCTCAGGGCTTGGTCTCAGCACAACCACATGTACCTATACTGAAACACAAAAAAACCCCAATCAAAACAACCAGCATTATTGCTTGTTTGAGTGTTCCTTCCTTTTGCCACACAACATGCAGAAATCAACAGAAGAGACTTGTGCTTTGGCAGTCAGGGGAGGTCCACACAGAACTCAATCTCCAAATATTAAAGGTTCCACAATACAGTAAGGTCCATGACGTACCTGAGAGATACTGCATTGGGTCCATAGATCTCTCTCACTGCTGCTAAATCAGCCTCCAGCTGTGGGTGCTTGTGAAGTTCTCCATCATAGCTAACCTATTGAGGAAAGAAAAATATCTTGGGAGTTCTTATTTACACTACTGGGACCCGGTCTAGGCTCTTGAAAGTTCCCCCTGCAAAATGTGTTGCATTAAGATTCCTCAGTGCCATGCTCAGAAAGGACACAGTGTTCATAAGCTGAAGTACTGTGGCGGTCTAGTCTGCTAAGTAATGAGAGTTTCAAAGCAGGCACCTCTACCTTGAAATGTTTTGAGGGCTCTCCTGCTGTATGTGGAGTCTCATCCATCTGTCCTATTCTGTACCAGGGTTTCTTCTGGGACACTTTCATATTTTAAAAAGGTTAAGTAGGATAAGAACCAGATTCCCCCAATCTTATCATCCCAGTCCAACCACTAAAGGACAAAGGTTTGCTCACTCTTTCTTTTTGTCATACACGAGACACAGAGAGCCTCAGGCACAACAAGAGAAGCCTGAAACTATTTCCTATACCAAGCTTCTCAACATCTAAATTACATTTTCAGTCTACCCACTGGATGTATTCTATCTACCAGCGCAATCATATCAAATGGGAAAAAAAGAATAATTACAGAACACTTGCCCATTTTATGTATTTTACCACAAGTATAAAGAAGCATCTATTTAGACACCATCTGCCCTAGCCTTTTTTTCCCCCCCCAAACTCTACGTAAAAAATATAAATAGTTATGTTTGTGCTTACACTATAAAGTAAAACTTGTGTGCTGCTTTGGTTGGAATGCATGAAGTCTAAATAATTAATATTCTCTCTATAAGGTTGAAAATATCTCGTTAGGCATGTAACAATCCTATTATTACCTTCCTCTCAAGCAATATGATCTTGATTGTACAAACCTAAATCTACTTCTTTACAACAATTAAAATTACAGCAATTTTGTAGATGCCAGTGAACTCCCCAAATTTGGACAAATTCAGAAATGAGCATAGGAATTGCTCTGTATCTTTGACAAAAAAGAGTGTAATTTATCACTTTAGAAACACACATATATATATTCTCATAGAGGAATTCCTGAAGAGAATTCTTGTTATTGCAGAGCTGCATCCAACTGCAGTACTGTTTCTTCCACTTGTACATCCAAATCTGTAGAAAACCAGTGCTGTGACACTTTCAGCTCCTCATATTTAGAGAGATGCTTTTCAATCTATTTAAATAGTGCTAAAATAATAATCAGATGATCACTTTTTTACGTGTGAAAATGAGAAAAGAGTAATTTGATTAGACTTAGAATTCTTCAAGTATAAGGCACAGAATTCACTGGCATACCATGAACACATATTTGTCAGAAGTCCCAATGATATTCGTGACCAGAAGGTTATAAATCAAGGATCTTTCCTTAATTTGGGCAGGCATATCAGAACAATTTTCCAAGTAAAAAAGAATGGGAAGAAAACCATTATTGTAATTTTTTTTTCACTTTAGGTAGGGGGAAACCAATCCTTTTAACATGCTCATTACTCAAGGAAGAATTCTTTAAAGATGCGTAAATAATTGCTGTCCTGCTTCCAAAGAGAGCACAGCAATCATTTCACAAATCATAGCCATGGTGCACTTGTCACCTTTGTTGGTCCTAAATAAGATTTTTTTAATCAGTCTTAAGCATCAAAAATATTAAAATCCAAAAAGAACACTTATGCAGATCACTGACCTGCTCAATATACTGATTTTTCTAATCTATTTTCTGATGGTAAGAGGTTATGAACTCAAAAAGGAAACAAAGCAGTGTTCTGGCAAATTTTAAGACCACAGTATGGTACTTTCCATCCCTGAATTAGTGCCACAGACATGCTGATGTATGCAGAGGAAACTGTCAGAGTTTTGTATTTCTGCATTTTCAAGTATGTACTGTACTTGAAGCACAAGAGAGAGGCAGAGAGCCAAAGGCAGTAGCATTACTGTTTTCATCTCCTGTTCTCATTTGCAAATGTAGAAGATAGAGATTCAAAGCAAGAATTAAAAAAGAGTTGCAGAGAAAGTGAATATAAAGGCTAAAAGTCTGGTATACTTTGCTGTGACTGAAAGGTCTGTGTTTACAAAGTCTCAGTTTTTAATCTGAGACCTTATTCAGATTATTTTATCCCAAATAATGACACAAGGTTGCTTTTTAAAAGGAGATTAAGTGATTTACAAACCTAAATCCCTTTGAAAATCAATAGGTCTTAGGCTATTGAACCACTTAGCTACTTTACAGTATTTATCCATTAAATCCTTAGGGAGAATTACAAGCAGATGCCTAGGAAGTGAATACAAACATTTAATTTAAGAGCAAAAGGTTGCTCCTTGTTTTCACTGTCCATCAAATGCCATTTCTCATTGTCCATGTCCATGGTCCTTGTTTCATCATCAGCTGCTCTCTCATCTTTCCAGCTGTAACCACTTAGAAATGCTAAGAATTACCCAGGACCTCCATCTTTCCCAACTGTATTGCACACAATTACACCAATTACACTGGCATTTCTTGTCTTCAGCTGCTGAAGTGACTACTTTTGTCCCTTTCTCTGTGGGCACAGCACACACTTGTGTCAACTGCCGGAACTTGCCTTGCTTGTTCCCCACATATACAGTCAACTCTTTTGTCTTCCCAATACCTGGCACCTGGTACCCACTTAACATCATACAAAGACCTTGCTTGAAAAAGGATTGTTCTTTTTATCTTTTAAGGGACTTTGTTCATTACCTGATTTTCTACTTATTTTCTGAGTACTCAGTATTTTGTTCAATTCTACATGTTTTCTTCAGAATTGTGTCTTTTTGACCACAAAATTTTAAATTCAAAATTTTCTTTTTTTCCTCTTTTTTTACTTGTTAAATACACTTTCTGTGATATCTTCACACACACCCCCCCCAGACCTTGTTTTTCATATTTTATGTTTTGGATATTCTAAATTCAAGACATTCACAATCATATGATACTTTATTATTATTGCAAACCTCTTTTTTTTTGCCAGTTACAATTTCTTCAGTTATACATACTATCTTAAAGAGAAGACAATGCAATATAATGTAGTGTCCATGTTAATATAAAGAAACTAAATTCTAACCAGTCTTGCCTATTACATAGCTCTTTTACACCTTGCAAAATGATGTACAGTTCTCTGTGCTCAAGCCTCATAGGCCATGTTAATATTTATTCATTAATTTGAACACTGGCAGGCATCCTTTACCAAATGTATTATCTGTGGTTCAAGAAACAAGCACTCCCAGCTGTTTTCTGCCTCTCATCACCTTGAGGTTACTGCCCTTTCTTCAGAGTTGAACAATGAAGCCAGTAAACACAACTCGTCACTACAGGGCAAGATCAGAAGCTTTTTCCTCTCAGGCAGATTAAAATAAGACATTGCCCCTCGGACTGAATTATGTGTACGGTCCTCCCCAGCATGGGGCTGTAGGAGTCAGCAGCTGAAGGGAGGCAATTCTTGCAGTCATTTCTAAAGTGAACATGAGTCAATATCCTATGTTACTTACTTCTGACACTGAAAATACATTTTTTCAGTTCCAGTTTCAATACAACTTTTAATAGCTTTGCAGGGGTGTGCTTTTTTTGTTTTGTTTTGTTTTTACTGTAAAGCACTTTGACATGTATTTTGTGTTCAAACCCCACCAGGCTGTTGGCTCTGCAAGAGAAAAGGCTCAGCGATGTCCTGCTCATCAGCATCCCACGCTCTCTGCACCCGCTGGCACTGTTGGCATGTTCCTGCAGCCTTGGCTCTGCACCCAGGGCATGGATGGCTTCAGCCACTGAGGCAGTGACAACTTCCATAAACAGCGACTGTAATTCGCTAAAATGTTCACTGAAATAAACAGTTCTAATAATGTAAAGTGAGGAATGATTCCTTGGGGCAACGTTCAGGCTAAAAAATAAGAAACCAGCAAAAAGAGACTAGCAGAGTGAAGCACACTGCAAAAGCAAAAGGTATGAAAAAATTTTATTTCCCAATACATAGGAGAATGTAATAATAACTAATTCTGTGGAGGGAACAAGAAGGAAAGACAAAGAGCAGTACTTTCATCTAAAATATGCAGCATTTTCCAACGTGAATTTTACTGTAGAGCTCAGAAAAAGAACTGCCTAGACCAAAACTGTTTTGTAATAGCTGTTTTTACCATTAAAATGCAGTGCTCTTGACTTTAAAAAATGGCAGTTCTCCAGAAGGAAAAAGATTTGGATCCAGCCTGACTTCCCATTTGTATCCATAATGGGATAAGCTTTACAGAGTCAGTATCTGTTTCCTGGAAGTAAGCAACTAGCTTGTATTTTCAAGCTTCCTGGAGAGTATTTGCTTTTTTGATTCTAGCAGCTTTGCAGATGTAATCTTATTTTGGATTTGAGATAATTATAAAATATAACATATTCAGTATTTCTGCTATAAAATACTATGCATATATACCCACAGCACTGTATGCACAAAATAAGAAATGGAATGTTATCATAAATTTGTAATGGAATGAACAAAAAGTATTTTCAAATATTACTTTTTTTTTAAATTTTAAAATTTCCTGCATTACCTGTCCTCCATAATAAAATTCTTCAGAATCATTATCTCCTTCAGAGTCTTCTTCAACTGTGCTGTTGTGCCATGACTCCTTAATGGAAAAGGAAAGTTAACAGTGATAAAAGTAATACGATGATCTTGCATTTATAGCTCTAAATATAACTACAGGAATTATCTTTTTACAAATTAGCTCATAGCATCCCTTCTTGAGAGATCTTTTAGTATCATTTTCCCAGAAGACCTGTTTTAAGAATAGTGAAATATCAGACAAAAGAATCACCTAATACAGGGTACATAAAAACACCCTGAAAATATCTTGGAGAAATACTACTTGTCTGGCTATAGACACAGTGTGATATTCTGAAGAACCGGGTAATTCAGCAGACTATGTGGGGATACTTCACTCTGCACTTTTGCTAAGGAAAGCAAAACTTACCCACCAAGACTGGTTCTGGACTGAATTCTTCTGTTGTTTCAGCAACCTAGTGCAATTTTTTTAACTTAATTCTTGTAAATAAGTTGTAACACTTTACGGAAATAATACATGTCCAAATGTGGAATATCTACTGTTTCCTTCTGTGAAAAACTGACACATTGCTGCTTAATTACTATTTTTAACATAAGTTCCATCCTGCTGCCAGAATAGTTCAAACTTAATTTTCTGACTAGCTGTGCTCTGAGACAGTGAAAAGTAAGGATTAGAAAGTCATATGCTTACCTAAGTAAAACCTGCTCTAAATAAGCTGCTCTGAATAATTTCATCAAGTAAACAGAACTGACCCTAGTACAGACTGCAACTCAGCATGAGATGAAATATTAGATTCTGTTTCCCATAAATGGAACCTTTACTTATAATTATGCAATTGCTTATAATTATGCAATTGCTTGAGATATTAATTCTTGTTTCCCACAGTGCATGTGTGATTTCTATGTCCTATGTTGACTAGGAACCCCTAAAGAACACCTGTTAAAATTGCAATTTTTCACTTCAACCTGAACATGATGTCCCAACTGCTTCTTTATTTATGTCCTGCACAGAACTGCCATAATGGAATAGAAATCAGATGTATGAATCAAAGAATGGACGTTACCCCTAAATTACAGACTAGTAAATGTCAAAATATACCCTTATTACCAATTTCCATGGTCAGGCATTGTAATCCCATTTCCCTACCTCTGCCTCTAAATTCCCGCTCTATTCACTCTATATATACATACAGTGTGAAAACTGTATTTCAGCCAATCTTATGGCAATTTTGTACAAGGCAAGAAAATAATTTCTGCTCGTACTTCACTAAGAAATAAAAAAGCTTTAATCTTCTTTGTTTTATTATAACCTTAGTGCAGAGGGAAGTCTGTTGTAAAACAGAACTCACCTGAACAAAAATTCCACACAAAAAAAAGAAAGTTTCATATTAGAATAGTGAAAAACTCATCATATCCTAACCAAACATCCAACTGTGTAGCCAACAGAAATGGTCAGTACTAAGAGAGCTTTTATAAAGGGTTTTTGCTTTCAGTACTTTCATATTTAAATACCTTGTTCAACTAAAAACAAAATAAAAGCTCAAACTCTGTTCTCCAGAAGCTTACTATACCTCAAGGCTTTTAATCAAATGAGTAAATTCTTCCCATACTTGAATTTTTCTGATGTTCACAGAGCACTGAATACAACAATGAGGCAGTAGAAGTAAAGTATTTTCAGTGCAATGTTTTACATCAAACCACGTGTCATTACTAAAAGAAACGATACACACAGCATCTCGACATGCTTATGTCCCCTTTCCAGGGTCAAATACAGATCACAGCCTAAAACACAGTCATCAAGAAACAGTGTCCACCTTTATCAAAGGAAGCCTTTAAGTTAAGAACCTGAGTTCCTAACAGTGCTCGATTTCTTACTTGAGGTAGGAGCCTGTGTGGTACTTTCTGCAAGCCCGTAACACTGTCAAGCCCTGTAGACTTTACATTAGTGTCACTGCTTTCTAATGTCTCAATGAGGCTCAGGGAGTGACCAGCACCAGTTAAAGTATAAATACAACCATGATTGCAAAACCTTAACGCTCAAGACCCTATTTATGATGAGCAGAGTCATGCACAGGTCTGAGCCTCCAGTGGGACCGCTGCAGGCTGCATGAAGAAGCAGTGAGCTAAATAACTGGGATGTGGTCTTATGTACAAGAGCATCCTCAAAGTTAAAGGAATCATGATCTACTTCTTCAGAAGAGCTGTACTTTTAGGGCAGACAGGGTCTATACCACTGTTGAATAAAAAAATGAGATAAACATCAAAACCACATTTTCGAGGATAGGAGAAGAATCGCTATCCCAATTAAGTGAATCACTGGTTAATCCACATATGAAACCGAGGGAAATATGCTTATCTTTTAAAATGTGTAAATATATGTAAAGATTGCATAAGCACACTTTGATAGGAAGTCTATCGTAAACATTCATATTTTTTTACTGTTGTTTCTTAAAATAATTTCTGTTAAAATATGCATACAAGAAATACATACCTCTCCATTCTCCCTCTGTAACTTTGATTTTATGGATAAGCAATAGTTGACATCACTGGTTTTTCTTAATTCTTAAAAAAACAGAAAATAAGGAACATGTGAAAAAATGTGAAATAATTTTTCATACACAGACTTGGAATTCTCAGTTGCAGTAGTACAGCTAAAAAGGAAGAAAAAGTTACAGATATAAAATGCATCAAAGAGTTTACAATGCAACAATCTAAAATCAGGAACCCTCTACTTCCCAGAAGACTCATATTTTTAAGTGTGAAATGAAACTCAGCTGATCATCTAGAAGATCTCTTTTCCCAATCTGTGATTTGCAATTTAGCATCATTTCTTAAGTTCATATAATTTCTAAAGGAATGAAAAATCAAAACCCCTCGTGAAAATTAAATCAGATCATCTTTCATATAAAACACAGGGGTTTATTCTATTTTAAATTATGGACTTAATTTCTTTTCAAATTAAAGGAATATTTGCAAGTAAGATTAATTTTAAACTTCTGACTATAATAGCAAGATTTTGTTTGTGTGCCACTGCACCAACTTTGGTATTATTACTTCTTATTTATGTCTGTACAAATGAGACCAGAGACTGAAGATCATATTGGTCTTTCAGCTGAATTCAACGTAATTCTGTGTTTTGCAGAAAAAGTCCTAAAGGATTACAATAATAATAAAAAAAATTACAAAGTCAAGTGTTCCTATCTGAAGAACTGCCAGAATTAAGACTGCTCTGTGCAATTTCTCCTGCAGTCTGAAATAATCAGAGAATTTATCTGCAAAAATCTAAAATGCCTCCAGGGAGTTTGCACAAACCTTTACTATATACAATAGAAATGCCTGTATGTCTGACAAATGTACCCTTTCATGTATCAAATACGTTTTGAAAGTAAGGTAATAATTTAAAATGAGAAGTTCCCAAAATCATTTGGAAAAAACATGTATGTTTTCTATAGTCTAACTTAGTGAAACAGCGGAACCATTTTGTTTGAAATTTCCTGAAATAATTCACCAGAGACAGTTGTAGTTATGGACTGTTTCATCCACAATGGTGAAGATTTAGTGAAGTTTTAAGCAAGTGAACACTAAAACTTATAACTGGGAAGTATTAAGCACCTCTAACTGTATTCAAGGGGAATTGCTCTAGCACAGGCTGCAAGCCATTAAAAGAATAAAATATAATCTGGCCTCCAAAGTGTGGTAATGTCTAAAAGAGATATTGTAATTTCTTTCATTCTGAAATGTAGGACAATTTAATATGGCAAGACTGTGAGAAAATAGCAAACTGTACAGCTGTACACATTAACACGTCTTTCCTCACAAAGTACGAACATGATAAAATTCTCCAGACATAACATTACCTGTAGCAATTTGGTGGAAAATTACTGGAATTGGCTCTGTTGTAACTAACACATCTTCATCGTTATCAGAACTGGAAACATAAGTGTTATCTACAAAAGAAAAATACTTCGCATGGTGAAGTCCCATTGTGTTCTGAGAGCCCTCTCCCGTGTTTCTGGTCCCACCCTTGTACCACAAGGAACCACTCCCAGGATGGTTAGGGAAGCTAAGCACTATCCTCCTAGTGTGTTTGGTTTTTTTGTCTTGAGATTTTTAGCAAAAAGAAAGGATGGAAGATTCAGACCCAAATTGTATAAACCAAACCCCTGGAGTTTGATGTAATTGCTTTTATGAATCACAGCAAGAGCTGCTCTGAACCATCCCACAAGGCTTACTGTGGCGAACCTTTTCTGAAATTAATACTTGTTCTCTGCTTTTTTTTTTTGCTATGCCTGACGCTAAAACTCAAGCTATATCTGCCATGCAGAGTGAAGGCTGAGAACTGTTTGTTAACAGTCAATTATACAAAATACCTGTGCCTTATTTTACCTAGTCACATAAAGGTTGTTTGAAATTATTTCTGATCAGTGGATAACCTTTCTCATACCTGACTAAGAAAAAAAGAATAAAATTCCTCCCACTTAGCAAAAACGTTAGGTGTGGATATGAATATGATGTCTATCCCAAATTTTCTTAAAAAAAACATAGGGATTAGGCTGAGGGGTGTGTCTGTTGGGGGGTGGGGGGTGGAGTTTTTTTGTTTGGCTTCTTTTTTTGATTTCTAACCAAATGTTTACTAACAACAAATGAGAAGCAGCAAGGTTTTGTGTACTATCTGCAGAAACTAACTCTGCATATATTGCTATATAGCCTATGAAAGCAATGATATTTTGTTTTCTAATGATCTGGGCTAAATTGAAATTTATGCTCTAGAGAAGAAAGGTTGACTATTAAGATAATCACAGATAAAGAGACAAAACAGAAAACTGAAAGAAGGACTTATCTATGACAGGTCTGAACACTCCAGTTTTACATCAGTGAATTTCATGAACTCACATGTAATTTTAAATCTACTGCTGCAACCTCAAAGCCTTTGACCAAGGTGCTTCCAGTGAAATGTTAAAGACATTAACATTAATTGAGAGGAAAACTCAGTAACATCATCCTTTGTATCACAGCAGTTTTTAGTCACCTTTATCAAGAGGAAGCCTGGGCTGACAGCTGTTCCTTGCACAGTGTGCCACACTGCCTGGGCAGACCAGCAGCCACACTGCCACACACAGATGGGCGCTGGGGTTTTCCTGGCCACATGGGAAACAGCCTTTCTGCCACATGCACACACATATGCTGAGTCTGGCACTGTCCCACACCTTCACCTGCCTCACTCCTCCACTGTCCCACGAGGCGCTCTGAGTGATCCATGGTTGGCTCAATACGCACATGGCGTGTGCAGGCAATGCTGCAGGAGGCTACACCCCTGATTCCCGAGTGCTCCAGTGGGCACAGCAACCTGCTCCATCTGCTCAGCTACATACTGGGCACAGGGACATGTTCTAGAGCCACAGTACTGTGTCAATTAAGTGTGGTCTCTTTAGCCAGTATTCACTCCTTCTCTCACTTGTTGGCAGGAGAGGCAGCGAATTATGTCTCCAGAACAGCTGCATCTTATACGGTCCACCAAGCCCTGCCTTGCCTGAATTTGCATAGTCCTCCTTGTTGTCATCATTTCAGTGTCAGCCTCACCATGCTGGATAGTTCCTGTGTATAAACAACACCGGCCAACTCCTTTCCCAGGCTTGAGAGTGCAAGCTACTGCTAAAGAATGTAATGAGCTGGGGTAACTGAGGGAACCATTTGGCTTTAAGTATATCTAACATCCTATATATGGATTAGAGAAAGCCTATCTTTATGCTACAGCTTACTGCTGTACAAAACCCAAAGAAATGCAGTATGTTCTGTACAGAATAGACATACATATATGGAAAAAGCTATGCTCAGTTACAGGTTTTATAGATTTTAATTATATTTTTATGCCCATTGTCATTCTTTCTTGGCAGCTGAGCAATATAATTTTCACTGCCAAGTTGGTTTTTTTTTCCTTGTCTATTTGGCAGTTATTAGGGTTTTTTTTAATCTTCCATCAGCCTGATGAAACTTGAAATTATCATATTGGCTTTGGTTTGTTTTCTTCAACATCCAGTTTCTAACTCACTACACCCAGGAACACCTCTCCTCTTAAGTGGTGGATCTAGCACCTGGACCTAGTGGAGGGATGCAGCTGCCAAGCTGGTTCACTCTGCTGCAATCTAACGAGGTCTAAGAAAAGAATGTTTCTTCTAACAGGTGTGTAACCCATAAATCACTGGGATAAAAGACTACAGCATTTAAACAAGTTTATGTCAGCCAACACAAATAATTCCGAACATGTATTCATTAGCAAAATGCTTGTTGCTCTAACAGCTCTCACAGGAGTCATGATATACTCATATTAATGCCACTTAAGTCTACTCACTGATGTTATATTCTATAACTGCTCCTTATGAGTATTATTTTCACCAGCTGTATCAATGTTATGAAAAAATTGTTAGAAGTATTTTTTTGGAACTGTTATTACGTGCCTCTGAACTCTGCAGTTATATTTTCACAATTTCAGCAATGGATATCTAACTTTCGGATATTACTGTGTCAGTAGTTCCTGTTAAGTTTTCAATATGCCTTTGTGAGTATATTTTTAGCTTTCATTCATAATTATGAAACTTTGAAACACCTTCTATTATTGAAAGTTGTCAGGTCACATTACGGTTTCTATAGGTACAATTTAATACTCAGCTGTTTGTATTTGATGCTTTCTGAAGCAATTCAACAACAGCTACACACTGTTATCAGTGCCAAAGTGGTGATGTTGCATACACAACAGCAACGCAGACAGTGCAGATTATGCATATCACCTAAAGTTCTTCTTACAGTACCTAAAATTTATTTCCGGTGGTATCATTTTAGCTGAATTAACATAATTCGTATAACAAATTAATTTCTTTTCTTTTCATACATGTATTGAATGCATGAGCAATTTATCTGATGATCAACTCTGACAGCCTTGTCCTGGATTTAAAAATTCAATCCACTCCGTATTACACACTTTTAATCTACAAAGGATACAAGTTTAGTAAAGCTACGCGATAACGGGCTTAAACCTTGATCTATAAAGATTTATCCTGTGAGAAATTCTATTTGATGAGCATGTGCTGTTCTGAATTCTATTCAACTAGCAGCAGCACTTGAAGAACACCTTCCAGTTGAGGACATCAGCACAGAGCTTCCCAGATCTGACACCATCACACCCTGACATGTCCCTGAAACACCCCTTAAAATAGGTGCCAGAGAAGAGAGCCACAATCTGCAGTAACATTAAGTTAAAGATTTAGGACAAAGACAGGAGACAAAGAACCAGGGTAACCGAGTCAAAATGAGGATTTTATGATCACAGCTGTAAAATGGCAAAATGTCATTATCATTCATTCCTAACACACTGAACATCTCTTCATCATGAAGCACACATAGACCCTGCAAAAACTTGAGATATGAATGGAACCAGGTCTTCCAAAGCCTTGAAGGGTTAGATCTTAATCAGTAAATATGTGCTGGTTTACTATTTGCTCCAAGCTAACTATAGTGTGAAATGCTATGTGGATTTAAAATATAGAGGGTGATGGCAGAGAATAGTCATTAGGTTTTAGGGCCATCAAAGTCACTCAAGCTTGTAGGCGAGCAGGACATGCTGCAAATAACATTCATAAGGGAAGCTTGAGGTTTGTCAGACAGAAGAGTTTACCAAGAAATAAGATCTCATGTGCTGTGGGAGTAACTGCTGCTGGTGCAGTGTTCCAGCTTGCCATTTAGTTAGGGGTTCCCAGAGGTCAAATTTTGGGAGGTTTAGTAGAAGAAACTGCTAATAACACATGATGAAGATTTTTTCCAACTACTTGTTTCTCCATTCACTGTCAGCCCAATGGGGTAAACAGCAAATCAATTTATGATTGTGCATTTTATGAATCTTAGTTTCTCCCCTTTCTACATGTTGACTATACTAGTATTAGTATAATTTTCCTCTTCAGTTTTTACTGGTTAAAAAAACATATCTAATAACGGTTGTTAGCTCTTCCCATAATTCACAGTTTTTAGCACCATTGTCGATTTTTTCTATATCTGCTTCAAACAGTCTGTTTTGATCAGATATAATCTACTGCTTATCAGTGAAGAAGATCAAAGTCACACTTCTTTAGAGCTTCTAAAAAAACGAGAAATATTTCTTTGAGGAATATTACAGAGATGTTATGGATAAAGATCAAAAAACTATAGAGGGTTTCATATAATTCATGGTACTTACACTATTAAAAAATCAGAGGTGAATAATGTGGTGCAACCCAACAGTACTACCATGCACCTTTACTTGCACAGTGTGTGTCATCCATTTCCCTCTTCTGTTTCTGCTAGCCTGTGCTGCCTGGAGCATCTGTGCAGTCTCTTTGTGAATTGGGAAAATAAGCTCAAAGAAAACTAGTTTTTGCTTTTACCTGGTTGTCTTTCCTATGAATAATTCCCCTTTGGCCGCATGATTACACAAATGCTTTTGCCAACCCAGCTTTGCAAGCTAACATTACTGAAGGTCCATGTATGAATGCTTGGCTCCAACTAACCCTGAGAAGCATCAGTGCACAGTCCACAGGCTTATGTCAGAAAACACTAGTAGTCTCATTAAGGTCTAATGCAGAAGTGGTTTGCTGGCCCTGTGCCAGGCTGCTCACTCTTTAAAGATCAAGCTTTATCTACCATGCCAAAGAGAGGCTGGGCACTTCCTCACTCCTAACACTGCTGGCTCCAGATGCAGAAAGCATTGCAAGCTCTGGTCCCTCTAAGCTTGTGGACCTATGTTCTCACCCTGACTCATCTGATAAAGGATGCCTGAAAAGCAGAAATGACTGTGAAAACAATTTAACTAATGGAAAACGATTAGCAGGTTAGCACAAGATGCACCTGGAAGACATCAACACCCTTTCAGATATTCTCATCTGAATATAGCAAATTGTGGCAACATGCATACATGTGTCATGTACAAGAATGTTGCACTGTACCTGGGTAATCCTCAGAGACATGCACTGAATAGGATACACTGTAAAAAGAAAACAAAAACAAACAACAACAAAATTAGAAACAACAACATTTACTGCTGGCATTACATTTTTTCCTGCTCCTCTATTATTTTATGCTTATTTATAGGTTACTGACAGTTCCCAGAACAGAAGGTAACAGCTATTTTGATGGCTTTTGAAGTGCTCAGCTGAAAATAAAAATCATCCTGCCCATTTTGAAAGCTTACTTTGCTAGATTGGTACATCCTGATTTCAACCTTCTTAAAAGGATTATCAAGGCTGTGCTATATTCCCTTGAGAGTAATATTTCACAATATCTGTACTTATGATTAAAAAAAAAAAGGTCACTCTTTGAACACCAAAACTAGTAAATCCCAGTGTTCTCTGCATCTGGCTTTTGGGTTTGACTCAAGACTCAGCAGTAGGCTTTCTCACAGTCTGAGGCGCTTTTGTACATTCCTGTTAGACTCAGCAAAGGCTCTGGATGGCTTCATCTCTGTTCTCTTATCAAAACTCCGTATTTTACATGGTATCTATACCTTTTTGTCAAGCTGCGTTCAAATCATATTTGAAAGAGCCACAGTTACACTAAAGGGTAGCTTCACTACGTGGATAACCTGAATCTGCTTCATGAGAAAAGTCATGCAAACACACAGTCCTGATCCTCCAGCCCAGTCCACATCTGCTTTCCCTACCACCCAGGGAGATCTTCACTAAATCCACTGCTGAGAGCACAATAAATGGACTGATGGTCTGCTCAGTTATCTAACCACCCATCAAGTCCTTTTGGATTTAAATTTAATATGCATCTTGATTCTTGCATTAAAAACATTCAGGTCTGCCTCATGCTGAAAGCTTTCTATTGTATAATTCATGTTATTTCAATTCTAAATCCTATAAATTTTTTCAACTTACATATTTAAATAACATGTGGTGTGGGTTCATGTCTGTAGTGAGTCAAGGAGACAAAGGCAAGATGGCAAAGTCCTCTCAAATTTTGGTATTATACTTGCTGAAAAATTGCTGGTTCAGGGTATCTTCCTAAATGACACAAATACAGCTTCCACGTAGACAACAAACTAAACCCAGGTATGATTTTTAACTTTTCTGTCTCAAGGACTTCTGTTAAATGAGCTCCACTTTTGCAATCCAGTGACTGTAAGAGGCAATCAATATAGAAAAGTAGGTCCCTCCCACTTGCTTCCACAAGTCGATCTATTGACACACAGTTCTGTCACTTGTTTTAGCACATCATCTATTCTAGGTTATTTTATGTATTGTTTGATTAAGAGGCAAAGATGCCTGTTTCTTCAACATCTGCAAACGTTCCCATAAATTGAGGCAGAAAGTGTTTATTACAGCTGACCACAGATTTCATCACACAACTCTTGATAGCCTCAGTCAAGCCAATTAAAATCCCCTCATTGTGCACATTCAACATATTTTTTTCTTTTAATTACCTTTTAGACATTTGGTATAGACAGTTTCTGTATCCCCTGATGCAGAAGTATTTCCCCTAAGGACTACATTATTTAAATCTAATTAATCTGTCATGATGTAAAACATCACTGGTTTATATAGGGAAATAAGGAAAATTCCAAAATAAGGAAATGTTATACCTCAGTGCAGTCATGTATGGAGAATTTTGCTCTGTTGTATGCAAAAAAGAACATATGACCAACAAAACCTCCAAGATGTGAACTGAGAGTCTGTTATCATCAAAACCCATCTTCTAGATGTTGACTTTGTTTCCATGACTTGTTCCATCTCCTACCAAAAGAGGTACTTCAATCTTCCTCTTTTAGACTGGCTGCTTGCACACCCCTTTGCTGCCTTCAGGATTCCTATATACGGGTTTGTTTTAATACTGAGAACAAGAACAGGGACTGGAGTTACACAACTTCCATCAGTGCAGATACTCAAAACTCAGCTGGGTAAGGCTCGCAGCAACTTAACCTAATTTTGAATCTGAACTTGACTTACTCTATGAGCACATGTGCAGAAAACCTGTGGAAGGATGTGACTCTTCCTTTTTCTTAATCATGTGGTTATCTGTGGCTGCAGCAGCTGTGGTGATGCTAAATGGAAACCGGTAACCAAAAAATATACTGTATGTCTTGTGAGATGGAATAAATTAAAAGGTTCATGAAAATTCAGGTTAGAAGTAGTCCCAAACCATCCTCTGTGATGACAAATCCAGGGTCTGATCCAATACCCAGTGAATCCAGCAGTAGGAAGAATAAATGGCTTGGGCCCCCAGAGAGAAAGGTGATGGTGCTTTGCTTGGGCTTGTCATCTTGTTAGTTATGCGTGGACTATGGAAGCAAAAAGTGGAAATAAAACTAATGAACAAAACAACACTGGGAATTGTGTCTCAGCTCACCTCTGTGATTGTCACATTTTTCTGCACTCAGGATAAAATGATGCCTACTGACTGTGAACATGATTTGTCAAAGAACAAGATATACAAGGCTAACAAAGGTCTCAAGAGGCTCCTGTCGTGAAGCCACCCAAGCGTTTTCCCACTGACTTTAACAAAATTTAGATCCAAGACAGGAACACTGTGATGGCTTACAGCCCCTTAGCCGGCACAGACTTCAGTAAAGATGCAGATGTTCAACACCTCTCAGTGTTAAATCCTCTCAGAGCCAAGAAAGCCTTTACTGAAGCAGCTTTCTTGTTTAAGCACCCAGAAATGCAACTGGAATTAATTTAAGCCTGGTCCTCACACAGAAGTACAACATGATTATTCCAGTGAGGGATGTGATTTTTCCTTCTGGCAATGCAGTTCCTCTGTACAACCTTATTGTAGTTACTAAATACAGCTTATAGCACTATAATTTATTTCCATTCCCATAAACACATTCTAACCATCACCATTGCTTGTTCAGTTATATTGCTTTAGCTACATGAATACAGCTAAACTCTTAGGTGTAACCAAAGCCTTCATAATGGTGCTATTTCTGTTTTACTCAGCCCAGACCCTCTTGACCCCTAAGCTCAGAACAAGTTTTAGACAAGAAATGGTCTAGTAAATTTTTTGTTATTTAACAAACAGTAAAGCACCACGTGAGATATTAGAGGGAACCATCATGTTTCACTGCTTGTATGTGTTTAATGGAAATTTCTTATTGCTTGAAGTAATGTCAGTATCCACAGCCTTGGCTTAGTAAAACTTTTAATCACAGGGGTCTCATTGTAAGCATATTCCAATGTGTTTTAACCATATCTGTTCCTACTTCAGAAAAATTATTCTGCAGCTGTTCATCTCCATTGGAGAAATAATTCATCAACTAGATGGAGATGCACCATGTAATTGCTATTTTTCAGGTTAATCTGTCCCAATTGAATAAAAAACAAGCAGATTCACCTGCATTTAACATAATTTCTTAAAGCCAGTTTAAAAGGAGTGGAGAATCCAAACTGATTATACTACCAAAACCAATTATAACTGATTATATTACCCAAAAATTGCATCTCTAGGGCAAAGAAAAATTTTTGTGAAAACTGAAAAAGACATCAAAAGTTACTTTGTCAATGCACATTCATAAGAAGGAAAAGAACCAGCTTCACCTCCCTACATCAATTTACAAAATTGCTTCCTGAGCCTTGAACTGCAGTTTTACTTATCACAATACAAACGCCAGGATCAAACATGCATCCTAAAGCTACAACAGTGATGCTGTAGCTGCGATGTAGCTTCCCATCAACTGCACATCATCTCAGCTCTATGCCACCCATAGTTTCTCTCTAGGAAAGAAACCCTTTAAGCTGAATTTCCAACTGTTTAGCACAGCAGGATCAGTGTGAAGCATCTGGCAGAAGTCTAAGATTTATGCTGATGGAATAGTTATGACAATTCAACCCACTCTGTTCCGTGGCAACAATTGACTTACTGCCTTATTAAGTGTGGAAACTGTGATCTAGTTTCTATTCCAGTTTTAGTCATCTCTAGTAGAGTCAGAGCTCCATGTCCTAATGTTATAGCTTGCAAACTTGTTGAAGAAAGGAAACAAGATTTTTTGTCATGTGGAGTCTTATAGTAGTCTAATGCCAATCTGTAACAGGATACAAGAAAAGAGTAAGTAGGACTTTCTTAATGCATCCGGAACTACACAATTCAGAAGATAATATTTTTTTTTGCTTACAATATCCCAAAATCTCAGATCTAACTCATCAATGATGTAATTCAATAAATTAATGGGATGCACAAAATTTTATACCTGAAGAATACTAAGACTCACCAAAGCAAGCTATGAATAAATATGTAAGATTAAATGCAACCATAGTATTAATTATAAGCCTACATCAACATCTGAACATGTTCACGAGATGAAAAAATATTACTGAAACTTTGATACAAAAAATAAAATTATACTGGTGACAACTTTGGACCAAAGGGCCTTTTAAATGACCTCCATAACACTTCTGAAAGCACAACATGATACAGAAATGGTGCTTTTACTCACTTCCAGGTGAAGCTGTAGAAAGGAATAAGGTCCAACTGAACAGATGCAACTGAAATTGCATTCTTTCACAAGTTTCCAGCTATCAGCTCCCAAAATTCCTACTTATCTTCACTATCTACACATAACATGCAGCAGTAGATCATCACTTCACAAACGTCCACTACTTATAGAGAAAATATTTTCACTTTCATCTTCAAGCCTTTGTTTTCTTATCTTTGAAAATGCTTTCAAATTCCTGTTATTGTCACAGTCTTTACCCTTCTCTTCTACTTCAATAAGACCACCATTTGATCCTGAAAACAGACCATTCCTATTGCTTTACTTCTGAGGAGCCTTTTTCTTCCAACAAAACAAAATTGGTTCCAAAAAAGCATTCCAACATGAACAAAAGCCACTCTCATTTCTAGCAGCTGTTCTGAGATCCAGTATGAAGCCTAATAGCTTGACAATAAATCACGTTGCAAATACAGGGAGGAAATTACAATTTTCAGAAGACACAGTGTGGGATTCCACCCGAACAAAACTTTCAGACTGCATTTCTGAAATAGCTGACCTTTGAACAAGTGCCTTAGAAATGGTAGGACACAAAGGTATTTAGGCATTGGCCAGATGAAGAAGTAGATATGGTATTTACACAAAAAATTTGGCTTACTTAAAAAAACCTAAAAAAAACAAAGAATTTTTTTTTGTAATTGACCTTACATGAATAAAGTCATGTGAATTAGAATTCAAAACTAAAATTTAAACACACTTCAAAAGGCTTCAATGTCAAGTGTTTCTTCCAATTTTTACACAATTACATGCATGCAAGTAATAGCAGAAGAGACTCAGCAGCCATAAGCAGCAATTTTCTATGGCAAAAAAATACTGTCTGTTTAATGGACATTTCTAAAAGACTAGTTTTATAAAGTCACAACCTGGAAACAACCATTTTGTTCTATGCTGAAAACAGAACAAATAAAGATACTTCAACAGCTATTGAAAAATAAGCAAAAATTACTACTGTGTTACTTACAGCTATGACAAAGCCACTTAATGCAAACTCTCAATTTGGTGTTCAACCGCCACAGCTATGAGTGAATGATAATGTTAGGCAGCAAGAATAATCTCACAATATTAAAGTTAATTTTAATTTCTGTTACAGAATTTAGATCTTGAATTAAATCCCACTGCCATCCAAGGGAGACTTTAGTACTGTCAAAGATTACAGGCAATTTGCACAGACAGTAAAAGAATTCTGGTGCCCTATCACACTTCCTGTTATTTCTGGAAACAAGTACTTCATTGATCGCTTTCCTAAAAAATTCAATATGTATTTTGAAGAGTGCATATTTTAGTGAGCACTTTTCCCACTTTGTTTGTCAGTTTGTTCTTGGGGTTTAGTTTTTTTTGGTTTTGTTTTCTTAGTATTTGCAGATTGCTACACTACTGGACTGTGAAGCATTTCACATCCATACTATTTTTTAGATTTCTTGATTAAAACAATCTTTATGGATTTCTAAATAGCTTTTGAAGTACCCTTTAAAATGTTTTGAATGTGCATATCTGCATCTCAGCAAGTTTTTTTCAGATATAGAAGCCACTTTAAATCTCCTTCTGAAGCACCTTACAGAATACAGAAAGTTCAGTGAGTTTCTGTATTCCTTGTGATCCAATAATTGATGACCCAGTATCAGTCACAGCTATTTTTTGCTGCTAGAGCCAGAAGCTTGCAAAGAATTGGAATTTGTGCACATGCCCCTTTCCCTATACATCCAAACTCCCCATGGTGCACCAGCATTTACACAAAAAAGAATAACAAGTGACTCTGAGTAATATTTTCCCCTGGATGTTGGAGAATGTGCGTGTGTGATGACATATGAAAAGTCCCAGACACATCTACTGATGACAGACGTGAACTATTCCAAAGAGAGATGAGCAGTGTCTATGCATCAAAAATGGCACTGCTTTCGTTTCTTGACATAACCTGGGGGTACAGAGACACTGAGTCAAAATTACTATAGTTTGCATTTGTCACTAAGAATAATTGAACTACTGGTCCTCTCATGCAACAAGAGTGCATGTGAATCAAATGGGGAATGTTACTCATCAAGCCCTGCTTAATTTAGCATGTCATTCAAATAAAAAGGACTCAGAAAACTGCAGCTCAACCGTTTCCCTTTTGCAAAGCTTCCAAATAAAAAGGCACGACAATTTCTAGTAAATACATCACAGTTGGCAAGATTCATCATCACTCCAGCAAACATGCAGGCACTTCTCAAAACAAAATTAGCAAATCAAGGACACTTGGGAGGAGGTGGGGAGTGGTGAAAAAGTATGTGCTGTGTGTCATTCTGGAAAGTCACATCCAGATATACCTACTTGTGCAAAACCAGGTTGTCTGCAATCACATCATGCCAGAATCTGACCTTTTCACCCACAATGACAAAAATCTCCTTTTCTTGCAGTCATCCTGTTTGAGCAGGCCCAGCTCCCTCCCCTCGACATGGATGCGCTTTAAACTTCTGTTCTGTATTATTCCTTCTGTCCACTGATGCCACTGTTTTAAATTCTCTGTCTATTTGATTTCAGTCTTTTTCAGGAACCCATGCACAAAACAAACTCAGGACAAACTCCTGATCTAGCTCAGCAGCAGCCAGAGTAGCATATAGGATCATAGACTTTGGGAGCCTAATTTCCATGACTGGGTCCATCTTCTGGCACTATGTGCTTTCTACAGGTTGATTTTTCTTTGGGTTTGGATTTTTTGTGGCCATTTTAAGGAAGAAAGCTTTTCCTCTCTTCAGCTTCTACCTTCTCATTCTGTAGCACTGCTGTCAGAAGACACCCTGATGTGCTTTTTTGGGGCCAATTAAAGCCATGAGGTTTTGTTGCATAGCGTTCCTACTGGAAGGCTGTCCTGAGCCTCCTGCATTTGTAATTCTAGTGATTTGACTCTCAATTCTGATCAATTAAATAGAAACTCCTTGTCCAACCCCTGTACAAAGTCCGTGTGGCAATCTTACCAAAAAAACCAAAAAGACACAAAAAGAAACTATAATGAACCCAAGGCAGAGACACAAGGTGAACTGCAAACTGAGCAGTTACAGTGATCCGAGAGTGTCTTGTCATAGGAAACATTATCTGATCATTTTAGCAGATAATTTCAGCATCTTAACAGTCATCAAACCCAAAATATTATATAAATCCCATATAAATACCTGGAAGCATTAACTGTTTAATTTCATCGTGTCCCTAACAAGTGGAATGGCTCCTTTACTTTATGTCCAGTGTTCAGCTGTTAAGAGTTTCAAACCTCAGTTTGGAATTCCTTCCAAAAAGCTTGGAGCCAATGCCTTAGTGTCGGTAAAGATGTTTAACAAAAGACACAAAGGATGTGCATATCCTGATGTTATCTGCCTTAGGCACATCCTTTTGTTCTGATCTCTCCCCAGTCTGGGAGGGTGTCTCAGTTCAAAGGAGAACTAAGATATCTATGTTGGCCAATAAATAATCCCTCTCTTTTAAATTTAGAGAACAGAACTTTAATTAGGAAAAATATATGTAAAGGAAAAGATAACAGTTCTTAACCACAACACATATGTATATATACAATAACAGTCTGCAACAAACCCCTCCACCCCCAAATGACAAGGCAAAACAGTCTAAAAGGTCCTCT
>WBMV01007950.1:115916-167237 GCA_013396655.1 Campylorhamphus procurvoides
GGGGTTTATTACAAACTGTTGTTATTTGGTTATTTTCTGGAGATATATATATATATATGTGTATTGTGGTTAAGAACTGTTATCCTTTTCTTTATATATATTTTTCCTAATTAAAGTTCTGTTTTCTAAATTTAAAGGAGAGGGATTATTTCTTGACCAACATAGATATCTTAGTTCTCCCTCAAACTAAGACATCAGCAAAGGAGGAAAGTCCTCAGCATCATTCTTCAATCACTCTACACATTAATTAATTAGTTGGCATTTTGCTTGTTTATCTAATGAGGCATTTAACAGCACTGCTGCGCAGGGAAAAAGTAAAAAATTTAAATAATCTTTCTCTTTCATTTTTTGAGTTTTCTCAGATAAATCAAATTTTTCCCTTTTCCCCTCCCTCTAAAGTCAGACCCCAATACTTGTTGGTACATCTGTAATGCTTATTTATAGACTAAAACAATTTTTTTTTCTGCAAGTTCCATACTCACAGCTTCCATTAACACCAATACTAATTCAATATATCACTTCCAAATACAAAATTTGAATAAGCTTTTATTAATATTCTAAACTAAAACTGCACATATTCAATATGACAAAATCCCATAGGGCAAGATTTTTAATAGATGCTACCTATGAAATTGCCCATCACAGTTTACTTATGCCAACATAATCCATTCTCATAGTTCAGGATCACGGGCATACCTACAACCAGTTACTTATCTATTGCTTACAGGTACACAGTCTGCTCTTCAAGTAAGTAAAGAGGAATGCAGCACCTCTGAAAGTGGCTGGATTACCACTGACCCACATCCTGCACACATTTTAATCCAAGGTAACAATTGCTGTTCCTGACTACTGTGCCACACAGATGCAAGGATTGCTTGCAAATCTGAAGGCTTGGGTCATCCTGCTGTCCCACTACAGCAACACAGTCAAAACCACTCTGTTTTCTGTGGTTTGAGACACAGCAGGCACTACATGGCTAACTGCAAGGCCTGCAGTGTTTGTCTCCTCAATACTAGAGAGCCAAGAATTACAGTGATGTAATTTCCTGTGTGATGCACAACAGGAAACAGGAGACCAGGTCAACCCTCACACCTGGAGACTCACTGGGATACCCGTAGCATCATATGCCACTCTGCTGCGGTCATGAAGAGTATGAAATCACAACCAGCAAATAAAATGGAAAATTCAGTGTAAGATGACAAGAAAGGATCTTTTTTCCCCCCTTTCTTTTCAGACATGACAGTTTTAGTCTGAGGCCACAGGCATACGTCAAACACAACATTCAGTCCTGGTGTCCATAGCATTAGAGAGATGTCAGTAAACTGGGGGAGTAGAGCAATCATCAAAAAACAATCAAGAATCTGGCAGAGCAGGCCAGTGAGGAAAAAAATTATATGGGTCTGGACAGAGAGCTATTCAGAGCATGGCAAATAAATGAGCAAGTATGGTAGGAAATGTGTTGACTGTTGCTACATGTTTGGCAGAGTACAAACATGAATATGGGTATCGTATTAACGTGATGGCCCAAGAGTAAAAGGCAAGCCACAGTCACGTGAAATTAGAGTGAGAAGTGTAACTTGACTCAATAACAGAAATGGAGAACCCCATTAAATGCTGAATTAGTCTCCCAGGAAATGGGTAGAGGGCTAATCACATAGCCATTTAAAGATAGGATGGAAAATGAGTTATAGTAAAATTAATTGAACAGTTTTGCATTGGCAAGGTTACTAGCAACTATGTTTCCTTGGTAATTTCAATGAGTAAAATGTTAATGAGTAAAATGTTAATGAGTAAAATGTTACTAGTAGCTCAGAGACCAAAGCTGTAATTGTAGTTGACCGTGACTCTCAATGTAACTCAGGGAAAAAAATCCAAAAGCGCACCCCTGTACTATATTTCAGTAGTATGCAGAACAACAGGGAACAGCAGGGAATTTCAGTTCAAGTGCTTTTTATGCATTTGAATGGCAGAATTTGCTAAGAGCTGAAACAGTTCTCCTACCAACTTCTCATGAATTTTACCTAATTCTCAATATCACACAATCTCATTTCTTCTTCACGACAAAATGCAATCGAAAGCATACTAAAGTTGTTGGGGTGGGGGGTTTTGTTGGTTTTTGTTTGTTTGTTTTTGTTTGTTTGTGGGTTTTGGTTTGTTGGCTTTTGTTTTGTTTTGTTTTTTGCATTTAGTCATATTTAGTAACAGCTCATCTAATAAAGGACAATTTCTAAATACATGGGCTGTTCTTGAGCCAAAGAATGCTTCAAGATACATGACTATTCACAGAACATTAATTTGATACTATACCCAAACGACTATATCTGAATATCATCTGGCAGATACTCCTACAGAAAATGCTAAGCAAATTATAGAACAAATAACAACAGGTAATTTTAGTACCGTATTCCAACATGTAGTTAAGATTTTAAATACTGTTTTAATTCGTAAAGATGCAAAAAATATATCTCCACCAGTCTTAATTAGATCCCTGTCTTCTCAAAAAACTAATTACATGTCAGATGAAGCACTGGTTTAGAAAGCCCGTGTATTCTTGCAAAGGCAGAGATAATTCTATTCCCAGCTGTGTCTTGCTATATGCCTCCCAGCAAGAAAAAATGCACATTTTTTCAAAAGGCAATCAGCAACTACAAAGCTTTATAGACACTGATTTACCTTTCATGTGTGCTGAGCCACCACATTTTCAAGAGAAATCAGCAGGAACTATCAGCAGTTTTGAAAAACAGAGGCTTGTAGTCCAGATTTTAAAAATAATTAGTCAACAATAATTGTGCAGCAATGACAGTCAGAAAATGTAAACTGTTTATATTCCCTTGAAAATACCTTCAGCACATATCCACCATTTTAGATAATGCAGTGCACTCACAAAGGTAAGAAAAATTTCCTTTTCTTGTGGATTTCAATAGAAATTCATGTATCTTAAAAGTGATTTGGCTACCTAAGCACCTTTTATGAAGCTAGTATGTAAATACCTCAGAAGAACCAGTAAAATGTGACTCATGCTCAGGTGCTCAAAACTGGCACATGATTTTCAAAGCACTCAGTCAAACCCTGTCCGCATGAAATTCCATAGGCAAAACTCTCATCTAGAAAAAAAAAATAAAAAACCCGAAGGTTTATCCGTGTGTCAGTTTCTTCATCAGCAAATTTTCAATTAAAAAATGTCAGACATGATGTACTCCCTTCAGCTCTTCCTTACTCCTTGTTCTGATGGTACAGTTTAGCACACTCACCCACCAAAATGCTCGCCAAAATTTGGAAAGCACCCAGAAGATGAGAAACACTCTGTAGAGTGTAATTTTGTAACCAGGCATTCTACTATTAAACATGGCCAGAAAACTTCTGGTAATGTGAGATTAAAAACAGTAAATCTTTCACTAATACAGAGCTCTTAATCTAAAGATGTCCTCACTGCCTTTAATAAAGACATAGCTATGAAGACTTAATGTAAAGAAAAACTAGATGGCATGAAGAGTTTATTAAATTAAACCAATTAAACTACGTGTATGAAAGAAAAAAGGATCAAACACCAAAGATTAAGTTCTCCCTTCTTGATGTCTCACTGACACCACATGCACTTGAGTGACTTGAAGGATTGCTCAGCTAGCAGTGGTTCAGACTCCAGAGAAAGCATCAGTGGAAGCAGTAATGCAGCTACAAGTGCTCATCATCCTGTCTACTGAGGTCATTGTACAGAGGGACCTAATTACAGAGATTAAAAGATCTGATTCAGACATGCACATCTCAAAATATGGGCCAGTCTCACCAAGATTCAAAGTGTCATCTCAATCATGGGATACATAAAACACAACATCAAACTGCAAAGAGTTACAAATAGGAAAAGCCAAAATAACATATATATGAGCATTCGGGAAGATTATTTTTTTAAGTGTGAGATATGAGACACTTCTTGAGGGATGAGAGTCACAAAGAAAAATCTTCAGGTAATACTGCCCCAAGTGGGTGGGTACACTGCATTTTAATCTCAGAAGAATTCCCCCAGAAGATTTAAAACATGGGTCAAACTGCTCACCTGCTCACACAACTGTTTATCACCAGAAACACTGGTGATGTGAGTCATGCAAGCACCTCAATCAATAAACACCCCCACTTCTTTCAAAGCCCCCTCAGGTGCTGCGGGGTTACTGTGGAGGCTGTTCCTTCCAGAACAGAAAACAAGGAGCTTGGTTGCAGAGAGATTATAGTTCACTCTCTTTTGAAAGGTCACTCACTTTCCATCATCTGATAGCGTCATTAAGCCCAAGAGAAGCGGGATAACTATTTGAAATTACTGCCTGGGGTGAAACGGAACAGTGAAGCTGTACTACTTTTTTGCGCCAGCAAAATTAAAAGGAAAAATAGAAGTCTCCTTTCACATACAGACACATGGGCCTGAAAAATATAGCAACATTTCACTGTTTAATAAAATCCAGTGTAATATTAAGCCACAGAAGTTATTACTGTAGGAGAGTCCATGATGTGTTAATCAAAGAACATTTGAAAAGCTTCATTCTAATTTTAAGTTATGCTAGAGTGTGCGGGACCTGGCCTCATGATGACCCAGTCACCTCCTGGGGCATGCAGTGTTCTCAGCTCGTACTGAGAAGGCTGTGGGAGCACAGGATGCTTTTACAGTATAGGATCCTCAGTGCTCAAAGGAAAATCTAATCTAAATTTAGCCTAAATCACTCCATCAGATCAAACAGCTTTAATTAACAACAACAATGGGGTTAGTAATGAAAGCAAATAAATTTCAAGCTTGTTTCTAAAAAATAAAACCAAACCACAACCAAAAAAACACAACAGCACTCAACAACTTACAATTGACTACTTCACCTTACGTATTACTCAGATGCAAAACTCTGGCTGAATTGAATAGAACAGAAATAGGCCTTTCCTGCCCTCCTCCCAACTTCTGTAGTTGGTGGACCACCATAGGACATATCTACTGCTCTTGTTCTCAACTGCATTTTCTCTGGGCCTCTGCACTGCAGAAACACCATCAAAGTTCTGGGACAATGCCTTGGTGGAAATCCCATGGATGTCCTGAGGGTGGGGGAGATCACCATCTGTGAGGGGAATTTAGGGTACACATGGACATGGTCTGGGGACATGGTCTGGTGGTGGGCTTAGCAGTGCTGTGTTGGTGATTGAGCCTGAGATTTATGGTATCTTTTCCAATCTGGACAGTTCTGTTTTATAGGTGGAAAACAAATACCCAGGAATGACACTGAACTCTGTCGGCTCCACAGTCAGTGCTAGATAAAGAGATCTCCTCTATAACAGGTACCAGATGAAACCATTCTTTTCACAACAAGTTCTTCAGTGATGACAAAACTGTTGTTATCTGTAGGATCTGAGTCTTTCACAGTGATTGTCTCCTGCCAAATACAGGTATTTTTAATCCCAATAGGTGGTTTAGGGTTGACTGAGTTTTGCTGCAGTTTTTCAAGTCATCAGATATATAATCAAGTGCTATATGTACTACCTGCCTAATTTAGCTAGGTATATCCAACCCTGAGCACGTTACACAACAAAAACAACTAATACAGACAACACTCCTTTGCTCTTCACAAACTGCATAACCCTGCTCACTTCTATTTTTCCAGATAACAAAGTTAGAAGGCTCACATGAAAGTGACTGTTACGCATTTTCAATAAAATTAAGATTTTGAGCTTTACTTCTGAAACACTGACTATACATTTTTTACCTTTTAACTTTCACTAAACATAATCATGGCAGTTAACTATCCAGCTGCCACTACTACCCAAAGCAAGGGGATTTTAGCACCCTCACATGTGCTAAACTGTCAGCAAACAGAATTAGATGAGTAGTAACCAGTTTGATTTTTTTAAAAGGTTGAACTTTTACTGATGCTATGTCTCTTAGTAATATAAGAGACAATGGGAACAAGAGGTAATCCCATTGGGAAAAAAAGGTATAACTATACCTCATAACTGGGACAATGCAATTATACAAGACTTTACTGAGCATGAGCACAGTTGCACAGCCACTGATCCTATAATTGTCAGAAGCTTTACAGCAGCAGCAAAGTCAATATAGAGCTCACAGATACAGCAATGCTATAGCAAACTGGTAAGCAAAATTGGAAGAAAAAAAATCATACAGTTAAGTGACTTTAATCTACAGACAAACAAGTCCTCTGCTTATAGATTTTCTTTTGGGTCTTTTGAGAATGTTCCTTGCAACACATATGAGAAAGAAAACTGCTCATTTGATATACTTCACTAATGAATCCTAGCTTTAATGACAAATTATGGTAATTCAAAGTCAATCTCTTAAACAATTTGTTGCACCTCACCTTTAGTGAATTCATTATGTCATTCTAACCTAATGAACATCAGCATAATGTATACTACATCTTTCTGACGTCAAACCACTTGCCTTTCAAAATTGTAATTAGAAAGAAATTACTGAACAATAACTACATTTGATTTATTTTAAAAATAAAATGCAGGACACTAGATCCACTACTAAGTGTAAAATGAAACTAATCTAATTTGATGTCCTACATTTATTTTATGAGATCAGAAGAGACAGAAATGCAGCGTACAGTAAATGAACCTAATACTGTAGGCAAACAGAGGCATCAACTACTTTCACAATGTATTTCCACTGAGCTGTGTTTGTTTTCATCAAAGTATTTGTGCATGCAGAAACAATAGCCTAAATCTAAATCTGAGTCAGGAAACAAAGAAGGGACAGGTGATCCAGACAACTGGAGGTCTAGGCATATGAACTAATTAATTTAGGAGCCCATTCATCTCTTCAGGGTCAGGCAATCCCCTCCAGTAACCTCAGTGACCATATGTTCTCAGAAGAACACAGAATTCTAAGTCAAAGACTGTTTAGTCTGTCTTTTTTGTACCTATTCTTTTGAATCCACAAGCACAAATGAACCTCCTTTCCTTAAGCAAAACCTAAAAGCAACATGCCATTCCTTCTTCTGTAGGAGAGGGCAGGGAAGAGGAGGGGCATTCTTTGCTTTAACCCACAGAATGTGTGGGAAAAGACATGGAGGGTGACATGAACAGGGAATGCCTAGCAATTACATCTCTGTTTTGAACTCCTCCTAAACTCAGTGGGAGCCCTGACATCCATTTCCATAGGGAAAAACTGCTTCCATGTGGTTACAAAGCTTCATAGAGGAGCACGCAAGGATATGTTTCAGTGAGAATCCAGTATGAGAGATGCAAGTGAAATGCCTGCTTTACAATCCATTACACAATCTAGCTAGAGCAGAAAAGGAGAAAAAAATCATAATTTGCCCAAATCAGTTGGCACTCAAATCACACTTAATTTAAATAAACAGACACAAGGGTTCAAGGAGTTCAGCTCTGCCTAGGCACAAATGAAAGTAATGCCAGTTTATTAATAGACGGATAAAACCTCCCAGAAATGGCCTGATGAGTCAGTACGACTCAGCAGCTGGGGGAGATCTTCACAGCCTTCACACACTGTGGACACCAATGACAATGAGGTCTACAGCTGAGGACACTGGCAGCAGCGTGCAGCTTCCTGGAGCTGGCAGTGGGAAGCACTGAACAGATGCACTGGGAATGGGGGCACTTGGGACTGCACTCCAGTTACTGGCACGTGGGGTGATCATCTCCAAACACAGTGACACCCATCAGCAAAGAACCCCCAGCACCCTGGTTTGGCCAAGGGAGCCCTAGACGAGCTACAGCTGACCCAGAGTGTTATGGGCTCCACGGTTTGGGGCCAACACCCAACACGGGCTGTCAGCGGGAGACATTTCCTGCAGCATCTTACCGACTGAGAGGTTACAGCCAGGGCATGGGACACTTCATGAGGTTCCTGGGAAGAGCACTTGGGAACTAATGAAGACTTGCAATGGGAAGGACCAAAGGTGGGCAAAGGTGGTCTGGTGGGCAACAAGCATGGGAAATCAAAGGGACAGCTGAATTAAAGACGCTGGTCCTATGACAACAGGATTCTTGTCTTCTTGCCATGCACTGGGGAAATGTGGGCTGGCCTCTCATGAGCAACAAGCAGGACTACCTGGTGAGCAGCATACAGGGTGGAGGCAGGGAGAGTGGGCATATATAGATACAAATGCATATCATGCCTACTGGGAATATGTGCTCTACCTCACTACCAGCTGGACTGTGTCAGCCTCACCTCTGGCAGGCTACCACACTTGACAACTACTGGCAGACATGGCCTTTGTGCTGGATTTACACAAGGAAGTGTCAACTCCTCTTGTGATACAAAGGAAGAACTATATACCCACCAAAGTATATTTGAAGATATCCTAACTATAATCCTCACAGCTCACAAACTTCTAAAAATCAGTTATTACGGTGGGTTGCCCCCGGCTGCATGCCAGGTACCCACCAAAGCCCCTCTATCAGTCCCCTCCACAACTGGACAGGGAAGAGAAAATTGAACAAAAGGTCCATGAGTTGAGATATGGACTGGAAGAGATCACTCACTGAATACCATCATGGGCACAACAGACTCAACTTGGGGAAATCAACTGAATTTTATTATTAATCAAAATTGGAGCAGGATAATGAGAAGTAAAATAAATCTTAAAAGCACCTTCCCCCATCGCTTCTTCTTTCCCAAACTTTACCTCCTCCCCCTCAGTGGGGAGTGGGGTGACGGTCAGATCATCACATGATGTTCTGCCACTACTCAGTGAAAGGTGTCCTTCCCCTGCTCCAGCATGGAATCCCTCCCACAGGAGACAGTTCTCCATGAGCTTGTCCAACATGTGTCCATCCCATAGGCAATGGTTCTTAACGAACTGTTCCAACACGGGTTCCTTTCCATGGTGTGCAGTCCTACAGCCACTGGCTGTTCTAGCATGGGCCCCCCACAGGATCACAAGTCTTACCACCAAACCTGCTCCAGTGTAAGTTCCTTTCTCCAGGGATGGGCAGGTCTCTGCCAGGAATCTGCTCCAGCACGGGCTTCCCATGGGGTCACAGCCTTTTGCAGGCATCCACCTGCTCAGGGTCTTGTCCATGGGCTGCAGGTGGACCTCTGTGCTCCCACAGAGCACATTTGTTCAGCAACTTTTTTTTTATTTCTTAAATATCACATAGGTGTTATCACCATTTCTGATAGGCCCAGCAGCACGTCCATCTTGGAGACTGCTGGCACTGGCTCTGTTGGACGTGACGGAAGGTTCTGGCAGCTTCTCACGGAAGCCAACACTATTAGCACCCCCGCTACTAAAGCCTGGTCATGCAAACCCAATACAGAACACTACAGAAAGCTTTCCAACTGCACAAACTTGGTATCTAAGTACTAACAAAAGGTAGTAAAAAGGTGTAATAATGATGTATAAACTGTAAAATGATGTCTGCTTTTACTGGGGACAAGTATTACCTAAGAAATCACATTGGCTTGCCAGAAAACAAGCTTGGAGTGATAAATACTAGGTTAGGGGTGATAAATACTTGTTTATGCTTGCAGATTTGTAGCTTTACATTCACCTGAGCCATCAGTGCCTTTGAAGAGCTGAGAGGGATCAAAGTGTGGTCCAGTGAAAACAAATGAGGATGAGGTTTGCGCTTTGCACCTGGCAACTGATTATCTCCTTTACATGGCTTTGAGCCTCATGCTTTCCTCTTCCCCTTATGCAAAATGCTTTGAAAATGACAGATGAAAATCCTATGGTTATTACTCTTTATATGAGGCCTAATACTCCAAAACAAGACACAAATTAAAAGTAAATTAGAGCCCAAATTCTCAAATGGTAAACAGCGGCCTCCCCCTGCATCCCATGGACTCCTCCTGCATGATTACATTCTCAAACCAAGGGGGGTAGCTTATGCACCAGTTCACACTAACTTTACAACAGGAGACTTCTTGAAAACTGCCTCAAAGCTGTGATATGTCAAAGCCTCCATCTCCAAAAGCAACCTGCTCATATTCAATGGAGCTGAGGCTGAGCTGGAAAGCAAGCCCTGTCCTGGCTGATCCACGATTCCACTGCAAGTGGTCTGGAGCAGTGCTTGCAAAAGAGCCTGGGACCAGTCTCCACTAAGGACCTATCCCAGTTCCTTCCAAAGCTGACTCAGATCCCGCAGGAACTTGGCACAGCCCTCAGGTCAGCCACATCATACGGCTGCCAAAGTGGGAGCCACATCTGAACTGATTGTGAATTCTGTGGAGCTCATGTTGGTCACTTCTTCCTGTGACTTCCCAGAGATTCCAAAGGAAATAAGATATGTGCAAGAAGGATCAGACATTTTGAATGGTAAATCAATTGACACGCAGTTTGTCTGAAGATCAACGTTTCTCTAATGTCTGTTGCAAAGTAAAAATATCTCTTCTTGATGACTCATTTTCCACACTAAGGAACGTCTGTGGGTGGGAGAACAGAGATGAAGCAATTCTATTTTTCTGCTCCTATCACTACTGGAGCAGCTCTCAATTCCAGCATGAAATAAAATTGTAGCACTAGCAAGATGTTTCCAGCAAGTGAACTGAACAGCATTGTTTTGTTATCTTTTTTGCCATCATTCTTATCCAGTCATACGACAAAAACAAAACCATTTCAGCACTGTTATGCTCAGCCTTAGAATCTGACCTTACAAACACAGAAGCAGATGTGGGTTTTTTTTATTGCATAACCTACTCAAATGTATGGTAAATTATTTCAAAAAAATTCTTTGCTCTTAGCATTGTGAGTTCAGTCATGCTTCAGTTAAGTTAGAATGAGAGTCCCTATGAATTTAATGAGAATATATTTATCCCACAGGATTAGACTAAACAGCAACTTCTGAGAGTAAGGAGTGACTCAGAAAACCTCTGCAACATTGCTGGACTCCAAAACTCTACGGAGCTCAGCAAGGACTTTCTTCTGTCCCAACCCCCCTCCAGTAACACCAGCTTTGAGTGGAAATATTATCCCTTTTGTTCTAGATGGGGAAAGGCGTGGGATACTGACACTTAGTTTCAGGACAAGTAGGTGATCCCTCTTAGGGAAGGAACAATTTTCACACACTGAGAGCCAGGCAGAAAACAGCCCACAGCTTCTAAACCAGTGTGCCCAAAACAGAAACAGCAGGAAGTGTGGGAAGATTCATCATAAAAGGAGATTTCCTTGCCTCCTCCTCTTTCTCTTGAGCAAGCTGACTCATGGTTTCTCAGCAGCACATGCACCGAGTTTTTCCCAGCAGTGGCAAAGCATCCATTCTAGAACAACTGTAATGAAACTCCAGTGAGCTGAAAGGGGTGACAGAAAAACAAAGGTTTTTTGAAAGGATGGGGTCTAGGAGGAGCTCATTTCAAGGGGGATCAGAAAGCCCTCATCAGACGGTAAGAAGGACTGGGCACCTCTCGCCCTCCAGTGTCCCACCCTGTTACCATACACCTCCAGTGTCTGGTATCCCTCCAGCAGAACTTCAAGAGCCACACTGCATCCTGCACTTTGAGCATCCATTCTACCCTCACCGGTGTGTGTTTCCTCACCTGACTCAGAGGGGAGAGAATGAGGCCGGATGAAGGAGAGGCCAGTACACTTTGTTCTTTGCCACCACCGACAGAGTAAGCATTAAAAAGAAGAAATATTTCTGGGCACAGAAGGTGGCAGAGTTACTCTCTTCATACAGAAGGTCATCCAGATGCAGATCAACCCAAGAGGTCCTAAGCTTTATATGTAAGCATAAATCAAGATTTGCTTCATTCTTATCTTAAGAGGGAAGCCATTTATGCTCATTTTCAGTGAAATATGAATATATATTAATTCAAACTCAAGTGTCTCTTGTTACTTTCAGACAATTTTTTCTAATGCTTTGCTGTGTTGCAAGACTCATTACTTTATAAGGTTCCCTGTGACAACTCAGGAATTCCTTCCCATGCTCTCTCCTTACTAGATAAACGTCTTTATTTATTCAGGTTTAAACATTACACAGCACCAAGACCATTCTCTGTTAGAATCATTAAAAACACAGGTGTCCAGTTAAACCTGTCCAATAACAAATATTTGATATGGTTCATAGATCTCTACCTGAGATAGTATAGTCTTGCAGACTTACTTTGATTTTACACTTACAAGGGAAAAGGATCAAGGTTTGCTCATATAAAGAGACAGGATAGCTGCTTTCAGGCAGAGGAAAAAATGTTCACAAGCAACCACAGGTATACCCAAAAGAGTGGTGCTTTCAGAGAGCACTAGTGCAAGCAGCCCTAAGGATATAGACAGAATAACCAGTCTCCTGTGTGTATAAATTCCTCAACTCAGAGTGGCTCTTGATCTGAGCAGAGATCTTAAGATGCCTTTTCATACTCTCAAGTCATTACCAAAATATATTTACAGATTCATTTCCCAGATTTCCCAATATAAGAGTAACCCAGGCACTTCTTACTGGCTGCAGACCTAAAGGTAGGTAACACTAAATAGTCTGACTAATGTGTGTGGGATATGATGAAGGAACAACAAAAATCAAACAAATCACAAAACAAAACAACCACCCCCCAAAAAAACCCCCAACCAACTAACCAAAAAAACCCAAAACCAAACAACCCCTCCCCCAAAACAAAACAAAACCAAAACAAACAAACAAAAAAGGCACAAAAAACCCCAGAGGCATGAACCCTCCCAAAGGGCAAAACCATGCATAAGAGGCACTAAGGTTTTCTGTTCACTCCATTTCCAACTCAAGCATGATTTTCCTAAAACTTCTGACACAGTCAAAGCACTGACAGCTGTCATATATGGAGGGTTATTTCCCCTGGTAAACCTTTTCAGCTCTGAAATTTTGACAAATGCAGGTGCTAAGCCAAGAAAATCTAGTATGAGTTGCTATTTTATATTGACCTCACAGAAGAAATTACCCTCAGTCCATTTCCTAGCATTAGAGATATAACCACAATAAACAGAATACATTCACCATGTAAGACTACAATTATAAACCTGGACCATACACTGTCCACCTCTGTCTGAGTCTGTAGTACAGAAGTACTACTTAAACACAGATCCTCTGCTAAGCAAGAGACAATAGACAACTAGTTTTGGAAGATCTGTAGAACTTCAGAGAACCCAGGTTACACTGGATCAACTACAATGTCTTTGGGATTCACATTTTAGCCATGAGTAGTAATAACTCATCCAAATATTTGCAGGCATATCAAATCTCTTCTTAGTTGAGAACTTCCAAAAATATATCACTGAAGAACACAAGATTTGTCCACATGAGGCTTAAAGCTTTACTAATCTTTTAAACTATTGTATTATACTTTATTTCTTTTAAGTGCAGGTCAGAACAGAACCTTCAGGCAGAATATGAAAGATCTGCAAATTACTGTCTCAGGGGTTCCTTAATCCATTCATGCCCTATGCCCTAAAGCTAACAAGAATGGAGAAAGGTTTATTTCTCTTACCCTCAATTTTAAACTGATCATGACAACAATCCTGTACTTTCAGTGATAGACTGTTACTTCCTTTGCATAAACGGTTCACTTTTCACAGTTCATTTAGACACCATGAGGCCAGAAGTCTGGCAGAAACATCTTTGCTGATATGTATTTCACAATGATTAATAAGAGGAAAAGAAATGAAACAAAAAGCATTGGAATAAAAATAGAAGAAACCCAGAGGCAAGCACATCAGATAATCCTGAAAGGGTCTTGGAGATTATTTCTAAGATTAAAAGAAAAAAATCCTTGTCCCTCTCCCCAGTTAAAGCAGGATGTTTAGATGAAGTGCAACACCTGGTGTGATGAGAATTCCAGCTGATCTCTGCCCAGACAACCTGCAGCCTCTGCCACACTCAGCCAGCAGACAGAAAAACACTAGTTTTTCACATCCCCTACCAATTTCTCAGGACTGAGCTGCCTGAAAAAAAATACTATTCATATTCCATGCCAACTTGCCTCCCTCTCGTAAAAAAAACTCACAGTGGCGATAAATTCAGAACTACTTTTAGCTTAAAAAGTATAAGTTATTATATTTTCAGCATAAAGTAAAATCTGGTGGCATTAATTTGACAGTTTCTAAAGTCTAAATTTCAAATACAAATTAACACTAGAAAACTGTTGTCAGCCATGAAAACAGAAGTCTACAGATTTTCTGGAAAGCTAAGATTTTCAAAGCATTTTTAATAGTGTATGTTTACAATACTGAAGTACACATTTATTTATGAAAAAAATAATTAAAATTATTTTTGCTAAGGAGTTCTGAACTTCAAATTACAGTGCTTTACTGCACTTTAAAGTTACAGAAAAGACTTTTTTCTCTTTGCTTTGTTCTTTTAATCACTTACCAATATTCAGACAAATTTCATTTCATTTTAATATGGCAAGACTGTCAAATTCTCCATTCCCTCTCTCCCCTAAGAAGTCTCTCTTCCTGATTTGTGCATCAGATTGTCTCCTTCTTCCCAATTTTCTTCTGTTATTTATTTTTTCACCTTCTCTTTACATCAGTTTCGTTTCTCTTGGTCTGCATAGCATTCTAAAAGGGTGATAATTATACAAAATGGAATGGCTTTAAAAATTCCCCATCACTTATTTAACCACTGAAAATCATGTCCCCACTAAACCAAAAAAATTCCATGAGAAGCATACACTTCATGCAGGTGAGTTTTTAATCAAAATGGTAAATATCTTCCAGTTGAAACATTTTTGTATGGCCTTAGTGACTCCTGGAAACTCTAGCTGAGGAACCTGATGTCCTCAGTGCCTTGAGTAGAGTAAGCATCCCATATTTAACACAGTGTCAGACTCTTGCACATGATCCACCACCCCAGGCAAATAACAAACCACCCAACCACTCATTTCATTGTGAAGAGGTAATAAAAGGAAGTCTAGAGGGAAAATAGGCACAGAAGCTGCAGACAAAGGACAAAAAACTGGGACAAAATAAAAAATTTAACTTTCCTTGAGCTGCTGGATGGAGAAAGCAGAAAGAGCACAGGAATAACAGGCCAGGGGTTACCAGAACAGTGATTCCATTTGCTTTGCGATTTCCTTGCCAACAACACAGTAAGGAAGACAAGAAATAATATTGGGCCAGTATCAAAGCTGAGATGTTTACAAACTTCTATAATTAGATAATTTAATATAAAAAATCAATTTAACTGATTTTAATTATGAGAGCTTACATTAATTACATCTACAATATTAATTCAAGCAAGAATGGGGGCTCCCTGTGGCTTGCACAGAGTTATATTACATGACTACCTACCCAGGCAAAGCTACAGTCTCATTCAATCAAGGTCTGTTACTACAGGAACACACAAAAATTGGACTGAAAATTCTGAATCTAGATGTGAGATCCTGAAGGTAAGAAGGGAGGGAATGCCCATACCAGCATTTTTTGCAAATACTTAATGCATATGATGACATGGTTTTTCTGACTTTAATGTAGGTTCACCTGATACATAGGACAGATAAATTGATCTAGACCTCTCAATTACTTTCCATCCTGCCAGGATAGGTGACCTGGAGGTGACAGCAATAAAACTCAGCAGTCAAATCCTGCACTCTGGTAGAAGGCCCTAAAATTATCTTTTTCAAAATCCTTTAGTTAACCACTGATAAATCCTCACCACAGTAACTAATACCATTTGAGACTAAACAGTGAAGGAACTGTAACAGTTTTGTCTGAATATTTCTGTACAACAAGAACTGCTATGTAAGTGAGACCAGTTCTCCCCAAGTTTCCAGTCTATGTCAACAAGTGAGAAACAAGGTTATATGGAAAAGCAGGATGGACACAAGTTGTCAGGGAGGCCTAGTACCACTCCATCCCCCCAGTTTACTCAATCCTTCTAAAATTTACCTCATTCCCACTTTCACTGGGCACTTTTTTACCTCTCCACGTGAGAGAAAAACAAACTTCGGCTGAAAACTGCACTTCACCATTAAAATCCTCCCTGGGCCATATTCCCAAGTACTACAGCACCTTTACTCAAAAGCACTAAAGGGGATGGGATGCATGAGCCTCATTAGAGAATACACAGACTTCTGTATTAAATTCATACTCTCCCTCTTTTCCCCATTCATATCAGGGCAAAGAATTAACAACTCCCATTTAAATGCCAATAGTAACAAATAATAAAAATAACAGTAACGCTAGTGCAAGCAGAGATAACTCATCTGAGGATACAGAAGGTGTATTTATTGTTCTCCTAAGACTTGCCACAGGGGCTATATTGTCAAGTAAGGAAATAAAGTACAAACCCCAATCCCTACTGTCCCCATGATAACTAAATTATAATGTAAGTGCAATGCGATTATGGTTATTTGATACGATCATCTTAGACTTCCAAACACCTTTTACATTTTGCCTGCTTACAAACACATTAAAATGGATCCTAGCTAAATAATTGGTTTTGTTACTTTGGAGTCTGTTCCTTAGCAGAACCCCTACCTTCTCCATGAATTATAGAAATTCCTTTCTTAATGAACCTTTCGACACGTGGAAATGTATTATTGACACAACTCAAAAAGAAGTGTACACTTTGTCAATGCTAAATTATCTTCATTACACAGTAATGCAGAACTGAAACAACAGCTATAACACACAGCATATATGGTGTGCCAGGCTAAGTGCTCCCACTTCAATAGACAGTCTAGAAATCATGGATTTCAAAGAGAAGAGCACCTATTGATTTAATAAAGGAAGCTGAAAGGCTTACACAAAAAGAGATTTGTAACTCTTTGCCTTCTCTAAAATGCAGAGAGAAGGGAAAATAGATTTTTTTCCCCTGAGGAAAACAGAACCGAGAACAGAACGGATGGAGAAAACAGCTTATTTTGATCTTTCACCCTTCACACAACCAAACATCATAGAATCAAATGACCAAAGCCAGAAGGCAAAAATATGAGACATAAAATACAAGACAGAATAAAATTCTATATTAATTCAAGAAAGTTAGAGAGTTATATTAAATAATATACTTTTCAATCAATCCCACCCCTTGGAACATTAGTTCTAGGTAAGTAGCTAAAGTTAGGCAGAATACATCTGTGTCACATCAAGAAACGTTACAAAATCTGAAGACATGGACTGGGAAATGAAGGCACACCCTTGCACAAAGGTATATACACATGTGAAATGATTCTTGGCTGAGGGCCCAGGCTGCAGCTGGTACATCGTTGTGGCTTGCGCCAGTCCTTTAATATGCAAAGGAGAAGCTGTTAACCTGTAAATATAAATCCAAGTATAAGATACCATGCATAATGTGTGAGCTGCAAGTACAAAATACACACCAATGAAAAAAAAGATAGTGATGCAGCTTTTATTTTTTTTTAGCCTTATGAGAAAAGGAAGCATTTCTACAGCCATTTTGGGGCTGTGTCTACTTGCCAAGTATTGTGATTCTCCGCCAAGGTCATAAAACTATGTGGATTCCAAAGTATTCCTACATATTTGCAGTTGCTTTAATTTTATCCAAACATTTCCACTTTTTATATAAAAGGACAACTATCCCCTTAATCACAAGGCTAGATTTTTCCAGATACAATTTTTACTCGCAGAACCAGGTGCAATGTAACCTTGCATTAAAGTACTGGGAAACTTCTTCACTCCACAGGCTCTTCCCTCTATCTCTACCAAATGTGAATCTTCAATATATCAAACTGTATTATAAATCAGCCATTAAAATGGAACAGTCAGGTACAACAAACGAGACTGTTACACAATACTACACAACCCAAATTCCTTCATTTACACTGTTTTCTTATACTAAGAATGGACAGTTCAAGAGAAGACACAAACACCCCTTACTAAGACACCACATTAATGGCTGCCACTTTTTAAACAGATGAATTCTTTCAAACTGAGCAGAATAAATGAAAGGCATCCGTGAACAGGAAGCTATGGCCTTTAGTAAAAACCCTGCAATTTAGAAGTCTCTTTCTTTTAATCATATACACTTGTCAAGGTGCAGTTAACCAACATTTATTACTTATTTAACAAGCCTTATCTAACACAATAATCCAAAGCACAAAGATCAGAGTTTATTTTTCAGCCTGAAATAACATGCCATGTACTAGGTTCTCCACAGTCATTCCCAAACTGAACAATGATGTAGAGAAATGCAACAGGGGAGGCCAAGCAAAAACAAAACTGTGATGCATGTAGCTTGTCAAAATTCCAAAAGGAAGAGCGACAGAAAATGGTTTTTGCAAGAACAAATGAAGAGATGTTGGTTTATCTACCTGTAGTTAGGTCAGAAATGGGAAAAGTATATAGTAATCAAAAGGAAAGTGTCTGAAATCATCTCTCAAAATCATTAACTTCTTTACTGAGATTTATACATCCGTCAAGCAGATTATTACACGAGGGTTGCCCAGAAATATCTTGGATTCAATGCTACAGAATCTGTTCCACCTTATATTCAAAGCTCCAGCCAGGTCTCTCATCAATATACATTATCTTCAGAAAGTCCATCTCATTCTCAGTGGTATTACAGGCAGGCAAATGTCAGAGCATATCTAGTAACAAAGACCCACTGCTTTCACAGTTCTATCTTCATGTGGCTGCCTAGTTATCACAATTACCTGCTTTAGCAAACACAAATAGTTGGAAGTCATAATGCCATCACTGCTGCCCTACAGTGATTAGTATTAAGGCTAAGAAAATTTTCTGATAGATAATTCTCACCCTGACAGCTATAACCAGAGCCTGCTGGGAGAACTGCTCCTGAATCCTTAACTGGTCTGAGTGCAGCAAGAACGTACTTGCTTCTGCTGCTGCAGCAACACAGTGAGAGATTGTCTCAATGTGCTCTCTGCATAAAAACATGAGTCTGAAGGAGCAAATGTTACAGCATGAATCACATCTTCTTGGGCCACACAGGAACCAGAAGGTGCATGCCTATTGAAATCCAAACTAGACCACAAGGGAACAAGGCAAGACGCTTACGGCTTTCTCGATCAGATGGTGTATGGCATACAGCTATGTCTGGGATGACAACTATATAAATATAAGGGATGAGGCAAAACAAGCTAAAACCAAGGGAGAAATGTTCTGACTGATAGGGGAGATATGCAAGCAAGGGCAGTGGGTTACAGTGATACTAAAAGATCTCATAGTTGATTAAATACTAGACTCCTAAGAGAGCAGCTTTGCACTGTGGTCAATTTTACCTAAACAGTGGGCTGCCACCACCAAGAAACGCCTTCTTCTTTCCCCAGAAACCTATTTAATCTCTCGTTCATGCTGCATCTAACAACTGTGTAGCCATAATCACCAGTTCTCTAACAAATCAACACTCAAAGGGAAGGTATATTAATACAGCCATATACTCTCTTCAGGAGGGAGCAGTGAAAAAGCTGCCTCTGGGAAGCAATCTGCAGCTATGTTGGGATTACATACAAGGAGAAACCAAAGCATGGAACTGTACAGTCTCTGCACCCATATATCACTCATTTCAACTGTGCATTTGCATGATCAGCCTTAAATTTTCCAATCTGGGAAGCAGTATACATGAGAGACCACCTTGGTTAGAAAATGTTTTCTCCATCTATTCTCAAAACTGTAACGAAAAGATTTCTGATATAAGCAAGGAATGTCAGACTCCCTGAGAAAATAACTTGTGCAGCCACAAGCATGAACTGTGAAATTCTCTTCTTATAAATCATCCAAAAGCTAAGCCCTGAAATGTCAAGTCCTAAGGTATATACCCACAAAGACTTGAAGCAACAACTGCATATGTAGTTCAAAGGAAAAAGAAATGTAAATGTTGCTCAAGAAAAGGCAAAAAAGAAAAAACAATTATTTGCTAGGCAGAAAAATGGAGTAGTTTACAATTCTCACACTAGCCATGGCAGGTGAGTACACACAGTTCAGGTGGAGATGCACAGACCATCTAGTGCTGAAACGAAAACTGCTCTTGCTGCCTAAAGCTCAGATATCATAATGATGACAAGCTTTGACAGTCCTACTATGAAGTAAAGACAAATTACTCCCATGCAATACTGGTGAAATTGAGGTACTACAAGAGTTGATAGGTAAAACATTATTTTCTGGCCTTCTGGCATATACTATAGCCTTACCTTTGTGAGAACAAAATATTTTCTACAACAAATGGAACTCACCACACTCATAATTTTTTTTGTGACCGCAGAAAGATTAAGGATGTGAGGCACAAAAAAAAACGAGAAATAATTTTAAGTTTTACCAACTCAATTGAATATCATACATTGCAACACAGGAACTCTTTGGTACTTAGAACATATTAATTTTCCTGCCAAATCTCTGTTGTGAGGTCACTGTGTAACAACTACGGACCTCCCGTGCTCATCAGATTAATTCTGGCAACATACTATGAGTTCTTACCCATACAGGCCTTTGAACATGATAAGTTTCCTTCCCCAAACTGCTACACAGAGGTATCATTTTTCCCAGTAAGTGTGTCAGCCCTCAGTATCAGTTTCTTTCACTCCTCAGGCACAGGATCTGTGTGATTCTGTGTGGGGTTTGCTGTGTGGGATAGCAGCCATCAGAGTCATAAAGGAAATGAAAATTGCACAGGATTATGTGCACCCCCTCCCCAAATTTACAGTCTCCACTCAGGCATATAAAACCCAAAGAAGGACAAGACACCAGAGCTAATGTGCAAGAGAGAAAGACTGAGCAAAAACAGTATCTCCATTGGGCATCTTAAGCCTGTAGTTTTACACATAAAAAATGCATGTACAACTGAAAGCACGACAAAGATTTTACAAAAAGGAGGAGGTAGCACAAGCAAAAATTGAAAATGCTGTCTGTAGTGCTGTGGGTGAATCTGTGTACATAAAATATACAAATTCTGGTTTGCCTTTATGAACTGCATCTATTTTTATGCCTAACATCTGCTTTTCACTCTCACAGAACACTGAACTGTGCTCCTTCTGCTAAAAGAAGAGCAATGACAACTAGTAACTTGTCAAGGGAAAAAAAGTAGCCAAAACGTTAATTAAGGTCAAGTAAGGAATAGGTATAGTTACTTCAACACAAAACGGCTTTTCTGTTTTCTCTGAAGAAGGTGTTAAGTCTGGAAATAAATAACTTGCTCAATAATATAAAAAGAGTCCAGGCTCGGATGCTGTATTCTGTGATCTCTGGGGGACTGAGGAGATGGACACACAGTCAGAAGTGCCATGCCAAAGACAGGCTAAGAGGTAGGGCTTTCCCAGCAGGCCAGCAAGCTCCAAATCTGGGGGTCAGCCTGGGCTCTAGGAAGGTGTTTTACACATTAGCACAGAGGAGACTGACCCTGATCCAAGGCCACAGGATGCTTACAGCAGCAAAGGAAATAAGCTGGTCAGACTCTGTATATAATATGGGCTAAATTAAGCAAAACTGAGACAAACCCCCCATGTTGAACCTACCCTTCTACTTGCTTCCTTTACCTCTCACTTGACAGCTACTTGTTAAAGCGTATAACCTCCCTGGAGATGAAGCCCTGGAAATAAATGTGAACGAGCAATGTAGAATCCAAGGCATTAGCAGCTGCTTCATGACCTGTAGGCTACCTAGTCCCAAAGGTGGAAGGGTAACAATATAATGACTGCTTTCAGGGAACACAGGCAGGAGAAAAAAAGAGTGGCAGTAACATCTGCAAAACACAAATAAATGTAGATGCTACAATTATATGATCCAAACTCCATCTCCTACTGTCTGCACAGGATGTGAGAGGCCAGAGAAGCCCTGCAGCTTTCCTTGTGTCCTTCCATTCAGCTCCCTGCCCTGGTTTATCCTTTTCTCACTGCCATCCCAACCACTTTGGTTTTGGAAGAGGACTCAGACCAGTCAAGAGATGAAGTTAGTACTTCTACCTGGTTTCTGAAAAGCCTCTACTGAATTAAAGTGCATGGCTCAAAAACTGATTAGGTTCTCTGAAAGATCATGATCTAGCTAGAGAGACATATAAGATACTGCTCAGTCAATGGTGAGACAATGGGGCTTTTCAAAAACACCTTGGGTGACCAGGTAGACCTCCATATGGGAGCCAAAGACAAAACAAACACTTGGGAAGATCTCACTACCTTAAGAAAGATCAGCTAAATTCACACTTTGAGCATCTTTAGGATATCCAATAATCCAAAGCATTTCTAATACACCCAAAACAACATCCACAACACAAAACGCCTTCTACAATGAATGTATAGCAGTAGAAATACTTTTGAAAGAAGTATTCAATATCGAGAGATACTTCTTACAGAAGAGCCTCAGCTTCCTTAGGAGGAGTAGCCAATTATCTACAGACGTTATATACCCAGAGAGTATAGACAGACAGAAGCCACCTTCACAGCAGAACCAGAGCATTTATGGTTAAATGGGAGCAAGGTTAAGCTCATATCAAACTCTAAGCTTTATCAAAGTATACACCTGTGATTCTTTGCAAGCCAGCAAAGAGCAGACTAGGAGAGTGACCACTATTCCCCATCCTTCAGGTACAGCATGCTGCACTTCTGGAACACATAGCTGCTGCTCTGCCTATAAAGGTGAGTACCTACAGATCTCAGTTGTTCTGATCACAGTTTCAGCAGCAGATTTTTAACAGTTTGGAAGGGATGCTCTTAAGAAACATCATTGTCTGCAGTCATTTACATACATCTTATTCATCTTGCAGAAAAGAGGGAACTTGAAAAAATAGGAGCCAAGGGGCTGTCTTCCCAAGGCCACCTCCAGAGTACAGAGATGATTGTCTCTAACCCACAACTTGGCTCTGCTGTAAGGGTGCATATCAGACACTTTTCTTTAAGAAACAGAAACAGTTAATAGGACCATATAATTTAATGTTAAAGTGTCTCAGCACTAATGGATTAAGTATATGAAAGCATAAAAATGTCAATCATCTTTCAGGTCTACTAAATACTCCTGACTTCCCATTGCTACCAGAAGTCTTAAAGTGAAAAAGGAGATCTGAATTAAATCACATTCTCTCTCAGACATACTTCTCCCCAGATCTGTTAAACAGAAGCACTCAAAGGTTAATTCTAAAGTGAATGAGTAAAGGAAAATAGCTTTTGGTCAGGTAAATAAATCATCTGAAGAATTAAATGCACAATGCTGTCCTGACCTGACTTGATTACCCTGAACTCAGAGAAGTGCACCTGGTGTTTCGCTTCATCAAAGAGTTTAGTTCAATGCAGGTTTAGTGGCTACACCCATACTAAAACTGAGGTACAGAAATAAAAGCAAACTTAGGAACACGAAATATTTGTTTATCACACTTCAATTGCACTTTAAAACTTTTCCAGGAAGTTTTTGTAAAAATAGGTAGAAATTGTTACAATTTAGGATCAAAATGGTCTGCAGTCTGAGGTATGGGAAAGGAAGCATACAAGATGAAAAGACAGAAAGTTTCTTCTTTCTGCTTCATTATAATTCCACTGAACTTTATTGATTTCGAAGGAAATTGTTCACAATTTAAAGGTCATTACTGAGGGCAGAAATGAACTTGCAGAGCTGTGAAATAATTAGCAACTTACCTCCTTCTTCCTGTAGGGGGAAAAGCTCCCATAAATGTCTGTGTCAGTGCAAACTGACACAACTCCTCTTAGCTTAGTGTTAGCTATTTCTTGAATCATCAGTATGAATGTATGTTACTGTACAGGTTTTGGCTGGGCTCAAATGAATTTTAATTCACAACAGCTTGTATGATGCTGTGTTTTGGGTATGGGATCAAAAGAGACCAGTCTTACAACTCGTGTAGGGCGGAAGGAGGCTGTAACAAGTAAATGGCAAAGTATCAAAAGGGATTTCATGTTCCTAGGAGAGATGTTGAAGGATCAGGTGCACTAGAAAGATACAGACCTGCTGGATTGGGTCCAGAGGAAGCCACAAAGATCATCACAGGACTGGACCACCTCTCCTATCAGTACAGGCTGAGAGAGTTAGAGTTGTTCCATCTGCAAAAGAGATAACTCTGGGGAGACCCCACTGCAACCCTCCAGTACCTGAAGGGGGCTTCTAAAAAAAAGGGAAAATGACTTTGTACAAAGGCAGATAGGGGTAGGACAAGAGGGAATAGTTTAAAACTAGAGAACAGTATGTTTAGATTAAATATTAGGAATAAAAGTTCTAATTCCTATAAGAGTAGTGAGGCACTGAAACAGGTTGTCCAGAGAAGTGGTGGATGCTTCATCCCTGGAACTGTTCCAGGCCAGGTTGGATGGGGCTTTGAGCAACCTAGTCTAGTGGAAGGTGTCCCTGCCTATGGTGCAGGCTTGGAACAAGATGATCTTTAAGGTCCATTCCAAAACAAATCATTCTATGACTCTATGATAACCAGTGTCAATAACACAAGGCTGTTCTGGTTATTGCTGTGCAGTGCTTATACAACATTAAGCAAGTAGTCTGGGAGGGGGCACAGCCCAAAGTGACCCCAAGTGATCCTGGCTGGGGCCAGCAAGCAAGCAGCAGTGCAGTGTGGGGCTGAGCTGCCTGACAGGACTAAGATGGACAGTACAAGGAGGCTGCTCACAAGAGTACACACTCTGAACTTGGAACTTCTTGTAGCAGTAAGAATGTCTCCAACATTAAGTATGTAGATCTTCAAATACTTCCAGACACGCTCTTTTTATCTCCCTTCTCCATTTTAACTCATAGGTTCCAGAAAGACTGCACATCTCCAGCTAAAAAGGACTTTGAAAACCGTCAAGGAAAATGGCTTTCCAATGACCAGTCTTGTTCCAGGTTTTCCCTTTGGAATACTGTGACAGGTGCTTTTGAAATGCACATAAAAGGACCAGCAACAGACCCATACCTCACTGTGGCTCCTGTTGGTAACTGCCCACCACAGGCCATAGTACCCCTGCACACCTCACTGTGAATCATTCTCTCATCATTGCCTGCTGTGACCTGTTCATATGAGTAAATTTATGACAATCAGGATTACAAACCATATTTAAGATTTCACTGACAGATGTTACAAACCTCTGCTTCAACTTCATGCATGCAAATATGTAAGCATTTAATTTTCAGACTGAAGCCAAAAAGTAAAGTATTTTAGAAAGAAGTCTAGGCTATATGCACACAAAAGCTTTTTTACCATTAACACAATTGTAGTTTGTTTGCTTGTAATGAAAATGCTGGTTCAGACAGGAGTTAGATCTAGTGATTGCTATTACAGTTTGCAATCAAACTCACAAGTTATAGGGACGCACATTAATTTTAACCCGATTTTGAAACTGATTGTCGCCACCGCTAAAAAAATCTTATGATTTTATCAGACTGTAATGCTTTAGGGACACTTTCTCCAACAGATTATCTGTTTTTAAAAACAGATAATATACTTTTTTAAACAAAAACAGATAATATGACTTTTTTAAAAAAGGTAAAATATAAAAAGAGCCTATTATTTCTAAGAATGAGACTAATAAAGGCTATCTTCTTTATCCACAGGAAAAAACCCATATATATATTTGCAAGACCTGGAGGCCATATGCTTTAGATCAAAAACTCCATGAATGGCATGAGTAAGATGATATTTCAGATATCTGTCTATAATACATACTCGTAAAACCTGTCTTATCCTACACACTGAATACATATACACTTATATATTGCTCTGATTTTTACTCTGTTTTATGTTCTGCAGTCTACCATCTTCATAAAGCATCAATATTTAATTATTTTTTCCCTTACTCCTAGTCTATTTTAAATATTTCAATGTGGAATGCTACATTCCCTTAGAATGTAACAGTTACTCTCCTTTTTTCTCAAGAAGGTTAGTTTTTTCCCCCCAGACACCATCTTTCCTCAAATGCTCTTATTGGCAGCATTAATTTTTCTCTGACTCAAGCTCTCAAACTTGTCCTTCCATTTCCCCCCCCAAATTACATGTTTATCTCCTTGTTGCTCCCTCTGCCTTTTCTATCAAGACACAGCCATCTTCAGCTCCCCATTCTCCCTCACCTTCTCCACCAGTGTCTCCTGGTTACCCTTCTCTGCATGCATCCTGGCTCTGAATCAGTAAGGCACATCCAGCATACCCAGCCAAGGACTGGTTTTGTGTATCTAGGCTGACCTGTGTTCCCAAGTCAGATTTTCAACCCACGTAGCTACTGAAAGATGTGAAGTAGGACATGGGGGCAGTGAAAGAGCATTATTCCTGAGATGTCCCAAAGCACTCCAGTGAAGCCAGCGACAGCCGCTGATGACACCAAACCTTTGCATCTGTAGACTTCATAATGAGTTGAGACAACAACATTCACCAACTCATGAGACATACACCAAAGCTTCGTTAGGACAAGACTTGCACAATCATATCACTTGAAGATTGACCGAACAGCATTTCTCATAATTGAGATCCACAAATGTTCATGCTGATGGAACCACATGTCACTTTTCCCATGACATTGAATATCACCTTAAATACAATTTCAAATAACTGAATGCAAATATAGGCATTTATACAGTACAGATGTTTGGGTTCCTAAACTCATGACTGGACTACATTATTTCACCAATGCAATACCCCACTACAAAAGATAATCTCATCCAGACCTCCTCCTCTGTTATCTCCAAGCTTTTTAAAACATATTATTGGAGAAGGTGAACACATGAGAGCAGAAGCTGGTTATGAACCATGTTGCAACAAGGCAGCCTGAGGTTAAGTTGTAAGAATGAGATATTTTTTTCTGGGGATCAGAATACAGAGACTTTACCAGTGGGGGGAGGGGGGGAAATTCAGCTGTCATTTTTCTTCACTGATTAAATATATCCTAGATGTCAAAGGCTTAATGTATTCTTCACAATTCAGTGGGTCCTGGATCTCACGCAGAGAGTATGCTGGAGCCACAACTGTCATTTTACTTGAAACACCACAGTGAGGCAAGAATCTCACAACCACTTTGTATTAAAAGACAGATTTGGAGCAAAATTCCATTGAAAAATATATGAACCTATGTCAACTGACATCAGTTGAGTTTCACCTCAGGAATGGAATTCTTTAGCTGACCCAGGAGCCAGAAGATTCAATGCTCATTAAAAAGTCTTTTGACATCCCCATTCCTAATGAGCCATGTCCACCAAGCACCATCATTTCCACTCCAAAGCATACATCCAAGCTGCCAGCATCCAATCAGTCTTACACAATTAGTAACAGCCTTATAAAAGGACTTAGAGATTGTGAGACCAAGTTTTAGAAACCTTCACAGCTAAATGATAAACGAGAAAGGGCCTGAATTCAGAGGTTTTAAAAAACATTTAGGCTCTATTTCCATGTCAGAGCAGATTAATTGTGGGGCTGGATGTGCTGTGCAACCTCACAGCTGAGCATCCTGACACCTCTTCCCTGGAAGCAGAACAGGATCATATGCTACTGAAGGAAAGAAACCACCGCCACAAAACATTTAGTCATATTTTGAAACGAAAAGTGGCTCTATAGATACATACATGACTTCAGACACGAGTCAAGTACCTGAATTCCCAGGGAGTGCATGTACCAAAACAAGCACGCCATCTTTTCCTACTCAGCACCTCAAGATACTGCCTTTCCAAAGCCTCTCGTCAGCACCCTGACAGTCCTATCAGGAACTGGGTCTGTACGTTGTCAGCGCCAACCCATAGGAAGCCAGACAGACACCAGTACACCTTCAGAGAGAGGTGCTGTAAGAGATTAATGTTTCACAGATACTTGGAAAATGATTCAAAAGACCAGCAAGTGTAAGTTTCTCACACAAATACTCCACTGCCTTTTTACTAGTACACTGGCACTCACTTGGCATATTCATCCATCTTCACTTTCAATGGAAAATAAATTTATTTTAGATTTTATTCTAAAAGATGCATGTTTTTACCATGCTATTTCTTAAGACACCTCTGCAGACTTATTTGTGATTTTACTAGTATAACTGTGAAGCAGTTGGTTATGAAATAATGCAAACTGAAAGTTCAGTGACCCGGCTTCCCATCAACAACAAAATTACATGCTTATATCAAGAACATAGACATGGTACATTAAGTATCAGAGGATCCTGATGGAACTCTCTCCCAAGTTTGACTAACAGATATCCCTCTTACCAATTATTCTTCTTTCAAAATGCTATTGTTCATGGCACTAACCACGTGACATGGTCAATCTTAATGAAAATATTAACCAAGGAATCACTGAGTACCTTCAGCCTCTGTAAAGAAATATACATTATATATATACATTAAGAGGATTTTTAGACAGACAGATGGCCAAGAAGATACACAGGGTTAAGTTCTTTTGAGTGTAAGTAAAACCAGTATCATTACTTCAACTTTATACAGATGACCTGCAGCTACAGATATTAAGACAGCAAAATATATCAAAGCAATTTGAACTATAAATAGAATTATTTCAAAATTACATTTGGCCAAAAGTTAAATATTTGCCTAAGTAATCTTTAACTGAAATAAATGGAATGATAAAGGTAAAATATGACTATATAAAAGAAACTAAACTGTGCTTTCTCTTTAGTTAGGTTTATGTCATCTCATTGGATTATACAGTCTAGAGGTGGAGAGGAAGAGGCTAAATGTGGAAACCTCTTATACATTTTGTTTCAGTCAACTTACCAATCAGCAGCAAAATGAAACTGTTTCTGTGATAAACTCCTGAAACTTATCAAGTACAACAATGAAAACCTCAGTAGTTCTGACCAATTGACTTGAAAATTGAAATAATTATGCAGGAAAGTCCCAATATCACCACAGTGCAGTCAGCCTTCACCTCATCATCCCAGGATTTTCAGTGTGTTATGTAGTTAATCATGAGCATATTGTAATTGTTAGACACTGAAATCACTGAAGTTTGAGAGCTGTAAGGATTCTCACTCACTCAGTAGCAGCTAATGTCCAAGTCAATATTCTGCCACTGCAGAGCCATGGCCTGCATCCAGTAAGGAACTTCAAAATACGAGGGGCAGAACAGCTCGAATGTTTTATCTGAGCCTTGAATGTATTTCAGTCAGATTCATAAATTACTATTTTTTTAAATTTCAGTTTGAGTAGTTGAATAAGGTGTAGTATTGGTCATACTCAGCCTTTAAAAAAATTAAAATAGAAAATTAACATAACATAAAATAAAATACAACCTGGCATTGTATCACCAAAGGAAATAACACTACTATAATATGAAACACACCTGGTTTCAAAATCTTGCCAGAATTATTTACTGCCATTAAAAATAAATGACCGACAACTGAGGAAAAATACAGAGATAAATAGATGATGAGAAAACAGGTATTTTCATTGTCTTTGTTGTCTTTTAATGTATTTAAATAGTAGATTAAAGTAGATAGCAACAAATAACGTCTTACTCTTTCTTTGCTGTTTAACACAATCACTTGAATAAAGATGTCTTTCCACACATAGGCAGACTTCCACTTTGCACTGATGTAATTCAGAACGAATATCGAACCCTGCTCTTCTCTGGCGCTACTTCCTCCAGATTTCACTTCTACAGTCCTTCATGCAACAGCAGCAACAAAACAAAAAAAACCAGTGAACCTGTTCCTGGGATAAGGATCTTACACCTTCAGTCACACACTAGCAATCCCCTAAACAATGCTGCAGAACCTCTGGACTTCTGCAACCCTCCTGGACACTATGGCTAACGACATTGAAAAAAAAAAAAAAAGGCAAAACTCATTTTCATGCATATTTAAAATCACACACACACACAGATTTAAACCAGAGAAAAATGAAAAGACAGAAAAGCCTTATTATGAAAAGCTCAGATGCATTCTTATCTATAAATCCTCTAAGAAAGGACTGAATGCTAAATAGAAAGCTGATACCGCTTGTGTGTGTACACATGGGATACGGTCTGGAGTGCCTGTGTATGCTGCAGATTGGTGCACACTAGATTACTGCATGAAATTACCAATGGCAAGGAGATACTCTCTGCTTAGTTCCTCTCCAGGAGCACATATTTCATGCTTAACCCAAAGGACTCCCAGACTTCTGGGATGCAGAGGCAGTAAGAAAGGTCTCTGATCCTTTTTTAACTACCTTTTTTCCCAAGTATCATAAATGCTGAACTTACAGAATGCCTTCTATTTGCCTGATGAGCCTTTTGCTGGCAACAAAAGGTTTCTCCCACCCCCCATATATTTCATTGAAATAGTTAATTATTTATTTTACCTGACCTGACTCCCACTGAGCTGCCCTGTGGAGCTACACTGTCTGTCAGCCAGCCTGGCACAAGTCCTACTTGTCTCGAAACAGGAGAGCAGCCATTTGGAAGTGCAGGCTCCCATGGCAGACTTTGTGGTTCTGCCCCACAGCTAGCAGGGCTCACTGGAATTCGATCGGGGGCCGCTCTCTGTCCTGCTCTGAAAGCTCTGAAAAAGATGGTCATTTCAGGTGTATCTTAAGTGCACTGACTGAGGTGTGGAAAAGAAGCCTTAGAGGAGCGTGCACGCACAAGAATTTGACAGTCCCTCCATTCATATGGCTGTGCAGGGTACAGTCCATCACCCACTCCCCCAGCTGTACTTTCTGGTACACCACGGACAGATTTCCTGAGTGAGGGCACACCCATCCTCTGCCTATGGGGCTGGTGACCTGCACAATAGGCAAACCTTGTTTTCAAGTCTGATCCTTAAAAAACCACAGACAATACCCCAGGTGTCCAATTCACACTAGTGAAACTCCACTCTCAGGTTTGCAACAGGACAAGTCATTCATCTGTCACTTATTCTATTACAAATCAAAGCAGAAGCCAACCAAGGAAGAGCAAAAAGCCACCGTCAACCAGTCCTATTACTGAATAAATACATGAAAAGAACATTGTCATGATCCCCAGAGTAAATACTGAACACCCTGGGTGTTCAGAGTGACAACTAACAGCACCATGCACCTAATGAAGTCTGTCGTCACTGACGGAAATAGCAGGTTTCCTCTATTTAGGGGAACAGAATTTAACAACAGTTACTGGAAAGAGACTCACAAGGGTCTGCAGAGGTTATTTTTAAACAGTAAGTAGCTGTAACATGAAAAATGGGAAGTTGTATAAAACAACATTGGTTTTATTTGCTTTGCGGTTCTATTTAAAACATGTGTAAGAGCATACAACTTTTACTAAAATGCCCTTTTACACCTCTGCAGTATCTACAGTAAAAGATCTGAAGTACCTACCATTTCAAAACATCTCTGTTAAGACTTACTTAGGTACAACAGAAACTGCAAAAAAAACAGCTTAAAAAGAACATTTTAAGTTTTAAACCTAAATCAGTGAACAATTCAGACTCCAGCTGAAATTATTTCAGTGGTGATTTTTTTGCCCTAGCCACTCACATATTAGAAACCAAAACCAGAAAAATGAACAGCAACGAACATGTGATCCCTTTGATTAACAGACTGAGCACCCATTGTTATTCTGGTGAAACTTCCAAAGAACAGAAACAAGAATTTCAGGTGCTATATATAAAATGAAGATAAGTGGGAAATATGTGGTCTATAGCTGCTCCACATTGTTAATCTGTACAGCACAGTCGTGTAATGCCAACTGCTTCATGTCTGTCTGCTTCAACAGAATGAACAAAACAAACAGCAGTTTTTGTCAGAATAAATCAGTATGCGGAGCACCTCTGGAAAACAAAAGGTCATATGAAAGAGGTGGAAAAGGACAAGTTGGGAAGAAATAGGAAGACAATTGCCTATGTTCCTCAGTGGCACAGCCAAAATGAAAATGGAAAGGCTAAGGTTGGTGTGAAATCTTCTCCAGCTTCTGCAGTCTGAAGTCACCACGGTCTCCCAGGAGGGAATGCAGAAGTGATGTTTTCTTCGGGATAAGATCTTCCTTGTGCCAGAGGTATCCCATGGGACCATCTACATTACAAACAGGCTGGTCAGAGCTTTGCCAAGCTCACCTTACACCAAAACCAGGAAAGAGACCACTGCAGTGTCTTGACTCTGAGAACACTGATGAGAACACCTGTTTGCTATGTGGGATAACTTCTCAAGTCTCTATCACTTCAAACACCTATGCACCATTTTGGTTCTCCCCCCACTTCAATACAAGCCATTCCCAAAGAACATAACTTATATCTCACTTTACCAGCTTCCATGAAACTTGTCCTCACTTGTCACCTAAAGTGCCAACAAAAATAATGTGTAATTTCACTTTGGTATGTAACTAATCGTGCATATACTAAATTATTCTATTGTAAGTCAAAAAAGATAACATTTATATTTAGCTTTGCTCTATTTGAACTTCCTTAACGAGACAAATATAGACAGGTCCGCAGTGCTGTAAGTTGGCATGACTTTACTGAATTCCATGGCAATTTGTCAATTTAAATTAGCTGAAAATATGGTAATAATGTTACATCACATAAAAGTACAACAGAGCAATAACCTGGCACAAAATAAAGATGGGAATATGCTATAAACAGCCAGAATCAAGGCAAAATGCTCATTATCAGTAATTTATGATGATTTGCTCAATATTTATGTCAGAATTTCTGCAGCATATATACAGCGAGTTATGCCAGAACTATGCTTTAGAAATTGCCATGCCACACAAGACCTGTCACCTTTCAGAGTGCCCTTTCAGCCAAAGACTTGATTCACTGTGCTGCTGGCTGATTATGCATTGCTAATAGGGGAAATAAGATTTCATAGCCAGCTTTTCTTGACTCCAGATGGTTAAAGGTTTATGTCCTCGATAAGCAAAACCAACAACTTTTGTACTTTTTATCCTGACTCGTTTACTTCAACTCCTGTTCTCTTCATGCACAGTAAAAGCCTAATCCTTAGTAGCATGCTAGGAGGCCAACATCTTCCACACATCTATGTCTGCCTTGAAGTCAGACAGTGCAAGATGTAAAAGACATTTACCTGCCATATCTCTGTGTGTTTCTTGCCCTTGGCAAAGGTCAGTTTTTAGCTGAATTACAGGATGGATGTGTTTCTTCATGGCTTAAATAAAGGCATAGACTTTCACAAGGTAGTGGTTTTTAATACCTATTCACTGATATTTCACTATCTATTTAAACACAGAAACAGTATACTAAGCAACTATTCATCACAAAAGGGGCAACCTAAAAGTAAATGCTTATGTGTAAAATATAAATTCAGGTACAAAAGGAGCCTGGAGTCTCCCTGCAGTTGTCTACTGCCTAGTGTGTGGTTCACGGGGAGAATGTGATTATTCTAATTCACTACATACACATAAAACCAAAGGAAGACTAGAATTGCTCACGACTTGTTATTTAAAAATAGATTACCAAAATAAACAAATAAAATGTAACAGCTAAAACATGGAATTGTAAATGTCATTAAAATACACTGCAAAATAGTTTAACAAGAACTAAACTGCTGGCTGCTAATGCCATGCAATACTGCATAAAGTTTCAACCAACACTCAAAGTTTACTGCAAAAATTCCATCAACTGCTAAATCTGGCAGAGAACATGCAGAAAGCAGACTGTATACCAAAGGCAATGCTACTCTTGCATTATACAGATGTTAAAAAAAAAAATTATGCACATCAGTCTACTGAAGGCAAAAGATCTCGCATCTTTGGTGGACTGATTCCTGTGACTCTTTGCTTTGTACTCTAGAGACAATGATGAACTTACTTAAACTGCCCAAGGAGATTCTTGCAAAGGTTATGTTTCTCCTTTTTCCACTTAAACATATCCAATTTCACTGTTCTTGTCACCCACTGACAAAACATTAGTCCTTTGTCAACATGAGTTTAACTAAATCCTACTACTGAAATTTTATGCCAAGCCCAACAAGCTTTGTTCTTTGTAGATGGTTAAATATCTTTACAGCAAAATAATTATTTAACATCATACCATCTAAAAAGAACAGAATTAGTATGTTCTGTTTGCAGCTGTAACTGTTAAAGCCACAACCACATAAGAAAGGTTTCATGGTAATATTCACAGAACTATATTACACCAGTAAACTACTTCACACAATTCCTTGTCTGTAAGGGAAGGTTGTTAATGTTGTCAATAACTTCCATATTAAGGCAGGTTTACCAACAGTTTTTAATACTTGAAGGTCACATTTTTACACCTTAAATACTGTAAAGCTTTTTTTCCCTATTTTTCCACTGTTTAGCACAAATAAATAGTGAAAGAACAAGATTTCACATGGTTTAAATCTAGACAAAGTCAATATGATCCTTTAACTTCACCGAATAGTCCTCATGAAGAATTCACCTTTTCTGTTTAAACTAATGGTCACACCTACATAGTTTTGAAACCCTTTTTGGATTCAGCTTAAGATACGATACTGATTCTGAGCCAGTGACAGGTAAAGGGGCTTTTCATGTGGCCCAGCAAATTACTTTCTTAAAGAAGACTGTCACAACCACATTTTCAGATGCTAAGGCTAAAAAGACAGAAAAGGAGCACAAGTTTGACAAGTGGTGTTCTGTCTGTGCCCTCAGCAACATCAGCAACTTCGTAAGAAAGCATGAAAGACATCTTTTTTCCTTGGACAGACTGCAGCTCTCCAACCATCCACAAAAGTATTAAAAAATACTTTTTTTAATACTTTTTAATAAAAAATGACAATACATCTGCAAAGACGACAGAAAACAAAACTTTGGTCTTCATACCCCAACCCCTCTCAGATGAAAAAAATCACTCAGACTGCTTTTCACTAGTAGTCAGCACCAAATCAAAGCGTCAGCAGTATCACTGTGGACCAAAATGAGCCCAGTGACCTCAGCAGACCTACCCCAGACTTACACAGCTATAAACGAGATCAAGAAGTTGCCTATCAGCAAGTACTTTTATGAAAATTAAGTACTTTGTGGTTTTAACAGCTTTATGAACCCCAGATTGCCAGAAGCATCCATATTTTACTGTATGTGTGATTATTCTGAGGTGAGGACTCCCCATCAAAAATTAATTTTTCACATTAAGAAAAACGAATAACCAAGAATTAATTGATTACTCACACACACACACACACACACACACACACACACACACACAAATAATTCCGTAATTTCCAGAAAAGCTAATGACCTGGAATACTGTGTCTAACTCAGAGGCTGTTTTTTCTATTTGATAGCAAATGCTTATACCTTATACCTTATCAGGTAGAAACATTAACAGTGCAAAGTAATTCTGACTTCTAGCTTGGTTCTACATACGAAAAATTCTTACCTATAAACATAAAATGGAATACTCATTTAAAGCAACAAGATTTCACGATTTACGAGATGAAATGCAGAATGCTACAGAACGTGACAGGAACTTACTCTTTAATTATATAATACTGTCTACAAATGGTATATGACTCTTTTTTGCACTCTGTTTTGGCAAACAGTACATTTCATTACCCATTTGACATGCTGTTGCCTGTTTTATTTCTGATCAATGCCTCCAGGCTGGAAGGAAACATCTGGAGGGTTAGCTAGTTTCTTCAAGTTTCGTCTGTGCCCTCAATTTCTGGCTCCACACAGGCTCGCACTCAACAGAATTTTCCCTTGGAAGAAGTAATTCAGCTCCATCCTAATTGCCAGGATACGCCACCATCTTCTGGGGCAGACAGAAGACAAATAAGGCTCATGCAAGTCCTCTGCCTTCAAGCAAGCTACAGAAGGATGCTCACCCCCCAACATTAACCCAATACTGTTGTCTGCCTGCTGCCTTGCACGAGCATGTGCAAAACCATGACTTACTCCCACAGGATTCCATAATGCCAACAGCACATATGATGGTGTTTAGCCCTTGCAGCCAGGGAATGACACAAACTCCCAGGAGATAACGGGTCCTCCCAAGAGAAGTTTGACTCATAAAAGCAACAATTGCTCCTGGTCCTCAGGCAAGGCTTTTTCTTGCTCTTCCTCCCATAGAAATAGGAGGGATGAAATCTTGTGCAAGTACGTAGAAGGCTATCAGGTGAAGGAGATGTTATTTCTGTACCTTGTTCAGTCTCTCTTCTTTCAGTGAGATTTTCTATCTACTGCTGCACAGCACAATACGCTTAACTCTATGAGTCAATTTTACCTTGTAAAAGGAGCTTCTTTTCCTCAGAGGAGGCAAATTCAATGAAACATCTGTAAAAATCTTCGGCCTCCTGTACCAAGGAGGGCATAATTTCTTAAGACTTGTCCTCTTTATTGCAATTTATTTAATGCCAAGGCAGAACTATACATTGGAGTTTTTCTTTAGATTTACTCATATTTGATCCCTTTCTTTTTTTACCTGAACTCTCCCAGCAATTTTAAATTTACTTTTACTCTAGACTCAGACTCAAGTGAGAATTCATATTCTGCACAGTAAGTAATCCGTGGTATAAGTACACCATCATGTATCTTCAGATCTTTATTTATGAGTAATGAAAAATATGGAAGACTAGTAGAGTCTAACAGGAAAAGCAAGAAATGGCATTGGTCCCAATATAGAGAAAAATTACCTAAATTCATTTTGTTAGAGTGAACTCTGCTTTCAAATTTATTTGTCTTACCCACATTAACACTACAGGTTTATTTTTAGGTACTTAATATGTTAAAACACGTGACTAAAGTAGAGAAGGAAAAAGCTACTGAAAATGTTTTCTGTAAAGACATTCACTCACTCTTCCCAACTCTGTGCTGGTGAACCATCCAAATAATAATGCATACATCTATAAGACAGAAACACCTGCATAAAGATTCTGATGCTTTTAGAAAGTACTATAACCTACAGTAATACCAAGATTGCTATGTGATGTGAGTGTTTGGCACTTCTGAAAACTCATCCATTCATTTAAGTGCCTAAAACCACATTTTTCACACTGAAAGGTAGAGATTCACAATTTGAATGTGTTTTTCTTAGTATCAGTACAGTATGAAGCTGAAAGAGGACAGCAACTCGCTTCACTAGACCAGTACAAGATCTCCACAAGCCCATCCTCTCCTTGAAGTACCTGATTTTTACACAATACAATGATGGGGACTGGGCTAATTTTAGACAATACAGTTCTTCTAACAAGGAAAGAAGGAGCTGTCAGACTCAAAACCATCAATAAGACCATGAGTAGAATGGTGGTGATTTTGCTTTTCACTACCTTCAACACTGCACTTGAATTTTTTACTGTAGTGATCTGCTAGGTGTCTTTTTAGGATGAATAATTTGTTAAATCACACCTACTGAATTTCTTATAGTACTGATGAAAAAACTACCTGTACAAGCGTAAAGCCAGGTTTCACATATGTATTACACACGTAGTGTAATAGCCCATATTGCAGGGTTGTATAGAGTTAGAATACATAAACAGGAATTCATATATTGGAAAATGCTTGACTTAAATAGAGATTTGAAAACTGAAACTAAAGTAACATTTGACATGAAACTACTTTTGCAAAGTACCCAAGGCTGTAATCAACATTAATTAATCTACAGAATCTTGAGTAATGCAATGAAAATCATAATTCTTGTCATGTCTCAACTGGATTCCTGTCTCATATCACAGACTTCTCTCCCACAGAAATAGTGTAGGAAATGGTAGGCAATGGTGTAGTAACAGCAGTAATGTTAAGCCATATATGATAGGAAAGTTAAAACTGAATCTTCCAGGTATTTTGAAATAGCACTAAGCAGACAGCTAGGTACAAGCTGTGTATCCAGTTTTCATCCCTCTCTTAATGTAATGGAGGCAGATTTTAGGAATGTAATTACCTATTTAATAACTTCAACACAAAATTAACGCACAGCCAGCAGCAACAGGAGATGACCTGTACTTGAAACAGCCCTTCCCAGGCCCTGCATAGAACTGATTACATCTAAACTAAGACCACTCAGAGCAACTGATCCCAAAAAAATTCTTCTCATCTTTGTAAGTCATACTTCCATGGACACTTTCATCGTATGTAAGCCACCACTGCTTTCAAAAGGAATAGTCCAACCTTTTCTCCCTAATTCTTGCACAGCCAGTAAACACACTGCCATGCAATGAACCTGACAGAGAAGCTGTGTTAAAAGTAATCCATCAAAAAAAAATGCTGGTCTTAAACTAAATAATTCTGTAAATTAAGGAAAAAAATAAGAAAAGTGTTTTTATATTTCTGATGGACAAAATTTTATGTTTCAAACCTGGTTTTCAGTTTTCTCCTTTTTTCCTACAGTTTATACAAACTGAACATAAATTTTAAGATTAAAACACATATCAATTATCCCAAAGACCATTTTCCTTCACAGTTTTTTGTACTTAAGACTTCAGTGTTATCAGTTACACTAGAATTTCAAAATTATTCACCAAATGGCATCTTTTATGTAGGCAGTTTTATAATTCACATAAGCACAAAAAAAAGTATCATTAAAGGGAAAAAGGTTATCTGTATCTATTTATCCTCAAGTGGCTCAAACACCTGGTGGACATAACGTGCTAGAACTTCAGATAGTGGTTTTTATCTCTAGCTATAGAAAGCTCTAAGCAATTTAGTTACTCTTTCAGGGGCACAGCTTCCCAACTGTGAAATATTTCACTGCTACAGTGAGGTAGGAATTAATTCATCAGTTTACACAAGAATTTCTGATACTAGAACAACCTTCTGAGTAAAATACAAGAAGCCAAATATTCAAAATCAAAACAGACAATAACCTGTAATTATTTAAAAACAACCTAACAAATACTTCAGACCTAATTTTCTTGTTTCTTCAGAACTGCCATTGTTATAGTCGTGCTAAAGTACAGAAAGAAAATCCACTGTGTGAACAGGAGATGGGAATTTTGCTGACAAATAATCTGCGTGTTCAGGTGTTACCTGGTTTCTTTACAATATGTTGCAGTATTAGATCTGTTCTCATACACAGCCGTATTGTCACTGTCCTTCACTGTCAATGAGAGTTGAGAACATAGTTGAATAAACAGGTATTTCAGGACTCATATGATGTCCTTGTTTAGTCTCAGGGAAAAAAAAAGTGGGATGAGAAAAATATTATAAAACTGGAAACATCTTTTTTTTCTGGACAACCAAGCACTGCTTCTATGTAAAGCATGTCAAATGACATACAAAGTGAAAACAACTTCAGGGCATCACACATTTTTATTTGTAAGATGACAGATCAGTAGTTCTGTTCAGTCTCCAGAGTTTCTGGAGGAGCAATGTTTCCTACAGGGGTAGAAAACAGGCAAAAGCAAACCAGAGATTCTTTTAAATAGTGGAACTCAACATGTTCACAATTTAATACCATTTTTAGACCCTGCAGTAAAAAGCATAAACAATCTAGTCATGTCTGATATTCTGCCAGATGTAGTTAAAGAAGAGTAAATCTTCCACAGTCACAGCACCTGACTGAACACCTCACTTTATAAGAAATAAGCCACTTACCGTTTTTTGGCAATAAAATTAAAAAATATTACATTGATAAACAGTCTGCCTTCTATTTAGTGCCTACATTATGCACAAAGACATGCTTTCAATAATAAATTGCTAACTACAACCTTCTCAAACCAGGTTGCATCTCTGCAGTGTCAAAAAGCTCTAATAATTTGGAAGTGCGAACACAATGCCTTAAAATAAAATAAATAAGAAAAAAATGTACGGTGAAATACAATCTAAAAGGATTAAGTGAACTACTAGTACTTTATTGTGGGATTACAAGTTAACTCCACAGAAGCAATAATAAATGCCCCCAGGATCAGACCTATCTATTTGGATGGATCTGCGGTGTGGCTATGTACTACCACAATATTTCAGTAGTACTAGTGCAGGAAGAGGTTGTACAATCAATCCAGGCAACAGAGGAAAAAAGTCAGATGACATCTGAGAAGCTGGTTCCTAAGTAGAAAAATCTCACACAGATAACAGTTAAAAGAAAGAAAAAAAAAAAACAACAACAAAACACAAATAAACTGTAGTTCCTCACAATATCTAAAATAATACTGGTAACACTGAACTTACTGTGATTTATTGAGAATCTAGCTCTAAGTTTATAAACTAACATCACTGGTACATGGACTTAATGGGCACTAGAGACAACTACGGCATATGGAAGAAAACCCTGAGTGCTGTTTAACTTGTTAGTATTGTCACTTGTCTTTACACAAGGGTACAAAGAATCCTGCTTTTCAAACAGACGGCCTTCTTTCAAGAGCTTCTGCTCTTCCATGTAACCACTATGGCTAAACGAAGGCCATATTACACACTGACCTGAAGAAACATCTCAAGGAAATAAATCATGAAAAATACTTTCTTCCAGGCATGGCTAACGAGTACGAAAGTACTGTAATCTTCCTTACACACTACTCTTAGTCATTTAAATTTCTTCTCCCTTTGAACATCCATTCAGTGAACATCCACCAAAGACCCATTACTATAACACCTGTGTTCCTGAGGGTTGGAACAACAAAGTCACTGGGATGAGCACCTGAAGTATTTGGACAAGGCCCATTGGCTGATGAGTCCATGACCATGATCTAATATAGGTTTTGTCACTTAGGGACAACTCCTGAGTGCACTAATCAAAAAATGGTGTTACCCCTCAGGAAGTCCACATCTGCAAGAGGGCCAGCAAGAAAAAAGCCATAGCCAAGGGCTAAAATAAAGGTCCTAGGATGATCTCATGCCCTCCTAAACTGTTACCACGTACAAGACATTTCTGTTGACCCTGTACTTGTGACTTGCCTGAATTCTGCATACAGTGCAGTATAGCTGCTGCTCCACCAGCACATTCTCCAAGAAGAAACTACTAACTCATCTTTGATACAAGAAGCTGAAGTTTGTCTCTGAACAGTCAAGATTTAGGAGTTTCACTTTATGTACTTTACGAGAGCTTACTGCTGTAAACCTGCCACTCAGTATAGCACTGTACACCAAAAATATTGCAAAACATCTTTCTAAATCACAATACAAGCAAGCAGTGAACACAACACAAAGCCCTTATCTCAAAGGATGCTTTTTAAATGTCCTTAGAATGTGAAAAATAAAGTGAAAATTGAGTATGCTTTAAGTAACAACACACTTTCACCAATTTCTGTAAGCACAATGATTGTTTCTCAGTTGTGTTTGAATTGTCAAGGTCCTGAGACTGGTTTCCAGTCAAAAATTTACTACACAAATCTTGACCCCGATTTAAATTCAAGGCTGTGGGATGTAAGGCCCTCTTCCGTTTCTCACTGAACAAGTGACATTTTGTTTCAACATTGATAAACCAGTTTGTTTTCCATCAGTTATGCCCTTAGGCTTTCTACTTTATTCAGCTCAGAAAATGGAAACAATGGACAGGTTTCACTTCCTGGTTTCTCACTGTGATATTTTGTTTAGAGAACAGCGCAAGGCAACTTTCAAATTCACTCATTTTACTTACATGATAAATATTATCTCTGTTAGATACTTTTTTCTATATAATCCTTTTGAAATTGTCTTTTGAAACACCACCAAAACAAAGCCTATATTAAAATGCTAAAGGCAAGTGCATACTACAATCAACCTGAAATACATTGATTCTCAGCTACTGGGTGAACTGTTCGACTTCACTGAAAATAACAGAAGCTGTCCTTTCCTTTAGTAGGAAGAGGGTGGGTAGTGAGGTAGGAAACTGTCTTCCTGAGCATTTCTGGAGCCTGGGGACCATCTGGGAGTCTGGTCCTATAGCCAGATCCCAAAGCATATCCAGTGGGTGCACCAATGGGTGTGGGAGTGCTGCCTGCACTGACAGGTTCACTTGCAAATAAAAAAGAATACAGTACTGTAATGTGATGTACCCTGGGAAAGAAAAATAACTGACAAAAATATCAGACAAACTGAATTAAAAAAAAAAAAGGAAACAAAAAATAAACCCAAAAACTTCTTGCAGAGTAAAATTAAAAAAAAAAATGAACTAAAAAAAGACCAAGGTAGCATTTACTGTTAACACCTTATTTCATAAAAAATAGCTAAACAGCAGGGAAAGCAAAAGGATGTGTTCAAGATTTTACATATCTTTCCTTTCGAAAAAAAGAGAAACAAAACAAATGCCAAAATATAATTTAAAAATGTGTGCACAGACAATACAGCTTATAACCAAAAGCCTGAAACCACTCAGAAATTGTATTTCAACTGTCAATAGAACATTTTTTAGCCTTCTAAGTTATACTGACATTTCATTTAATGTCTCAGGAATTTAATTTGGTCAGCTGCAGGCAGCCTTGTATCTGACAAGGGACCAAATATGGCTCTCCTGCAAGTAAGTACGGTGCTGATGTGAAATTTGGCCTATTTATTACGACAATCTTAACTTTTCTCAGTTTTTTTAACATGAATGAACTTTACATCATACGCTGATGCCTTTGCTATGTTTCTGTTTACATACAGGAGAAATTCTGTGCATGCACATAAATGTAAAAGAAATACATAAAAAGACAGTGAAGCTTGACAGTGAAGCTTCACAGAAGAGCACTGGGGAATAAGCCTCTGACGACTAAGATCACCTTTCCAATCACCTCCCTCCACACTTCTTCATCCATTTACGTTCGCACTAAGGCAGATGATTTAATCATCCTCCTTGCAAACGATAAGGAAAGAAAAAGGCCTGCCACGTTATTAAACCTTCGCACTTCACTGCCATAAGGAAGTTGAGGTAGTCATCACTGCAAAAAACCGCAGAAAACAAAAAAGTACCTTTTGGAGCCTCCAATATAGGTGAAGGTAAAGGTGGAGTCTGAGTACCTGAAATCTGAAAGACAAAGACGTGCTTTATTACAACGTGTCTTTATTTTGGCTGAAGTAGCCGCGGTTTTACGGACCAGCACTCGGCTCCCGACACGGGGGTGGGGACGTGGGGAGAGCCGGGGCGAACCAGAGGCAACGCAGCATCTCCCCCCAGCCCCTCGCAACAAGTGCCCGGTGCCATGGCAACAGCAGGNTGGATCACAACGTCAATATCCTTCTGAATCCGCTCTTGTCTTGAACACATCCCCATGAAATAAATCCCAGGGGAAAAAAATAGCAGCCTTTATTTCCACCCCACCCCACCCCCCGCGGTGCCAGGTTTTTTTCTAAGGATCAGCCCGAAAGAAGGACCGCGGGGCTGGCGAGCAGGAGCCACCCTGGCGGCCCGCAGGGATCCGCTCGGCCGACTGGAGGACGTAGGAGGAAGGCGGCAGGAGCCGGTGTTCTATGCCCAGATGTGCCCGCCCAGATGTGCTGCCGCTGCCGGCGAATGGCAATTTCCTCACAATGGATCCAGCGGAGGATGGCGGCGGCGACACGGGATCCCCCCCACCCCCACACACACACGCCCTCTGGGGTTTTTGGGGTTGGCTGGCTGGTTTAGTCTTGTTTTGGAAGCGAGAAGCGGAGGGAAAAAAAAAAGAAAAAAAAAGGAAGGGGGGGGAGGGGNGCTGCCCGGTGCCGCTCTGCCGGGAATGCCATCCGTGCCCGGGCAGGCCAGGGCAGCCCAGCCTGAGCGCGGGGCCGTCCCCGCCCTGCCCCGCCGCCGACCTGTTCATGGGGATGCGTGCCCATGGACACAGTGAAGGGAGGATGAACGTGTTCACAGCCTCTGTCTCGTCAGCGTGGTGATAATCGCGCCCTCTGCCCTCGCTCTCCAGCCAAGCTGTCTCGCACCGGAGGGCTCGGGCAGTCGGTGCGCTGCCTGGCAGTGGGCACTCATCCAGGCTACAGGCTTGGGCCGCTAGAACCAGTCATGACTGTAATATAACAAGGAAGGAAGTGCAGGTCCACAAACCCAAGCATTTTTTACTGAAGTGCGATGTTGTTAATTAATAAAACCACGTCTAAATGTAGTAGGAACAAACTTGGTTGTAACATTGAAAGAATATTCACAAAAATCTGTTTTTACATATTTGCTCCCATGGATTATTCATTCTTGAGCTCAGTCATTCTAGTGGAAGGGTTTTTTTTCATTAAGCAAGTCTGTTCTAATTATATATTGTGGATTTCAAACACAGACAAAACAACATTTTTTGTTCTTTAGTAGAAATAGCTATGAAAGGATAAAAAAATTCCATAATTTCTTCTGTCTTGATGAGAGTTTATGTCTGAAGGAGAGAACAGAAGAGAATTTAAAATCTATTGTGATACAACTTTCTGCTTCTAAGAAAATAATTTATCTTTGAAGGGAGATTTCAGTATGAGTTTTCAGTGTGAAAACTGTACTAGATTGCTTTTCATGCTAGTCTATCCTTGCATAAAACTTACATATTGTTAGGAATAGGTGTTTTACTATAAAAACTTATACTTTTTCTGTCTGCTTTGGTAATAGGGAGCACCTGGCTAATGTTTTTCATCAGGAGATGCCAGTTCTCTATAAGCAAGTTGTAGGGGAACCCATGGCAGGAAGGTTGGAACTGGATAATCTTTGAGGTCCCTTCCAAGCCAAACCATTCTATGGTTCTGTGACTCTACTCAGCAAGAATGTTCCAAAGCAGAATACAGAATTCATCACTGTAGGCAGAAATACAGTGTAATATGGTAAGACACTGTCATTCTGTCAAGTGATGCCAGCTTGGTTAAAAAGGGATTCTTTATTCTAGAGGGTTTTTTTCTAACTATTCAGGCTAGAATATCAGAAGCCATATTTGCTGCTTTCCCCTTATTCATAATTAAAAGGTTTAATCAGAACTTGATTTATTGTGGTGGGGTTCTGCTCCTGAACCTTGTAGAGAAAGGTCTCTGTTATCCCTCCCATGTGGATTGGGAAAGGGGGAGGTTATCACAGGATATTTATGCTGACAGTTCTGCTTACAGCTTATTCTGACCACAGGGTTCTTCTCGGTGTCATGTCAATTAGCACAATTCTTGGCTGCCTTTTTAAGCCTCAGACTGTTTTCATAGGCTTGGTAACAGTGAATTGAAAATCCACAAAATAAAAACACTGTCTTCAAGAAAATTAATATTGTTGGCTTCACAGCATCAACTGAATTGAACAAGAAGTCTGCAAATATGGTTGGTTGTTCATTCTATTTATTGTTATCTATTGTAAGTGGCTATTAAATTCCTAGTTTCTTAGTCAATTTGGCCCTTAATTTCCCTGATGACTGCATTACAATTACAGCAGGAATAGCTGAATTCAGTGAGGAAAAGCTAGAGTATATCCTGAGGTCATTCTGTTTATTAAAATACTGAAAATAAAGTGTTAGAAAATCAAAATTAATCCATGGAGTTGGTCCCTAAATTTGTAAAGATTGACAAGCTGCTGACGTCCAGCTACCCTACGTGTTATTGCAAGGGCATCTGTATGCATGCTGTAATCCCTGTACAGGGGATGCACACTATACCATCCTGTGCTAGTTTTGGCTGGGATAGACACACATTCTCATGAAGAAACTTTCTGAAGAGCTTTACAAGTAATTTCATGAATGATACGACAGTTAGTCTTGGAAGTAATGGTCTTGGCTCGAGGGAGCTCAATATGTATCTTTCCAGTTGCTTTTCAGTCTTGAAAATTGGCTCATGTCATTTCTAGTTTTGTCTCAAATTCAGCTTAGCTCAATTACATTGTACTGAACTGATTACCCCAATTAAGTAAAAAAGAAACACAAATAACTTATTTTTTGTGTGTTCCTGGTAATCTGAAAGTATTTACAGAGGTGTAAATAAGGTAAAAAGAAATTACATTCATAGAGCTACATGATTATAAAAGTTACATGAGAAGATTGGCTCAAAATGTAATGGGCAAAATTACTTGGAGAAACAATGCATTTCAATAATGTGTGAACAGTGGCTGAGAAAGTTATTGAGGAAATGCATAGGTCAGCCAATTTCTGCTCATAGATGGGTTCTGCCTCTTTTAGACTAAGCAAATGTTTTTCATTATATGCCAGAAATAACGCCCCTGTCCACCTATTAGCAAAGCTGTTTCAGTATCAAAACGCCCTGTTCTGTCCCAACTATCTTCTTCATATATTTTTCCAATATATAAACACATACTAGAAGTCTTAAGAGAAAAAACCCTAAACCTGTAGACTTGCCATTGTAGGGAATATATAGAACTTAGGGCAATACTATATGGCATCTATCCAATATTTCTAATGTGGGAGAACAGTCAAAAGGGCAGAGGTTAGGGAAATAATCCAAAACACTCTAAACCACAAAATGGCCATCAGTACTCCAAAGAAGTAACAAAATCCTATCTCTACTTTTGTATGCCCCAGATGAAACTCTAGCACAAGACAAAGTAAACCTCTACTTTTTCTTCACGGTCCAGGACTATCTGCCAGCTACCAGTATAGTGAAACTCACTGATATCTGTAGACAGGGAGTTCTGGGAGGCAGATCAATACAATTCCACTCTTAAGGCATAAAACACAATGCTACCCTTCCAGTAAGCTGCTTTAAAATGGCACAGTAATTTGTAAAGCAAGTTCTCCATGAGCCAGTAGCATGTCCAAGAAAGCTAGGGGTATCCTGGGTTGCCAGCAGGTCAGTGGAGGTGAATTCTGCCCCTGGTGAGGCCACATCTGGAGTGCTGTGTCCAGTTCTGGGCTTCTCAGTATAAGAGAAACATGGAGCTCCTCTTGCAGGTCCAGTAGAGGACAACAAACATGAAGAGACTGGTGTGTCTCTCTTACAAGGAAGGCTGAGAGAGCTGGGCCTGTTCAGCCCCAAGAAGAGACGACTGAGAGGGGACATCATCAAAGCCTGTAAGTATCTGAAGAAGAGGTGCCAAAAGGATGAATCAGGCTCTTCTTAGTGGTGCCAAGCAATAGGATGAGGCAAAGGGCAGAACCCAATATATGAGAAGTTCCACCTGAACATGGGGAAGAATTTCTTTACTGTGTGGGTGATTGTGCACTGGAACAGGTTGCCCAGAGAGAGTGTGGAGTCTCCCTCAGTGGAGATATTCAAGAACAAATTTGTTCTTGGTTCTTGGATGCAATCTTGTGCCATGTGCTCTGGGAGGGCCCTGCCTGAGCAGGGAGGTCAGACCAGAAGACCCACAGAAGTCCCTTCCAACCTGGTCCATTCTGTGATTCTGTGCTTAGTCTGAAAACATAGGCACTAAGGTGTGAGAGATGTTCCTAGCAACAGAGAAGTGACACCAGGCTTAAAAACATCTTTAGTATAATTTTCACTCAACATTTATTAGCAGTTACATTCTAATATTATGATGTAATAGTCAAGTAAATAATGTGAGTTTATGGTTAATTTTCCTTAAGGTTGTTTGAGTTTTAGACAGATACCAAGTCGGCTGTGCTCTATCCCATTACAGTTGTCCATCAAAGTAGTCATTGTGACTCCTTGTATCCACAATCCTTAGTGTTGGTATCCTGGTAAAGTTATAAATACATTGACTTCTTTGGGTTACCAGTGTAAGTCTGTTATTATTTGGGTTAAAAGACACCAACACAGTGAACCTGTCATGATTTCAGACTAAATTTCACTGTGAGTAAAGTATCCTTACTGATTTTTGGAGTGAGTTGGCACTGTTTCATTGATAAAAATCCTTTGCTTTTTAAAAAAGAATGACAGTTAGAAAGGAGTTAATAATGTGACTTAAAATACTGCTTACTTCTTAATAAAAACTTTAAATATTTTCATGTGATCAAAACAGAAGTAATTTGTTCAATTACAAAAATGAAAGAATAGCTTAAGCTATCATCTCTCCAATCCTTCATAAGTTTTTAAAAATTATTAAATTGTTTTGTCTCATCTAGCCTAGAGGGTTCACATTATGTAATTTTTTATTATTTTTTTAATTACAATTGAGGGGGAAAAAAGCATTTAAGTGACAGAGGACCAAGCCCAATTTTTTTTTCAATTCAGTGTTGAAATTTCCAAAGCAACTGTATTTTTTTCAATTAAAAAGGTATATGTATTAAACAGCAACAACTGTCACCTTAAACAAAACATAAGCATGTACAGGTGCTACACACTAGATTGCTATGACAGTGATCTCTAGCTTTCCATTAAAGACTAAATGTTCATCCTTCTGGATGTCACTGAGGCCAACAGTAACTAAGCCTATGGCTGCTGCAGTGATAAATGCTCCTAGCAATGTTCAGTAAAGCATGCAATCAGTGTCCCAAATGACACCACCGTTCTTTGTAACTCTTAGCATTACACTTTGTAATGATGGTTTTAACTTGTTTTTCCTCCTTCACTAACCTCATCTCAGCTTTTAAAAAGTCCCTGCTCGTTTGCCTCATTTCTCCTATTTTTCTTTTCTCTTCACTAACTCTTACACCATTAAGACTTTTTTTTCCTAGTGTATCTCATTATTCCCTGTTTTCAGCTCTTAACTTCTGTGTATTCCCTTCATTTGGTTGCCCTCTTGCATTTCACTCTTGTCTCACTTCATAAGCAGATCAAGATAAAACGGCTAAAATAGAACTTTCTCTACAGAAACTGGAGTTTTAAGAGAGGCAAGCAGGAATATTTCTATATCCACGACTTTAAGATATCAGTCACAAACAAGTCCAGAAGGGGAGCTCTCTAATTTCTGCCAGCTCCTGAATTGAGTTGCCTCTTTCCAGCACCCTTGCTATTTCCAGGAATCGAGGGCATTTCTGGCAGTGGCAGCGCTCACTAAGGCAAGTAATGGGCCCGGGTAGCTAGATACTGCTCTGGAAGGTGGGAGTTGTGAGTGTCTAATAGATTGACATTAAGATGAGCTTATTGCCTCCAAAACTGCGTATTATCAGTTACACCCTTAGGCCAAGCACTGATCGGTGCAGAAGATTCACCTCCTGCCTAAGCATAACAATGCCTTCCCAGTCAGGCTGAGGCACCTGTCTCCAGGGGTGCAGATAGGCACGTAAGCCCAGGGGAGAGGCTGAATTTCAGCTCTATTCCTTCTTGGCCATGGGCTGTGCTCCTTTTACAACTATTCTAAATAACCTTCCCAAGAGCTTTACTGCTCCCATTCACTGCACAAGGAACCTGGATGGCTATGGTATGCTATGCTCACAGAATAGCTGCATTTATTGCCCTGGGCTGGCATGTAAGCACTGCTCCCCTCTCACACTTGGTCCCAGAAGACTGTGGTATTACTGGTGTCATTAACCACAGCTGAACTTTTTACATGGCAAATTTCTCCATTTCTGAGCAAATACATAGTTAAAAAGCCTTAAAAAAAACCCCAAACAAAACAAGAAAAAACCCCAAAACCAAAACAAACATCCAAAACAAAACAAACAAAACGAAAAAGGCTAAACTCTTCCCTACATCCAGATTGCAATTTCTAAATAGCAGATAGTCATGGCAGAAAGTACTCAAACTATAAAATACTTACCTTGCTAAAAATAATCCACTTAGTCCATTTTCTGCAATAGTAAATATGATTCACCGTGTCACCATCTGTTACCAGGTACCAATGCCTTCCTGCTGTAATAGCCTCCATTGCAGCCAGCCTGTGCCTGATCTTAACTAAGAATCTGCAACACCAAATTAGAAGGAATTGTCAAGAACTACTGAATTGATAGGCTGGGAAGCATTCAGCACCTTGCAAGATTAACCCTTAGAAACTGAGGACTAATTTCATTACTAGACCATGTCGCATTTATACTGCAAGCTATGGGGTACAATTTTGATCTGTGACCAGACTCTAAATTAGAGGCTGAAAAAGAGGGAAGATTAGCACATGCAGAGTTTTATGCTACTGCAGCTATACTCTTTCCTGCACCCAAGCAAAGTCATATAGTGTTTGCTCAGCTACTGCTGCACAGCCGTGCTTAACTTCACAGAGGTAATTAGATTTGGGTGCCTGCATTTGTTCCCTTCAGAAGCCTGGAACCAGGAGTTAATGCAATGTTCAGTCAGTCTTCTTAAACCAAGGCACTCTTTAATCTTAAAGAACTAAACATAAAAGAAAGTGACATTTGCAATAATTAATGAGCGTTTGCAACTGTCTCATCTAACTCTTAGCAAAAGCATCACAAGCTTGTACACAACGGCCTAACTTTCAGACTCCATATGGATGTCTTTTTTAGTCACTTTCACAGTCTCCTGTTTAGTGACCCTATGGCTAAGAAAAGGGTTATGTCTTTTCCACCATTTACAGGCCATCTTTGATGGTTGCTATCTGATAAAATAGTTGTGTAATCTGTCAGGGGCCAGAGTAGGGTTTTTTTCCCCTTATAAATAACATCTCAGACATTGTATTTAATATCACAATCATACGAAAGAGTGCACTCTGTGGGGTTTTGCTCATTTCTGTAGCTGCAAGAAAACACAGCCAAATGTGTACAGTATTCATCCCACTGACCATATCTTTAGGTAGGTATTCAGATAATTTGTTTGCAGGCCGTATTCATGACTGCCACAAGTCAATCTATTCCTTGCTTTCACTGGTATCTTAACTCCGAGGTACAGTGTGAGCCAACAGTATCCAGAATGCAGAAGTCACTCACTCTTAAGCTAAGTAACGCCATAATCTAAACTAGTAAAAATGCTCAGTCTCTGCTATATCCCAAACAGACTGGGACTATTAAAAAATCTTAGGCCAAAGGTCTGTGAAGTAATAAATCAAAACCACTGAAGAATTTGGAGTAAGAAATTTCATTCCCTTCCATACACTTCTGCACTTTGTAGAAAATCATGCTTACCTTGTATCAACTGTGTGTCTTTCCTTTTAAAACCATGTGCTAACTTCAGACAGCTTTTCAGTAGATGATGAGCTTCAGGTGTCCAGTGGTGATACTCCTGTCCGTGTACAGTAAATGGCTGAAACAGAAAAACTGGCAGTGAAAGAATACCTGAGAGCCCTTCAGAACACATCTATCAAATCTAAAAGAAAGTATGCAATATTTAAAACAAAAATATCTCTCAGGCAAATCTGTAAGTGGCAGAGAAAGGGAACAAGGGGCCAAAAATGTAGAGGAATTAATAAACAGTTTCAGAAATAATTGGGAGAAAAGGAGCACAATGGCTTTTACTTGGAAGAGAAGAAATATTTACTTATTTGATTTTTTTTTGTAATGGAGATCATGTCAGTATTTTTGCTTCTTGTTAAAAAAATTAATGTCCATGGGTATTAACAATTAATAATGAAGACCTTGCTTTTGCAAATCACATCTAAATTTTCAGTGTATTACCACTGATGTCAACAAGTTATGAAGTAAAATTAAATTATTAGTTTTTTAATCATCTTTGTTGTGCCACATCTGTAATTTGCTTTTAAAAACCTGTAACTTTGCATATAGCATATAAAAAAGTGTCATTTTCTGTAAATCTAGTGAAGCTTTGCCTGTTCCAGTAATATTATTATTTATATATTTATATATATATATATATATGTATTTAAACAAATACTAGAAGCAAGTATCCATAAATACAACATATTTCTGAAAATAATTCCAAAATGATTCACTGTTTTTGTTGAAAAGATTCATCAATATCTTTCTGAGGAAGGAAGTTGGGCTATGAAGGACTTGGGGGATGTTGGTGGATGAGAGGCTGGACATGGCCCACCAATGTGCACTCATAGCCCAGAAAGCCAACCCTGCCCTGGGGCTGCATGGCCAGAGGGGTGAGGAGGGGATTCTG
>WBMV01007950.1:167385-190671 GCA_013396655.1 Campylorhamphus procurvoides
GCACCTCTCCTGTGAGAAAAGGCTTGGAAAATTGGGATTGTTCAGCTTGAAGATGAGAAGGCCCTGGAGTCACCTCACTGTGTCCTTTCAGTGCCTGAAGGGAGCCTACATGAAAGATGCAGAGAAACTATTTAAAGATCATGTAGTGACAGGACAAAGGGGAATGGCTTCAAACTGAAAGAAAGTAGGTTTAGATTGGATATTAGGAAGAAATTGTTTACTCTGAGTGTGGTGAGGCACTGCAACAGGTTGCTCGCAGAACTTGTGGATGCCCCATCCCTGGAAGTGTTCAAGGCCAAGTTGGATGGGACTCTGAGCAACCTGGTCTAGTAAAAAATGTCCTGCCCATGGCTGGGGGAGTTGTAAGTAGATGATCTGTAAGGTCTCTTTCAACCCAGACCTTTTTGTGATTCTATGGTATGACCATTAATGAAGCAATACCTATAGCAGTGCATGGGTTGAGCATTGACAGTCTTATCTGCCTTCCATGTTACTTCCCTGATACATAAAACATGTAATAGGGCCAAGGTTATATTCTAAAAGTAAAACAAAGATATCCTCTTGTAGGCAGTTCCTCTACCTTAGCTCAGAGGAATGTCATATTAATTCAAAAGCACAACAGTATTGAGAAAAAACATGCAAAAGAAAAACGTTTCTGGATTAAGCACCTTTTTCAGATCTTCTCTGTGACCTTTTTTGTTTCCCTCTTCTTCCTCAATTCTGCTTTGATTTTTTTCTCTGAAATGAGATCTAGGCTGCCAGCAGTGAAGTAACCCATTTTACAGATTGTATTGGAGCTCCATCTGTTTTAGTTGAACTTTGTCTTTATTTTGTCCCATCTAACACCCATAAGCACTAATTAAATGTATTATAAATTGTAGATGTCTTGTGACTGATAAAGTTGTTTTACAAAGCCTGCAGTCTGTTTTTAATAAAGTGTAGTATGAGACCAATTTCTTTCAACATTCACAACAAAAGTATATACTTGTGTAAACAGACTAACTCAATTATACAACTAACCTTGCTCTGTGGAAATAGTATAGAAAAACAGTCACAATCAAAACTAGGTTATTATTAATGATTTCTAGGTGTAAACTTTAGTTATATTTTTATATAGAATTTTATGTTTGATGTTTTCCTTTTTTTCCTTTCAAAACTTGAAAACCATAAGGCTAACATAAATTTTCAAAATATTTTGAGGGTGAAATTTCCTGTAAAATAATCAGTTACTAAAGTGTCAGCAAACTTTTCTTTACACATTTGCATCTCCCTGAATAATTTATTAACATGCTCATCATTGTCTTTAAACTATTTCAGTTTTATAGATATGGTCTATGAGGTTTGGTGTGCAACACAGTGATAAAATGTTACATAAGGAGATTTACCTTAGTCTTCTTGTCTTGTTGATTTTTTTATTCAGGTACAGACATTTTTATACTACCAATTCTCTTTCCCTCCTTCCCTCCTTCCCTCCTTCCCTCCCTCCCTCCTTCCCTCCTTTCCTCCTTTTCTCCTTTCCTCCCTCCCTCCATCCCTCCCTGCCTTCCTCCCTCCCTCCCATCTTCCTACATAATTACCTGAATTCTCTAAACCACAGAGATGTAGCTTTTGGCACAATATTTCATACTTACAAGAGAAGGCTAAAAAAAATAGATGGATAGATTTCTGAAATACTCAGCTCTGATTTAGGCATTTCAGTAAACTTGGTCACAAGAGCAGAGCTGGGTAAGTAGTAGGAAAAAAATCTTCATGGGGACGTTTAAAAATCCTCCCCTTGCCCCTTTTATAGTCCTAGTCTGTATACTTGCTTGTTTTAGAAAACCTTCTGCAGGATTGTTGTATTGGATGATGCTAATATGCAGACATAATGATTCTGGCACCAGTATTAGCATTTATATTGAACCAGAAAATTTTTTTTTTCTGTTTACATGGTCCAGAAAGACACAGTATTATGTAACATAATTGCAAAACCATAAATAAATTATTAAAAATATTTGAGTGAATTGTTTTCAAGCAATGCAGTACTTGATAGCTATTCCCAGAAAAATGTTAAAATAATGAATTGATACATATGTTTATCAAAATGGGAGGGTGGTGATCTTTGCCATTCTGAGTTCCCAACTGCGACTTCTGCTGTTGAATCAAAGGGAAAGTAAAATAATATTTGGCTTGTGTCAAGCTAAACTTCTTTTTGTCAGCTCTTCTGGAGACTGAAATAAGAGATACAGAAGTACCGGTCCATTTAACATAAAATTGATCTTTTTAGCCTGAAACAAAAATTTCATTTTGGGACACTCATTTGAAGAAAAACAAGAAGTCATAAAACTGCATAAGAAACATTCTTTTATTCTGCATCTTACAAGGCCTGAGAGGACCTCATATCGATGTCTCACATCATGGTCTCTTGACATTTACTGAAGTATTTTATAGAAGGTAAAACAACAAAGGCCCTCCAGTCCAGAAAACTCCCCCAGTTCCTGGCTAGAATACTTGGCAGAAGCCAGGTTTGGTTTTATTCCTGCCTTGGTTGGAACAGAGAAGTAGTGAACTTTCAGTTCTACTGTTTGAAAACACTCAGGAGGATCCCAGGCCCTTGCTCAGTATTTTGGTTGAGACAAAGAATCAGCTTTACAAGTACAGAGCAAGAGCACTTGTCTGAGAGCTGAGTATTTATGGCACTCTGTAGAGAAGCATAAAATCCATCTCCTGAAGAGGAAGGAACTCAGTTCAATTTTTCCATATATGGAGTGAATGCACAAGCCACATAACTCAGTGAAGGAGATTATGTTCTGCTGGGAAAAAGATAATCTATTCATACACTTAACTAGAATAAAAAATTCAAAATCTCCCTTAGAAGGCGTTTCTATTAACAGATAAAAAGAGAAATTGTTCACATACTACTCTGATACTCTCCTAGGAAGGAAGAAGTAAGAAGAATGTCCAGGGAAATGAGCCATAGTTGGAGCACCTCTGAAGTTTGGAAATCCTTAACTTTCAGAAACTTTTTGATTGAAATAGTCATTAGTATTTGTTAGGCCACTTTTTTTGGACTAGAACATCAAGGGGTCAAAACATAATCAATGGAAATGGCTGTAAATTAGAAGATTTTTTTAAGTATACTCTCAAACAAGGAAGTAAACAAGAGAGGATAAAGAGATAAAAACAAATAAACCAACCCAGCCTAAACTTTGAATATGAATTTATATCTGAAGGTAAACAACAGCTACTGCAACATACTATACAAGGTAGTTCTTTTGTTCCACTCCCCTCTTCATCCCCTAAAATGAAGATGAAATTCCATGGATTCAGTTCCAGCTTCTCCAGCCCACTTATCTTCCATCTTTGCCTGTGTGTTTTAAGACCCTTTGCTAGAGTCTCATTTGAGGTTGTGCAAACCAACAGTGAGCTGGTGCAGGGAATGAAACAAAAAAGCAGATATACAAAAAAAGCTATTTTCAACAAGTCAGCCCTTGAAGTGGTATATTGCAAAGTATACAACATGCTGATTCAAGGAAGGAGACAGAACTACATCAAACTGTATCGATGGGTTGTAGCAATTCTAAGAAATTTCCCAAGTCCAAACGTTGTCTTGCATACACCGATTACAGTCAAGTAGTCTACTTACCCTTTGTACAGGCAACAACATAAACATTATTGTCTAAAACATAAACATTCTACTGAAGTTAAGAACGTGTCAGTTCACATCAGAAGTCCTAAAAAATACCAGATGAGCTATACTGCTGAAACACTTGATTTGAGTACAAAGTAACTCATCACAAAGTGGAGTTTTGGAAAAGAGAAGACCACCTAATATGATACAACTGTTGCAGTTACTTCTCTACCACACAGATGACCAGCATAGCTCAAATTGGAAACGGCGAGGCTGCCAGATGGGAAAGGACACAAACTACCCAGGAATGGTCATCATGATAACGTAAACATCAGTCTCCATATGTCATATGATCTGGGAACAGATCTGTGTTTCCCAGTTTATGAGGGCACAGAGCCTCAAGTCAAGCCTCCTTGCAGCCCAGAATAACAAAATTCACCGTTTTGTTTAAATAGACACCAGCATTTTTGATTACATGAGCTTCCCACTGCATGATCCATAGAAGCAATCTTTATCAGGACCATCCCTCACTTCTGTCCTCCTACCCAGAGAGGAGTGACAATACTATCCCATAAATTATTCTAAACAATTTGTGAGGAATATATTTCAAAAGAAATACTAATTTTCTTTAGTAGCATATAGCCCATTAAATTCCTTCACATTGTAAAATTATGTATTGTCCTATGGCAGTATGACATTTTAAGAAAGTAATGTAGCATTTCTAATTCTTCAGGAATAAATGAGTGTGGAGACCTATATACCTGTATTCATTCTTTGTCCGCTGCAGTATTCAGCTTCAGTTTTTAGTCAATTTATTCACATTATCCTGAAATATTTTGTAATGGTAAAACCAGTGTATTGGCATTAAACTTCACCCTGGGAGTTCAAAGAATAAAGCTTTTTGTGTGGCTGTTTGCAGGTTTCTTTAATTAGTCTGACTGCTTACTGTCTGATTTATATCTAGAAAAGCAGAAAAATTTATGTTTCATAACTTCATACTACAAAACGTAAGAAGTGTTTGAATGGGATTTGCTAAATCCCACATTGATATCTAATTATCTCTGAGATCACAGCAAATAACAGACATGAGAAAGGAACTCTGCTAAGTGTACACTACTGCCTTTTAATTGTATGTAATCAGAACTATTCAGTTAGACATCTAAGGCCTTCTGTATTCATTAGTTTTGAAAGCTAAAAACTGCCTTTTGGCTGCACAGATTCTTCTGGTTCCAGGACTGCCCATCAGGTTGACTGGTACAATTTTGTTTTGCTTGGAGTCTTCTGAGAGATGGAGGGAGTTGAGGGCTTTGAGAAATGTGTGTGGGGGTTCAGTAGAACAGATGAACAGGAAAGGAAATGTGCTAGGTACATAAACAAAGTGCACTGCACAGGTGAATGGTTTAGTTTTAAAACTTGCCTTACATGACACACTTTTTTTTTTTCATAAGCAAATGCGCTTTTATAGCAGAAGCTGGAGTTCTAGATCATTTCTTCCAAGAAACTTTCCTCTTGTTTCCTCAACAGCATGCTGATCACTGCTACAGCTAATACCACATGACAAAAATTGTTGCAACACTCAGAGCCGAGGATAGCTAACTGTGGAGACAAGGCTCCTGTATGCTCCCTCAGCTGTTCTCTCTACAGCTGGAGGCAAGCTGCCTGTCCTACTAAAGTAGCATGGCCATGTTCTGGAACCCATTTCCCCCTTCTAAGTTGCAAGTGTCATGAGCAAACCAGAGCTTCTTTCTCTGCTGTGGGCTGGAGGTGTCCCCAGACTGTTTGTTTCTGCTGCCACTGCCTTCAGTTTCTTACATGCTTCACTGTTCCCGTTGTCTGCCAGCCTGTGAGCTCTGCAAGCAGTTGCACAGAAGACTTGAACTCCATAGTGCAGAGATTTTCTCCAGTATTAGGAATGGGGATGGGGGAGGGGGAACAAAAAGCAATTAAAGATTTTTTTTGAAAAGCATGAAGCTGAAATATGCAGTAAAACAAGGGCATGGACAATGTGATTGCACAATTGCCAGGATGGTAGAAAATACATTGGAGGAATTGTTGCAGAAAGAGCCTACAAATACCCATTTTGGCTACAGTCAAGGTCTGTTCTTTGAGATTAAGGAAGCAAAGTCCCCCACAAACACTCTATGGAGGGCCAGATGGAGTGTGACTCTCTTCTGCTGGCATCACAGTTTAACCTTGATGTTCTAGTTCAACAGCATTTCTTTGATGAAGTATATTATTTTTCAAAAAAAATAATTATTACATATCTCAGTTTAAGGAAGTACCTGTGATAACTCCCCTCTTTCCACCCATATAGCTTCCAAATCAGGTACATATGTTCCAAAAACTATGTTATTTTCTCATATGGATGAGAGATTTCCACTTTCTGAAGTAGATCATTACTACCCAGTATTAATTTCTGTATTGAGGAAAAGAAAAATCACTCCTGCGTATCTGAAGAAACATAAATATGACCACTTGTAATATAAGCAAAAGCAATAGGAGGGTTATTATCTTGTGGTTAATAAACAGCCATCTCTATATACAGACTGTGCTCTACTAGATTGTAATAGTTCTACTTAATATTGAAGATGGGCAGCATAATCAGATATAAAAATTTTGCCCCCTTGCACAGGCAAGACTTATGACTGGCAATTCTTTTAGAGAAGTTTGATGGCATATGTTGCATACGATTTAATGACACAATCTTAAAGAACAAATAAAAAATTAATAGGTTTTAAATATAGATAATGGCAACGAGTAATAATCCAAGAATGTGTTAACAGAAAACAAATGGGAAGGACTGTAAGAGATAAGACATTTCAGTCTAGTAAGCGCATGAAAAGAAAACCCCAAAACCAAAAATAACAAACCTGCAAAAAAACAACCAACCAACCAACCAACCAGCCAACCAAAACAAGCACGGGAGATGTTACCCGCTTAGTATTTTACATTGAAGACACTAACTTTACCTCTGTAGTTTTATTGACATTCTCTGATGCCTGTTCTAGAAATTCTCAGATCTAATACCATTCTGCTCACCCTTAAAAATACAGACAATTATGGTAAATAAATAGTTTACACCACTGTCACAGTAGCACATACTTTATTTCCTCTCCAAAGTATTTTCTCCAGTGAAATAGAGCAGTCTTGACACTGTGCTAGAGATCATTGAAAAAAACCCACTCAAACCACGTTTTGATCTGAAAAGACATTTAAATTTTTGCCATGAGACATTGCATGCATTAAAATATAGGAAAAATGCTGACTATTGTACAACACGAGCAGTTCTTTCTTAGGCTTAAAAGTAGTGGGTGAGCAAATTTGTACACAGAGGTGTATTTTTACTTCAAGAATTGCTAAAACAGTAAAATTATGGATAAGATTATTTTACTTTAATTGTATGTGGTTAGCAAGATTTCACTGCTCCACTTCAGAAAAAAAAGGACATAATTAAAGGAATAAAAACTACCATTTTTTTCCTTGGACTTTTTTTTCTTTCGCTAAAATGAAATACTAAAATCCTGGACTGTTACCAAAACTAGACTTTTTGAATGAGAATAAAAGAGGATGTTTAAAGACTGAACTATGTAAAAGCGCTTCAGTTTTGAGGAGATTCACAATGACAATAACAAAAGAGTTTAAAAGAGTTTGCCTGTCTTGAGGCAATGGAAGATTACTTTTTTTGAATAGACTATTTTATGAGTCCTTTAGAGAAAATGTAACCCTTAGGAGGTATGTAACAATCAAACCACCGCTAGTATGAACGTGGGCCACATCCAGGGAAGAGAGAGGTCCTTCACGAAGGTGTTCAGAGAGGAATTATCTATTCAGTCTGAAAACACCATTTAGTTAGCACCTCACCTTGCGGACACCCAAATGCCAACTCACCATGGGCTGTGAGTTGATAGGCATTCCCTCAGAAGGGCTCTGTGCATCCTGCACTCTTTTAATGGGACTGAGGTTCTCAGCTTCTCCAACCAGACTGCATTACAATCCATGGACATGCCTGTGTATTGCAGGGTGGACCTTTTAGCACTGCTAAGAACCAGCTCCCTTCCCAAGCCTCCTAACGCTAGCTCTGTGCAGGGGGATTGCCCTGAAGCAACTCCCAGGAGCCAGAATTAAGGATCAACATGTAGGACGCTCCTGTGAGGCAGAGGTGCTGCCCAAAGTCCCCTTCCAAGGCATTTCCTCACCAGGGGAATGTCCTGAAACATCTGTCTCATCCCACAGGTGAGGCCTCCCCATTGATTCCAGAGTCCCTGTTCAGCTGCGATTCAGGGGCTGGCTGTAACATGAACAGGATTTCACTTCACAAGGGCCTTTTCCTGGTCCTTGCTTCAAGGTCCGTTATAAATTAAACTGTCATTACACGAAATGCTTGTGTCATGATTGAGGTACTTAGAGGTGGTAGAGTTACCCACAAGCAGCTTGTGGTTGGGGCTCAGTACCTTCTGTGGCTAACAGGGCTGCTTCTGCTTCACATCAAAGACCTGATGGGAAAACCATGATTTCACCACAGGAAGAGTATGATTTGATTCCTCCAAGTAAGACTTTCACACTATAAGTAAAATTTGAAATATGAAATGAAACAAAAAATTGGATTTCTGATGCTGTTTCAAGAACAGTTATAAACAAAGTACATAAATTGGATTAAGAGCATTTCCAGTCACTCCCCAGGGAGTGCTCCAACCGCATGGCCACACGCCCTTCTTCAGTCTGCCTCTTTGGCCCAATTAATTTTTAATTATAATGTAACAAATGTAAAAGCTACTGCAGAGGGGGTGGAGAGACAGGGATAGGGCTGGAGCCTGACATGGTTCAAGAACAGGTACCATCTCAATGCCATCCCACTGTGGGGTTTTATCCCACTTTAGACATTGAGAGGATGTAATTTCAGAGTTCCTCATTCATCAGTCAACTTAGATCAGGGTCAATCCGTAGGCCAGATCACTGTATCTTCTCTAACTGTAAATGTAGAAAGTGCAATTTAGTTGTGATGTACCTTTTGAGAGTGAGTGTTCAATATCTGATTATGTACTTTAAGTGCCATATGAGAGACACAAAGGCAGGTTTGATTACCTTCTTCCTGAAGGAAACCAATATATTCTGAAGTCTGTGCAAGCATAGTTACCAAAGCAATGAAAAAAAAAATCACAAAGTTAAGCAGTTACAAAAATAAAAGCACTGTCTTTAATCTTGTACCTAGGACAAAAGGGAGAATATTAAAAGGACAATGCTCTGAAGAGTGTCAGGACAAGATCAAGGAATAGGAAAGAGAAAAGACAATCCCTTATTCAGAAGGAGAATGTGAGACCTGAGAAGATATAAATGATGACAGTCTACAAGCATAAAATAATATACAAACTGCTGACTCTAGTACTGAATAGGCCATTCTACATTCAGCATAATGATAGATGAGCAGATTTTTATGTTCAGGAGTATATAAATTCCTTGCTTCAACAAAATAAACAATTGAGACAAAATCTCGAGCAACAGGTGGATTGTAAACAGAGAGAGAACTTAGTGAAAAGCAAAGACAGGAAAAAAAGGAGATTAGTATTTTTCCAATTAATAACTTTCTCAAGGCCCAGCTTTTCTTACCATGAAGAGAAATGTGGAGGCTTCAGTAAATGCAGCAAGGATTTAAAAAAAAAAAAAAAAGAGGTATAATAAGTATACCAAGAAACACTGAGAAACACAACAACCAATTGGGTTTTTTTGCCAAAAATGGTTTCTCTAGCTTTTCCTTTTTGTAGACACTGTCTACAACATGAAGCATCTAAAACTTAAGATATTTAAGATGCTGTGCCAAATAACCTTTAAACATCTGTCTCACACTTTTGCATTTTTTTCCTCCTTAAAAGAAATGAAAGCTCTCAAAACGTCCTCTGCTGCATTTTTTCACTGTGTATTTATCACCATCACTAGAACTCTGGAATTATTAACAATTTGACAACTAAGGCTTTGGTTTGGTGATTACCAGATTATAGGGATGTCCTCAGTAGCATTTAGGCATATATGCCAGGAATAACTGTAGCATTCAAGTTTGAAATAGTGCACTTTAATGTTCACAAGGAAGAATGAAGTCATTGTTTCTAATGCCATCTCCTCATTTTGTATTGATTGCAACAAAAAGAACTCTTTGCCAACATTCAGGATTCAGTATCTCTCAGATTTCTAAGTGTTTTAAATAGACTCAAGGTTGTTACCACCCAACCTATCACTATAACAGGTATGAGAGATGAACAATGGTTTCAAAAGTTGAGCTGATGTAACCATAATCAGAAATAACAGCAAAAAATCACACAGACCGTGTTAAAACATTTACACTTTTTGTTCTAGTCATATCACTGGTATTCATCATATTGCACCTTGCTGTCAAGAGGCAATGTGCACTCACAGCCCAGAAAACTAACTTTGTCTGCATCAAGAGCAACCTGGCCAGTAGGTGATTCTATCCCTCTACTCTGCCCTTGAATCCCCACCTGGACTTCCAGCACAGGAAGGATGCAGACCTGTTGGAGTGAGACTAGAGGAGAGCCAACAAGGTTATTGCAGGGCTGGAGTACCTCTCCTATGAAGTCAGGCTGAGAATTGGGGTTGTTCAGCCTGAGTAAGGGAAGCCTCCAGGGAGACATTATTGCATACTGACAGTACCTGACGAGGGCTTATGAGAGAGTTGGTGAGGGACTTCTTACAAGAGCATATAGTGACAAGACAAGGAGGAAGAGCTTTAAATTGAAAGAGGGCAGGTTTAGATTAGATATTAGGAAGAAATTGTTTACTGTGAGGGTGGTGAGGCATTGGCACAGGTTGTCCAGAGAAATTGTGAATTCCCCATCCCTGGAAGTGTTCAAGGTCAGGTTGGATGGAGCTTTGGTCTAGAGCAAAGTGTCCCTGTCTATGGCAGGGTCGGAACTAGGTGATCTTTCAGGTCCCTTCCAACCCAAACCAGTTTATGATTTTGTGATTCAATACTGTCAGTAAAATTCAATCACTAGGAAGATTGATATTATGATTATGACATTTTACTAAATATATGATTTACCACATCCAGTCTCACCTGGCTCAAGTCACCTCTACTCAAAAAAAACCAAGATCTCTCAAAATAACCACACATGCAATATCTTCCAGTAAAGATCAATGAATTTTTTTTTACATTTAAGACTACACAGTTGTTTAGGTGTCTCCAGAGAATGATGACCTCTCCTTTTGTCTTACAGGTCAGAGGTCAAAACTAGCTTGTCTCAGCAATGAGCGAATGCTGTTACCTTCATAAAAGTATTCAGTGCCTTTACATAATGCACTATAAAGTCTTGTTGCATTCTGCAATAACAACATCTTATTGCAGTATATGAAGTGCAACCATATTGCACATTACATAGGTAATTTGAGCACATTTTAAAACAACTGAATACTTACTTTTAGATATGTCCTACCTAAAAGAAGAAATAGTAGCTCAGAAAAAGGAAAACAATCATAGGCTTCTCATCTGTGTTTGAAGGAAGATGGCTTTAAAATGAAAGGATGCAGGGACTAAATGTGTGAGTGTCCAGTGCAATAACAAAACACACCAGGATTCTGGAACTGGTTGAGGACTACACAGAAAAAAGGACAAGAAAGTTATTTATTTTAATAGAGGAGTGTGGGGGAACCCCACATGAAACAGGCTTCAGATGACCAAAGTGACCACTTTTATGAGTGGATGGACATTTCCACCAAGTAGCTACGCTTCGAAGCTCGTGACCACCCCATGCTGCAGTTGCTGAAGAAGTTATAAAGTTTGCAGTTTTAGATAGTCATAAAGTGTATTAGATAAGTAGTTAAATTTATTACATTTCAATTGTATTTGTTCGATTGTTCTTATTGGCTGTTGCCCCCCTAGTTACCCGGTCCTCATTGGTTGCCTAATCCCCCTCACCCCATTGGCTAGCAGGTGCTGCAGTGCAGCAGTACCATATAAGGCTAGCCCCTCCCAGTTTTTCCTTTTTCTGCATCATCCCCTCCTTCCCTTTCCCATACTTGGCGTGCTCCTCCCTAACTCCTCCCCAACTCCTCCCAATTTCTAGAAGCCTCTGCCCCGAACCCTATATAAGTCCCATGCGCCCTAATAAACTGTTCCAGTCTTCTTCACCCTACCTCGGCTGTGGACCATTCCTTTCTCCTCCCTTCGGAGCGCGACAGAGGAGCACCATCAGATTCTCATCTGTGTTTAAAATAGCACCAGACATTGTAGTCCTAGGAATTTCTCTGCAGTTTCAAAGACAAACACAAACACGGGAACTACAGTTCAAAAGTGTGTTCCCAGTGCCTGCAAAGCACGGACCAGCTATGAGCATCTTGGCTCCTAACCTGGTGGTGTGTGGTGTCCAAACACAGCCTGGCTGTAGGGATGTTTGCTACAAGGCACTGTGCTGCTGTTTGGAGCTGGAATTGAAGAGATTCACAATTTACACTGAGTATCAGGGAGAGATCAAACTGTCCCAAGAGGGCTGGCTCTATTCCAAGAAGATTTTGAATCATAAGTACAGAGGAAACAAGCTGGTGTGCCAGTTTTGGATATCAAGGAGAATTTGAACATCTGGAGGAATTTCTTCATGGAAAGGGTTGTTAAACATTGGAATGGACTGTCCAGGGAGGTGGTAGAATGACCATGCCTGGAGGTGTTCAACAAAGGACTGGTGTCACTTAGTGCCATGGTCTAGTTGACAAGGTGGTGATCTGTCAAAGGTTGGACTCAATCTCTGAGGCCTTTTCCAACCTAGAGGATTCTGTGATTCTGTGGTAGGATAATCTCCTAGCTCATTAGACAGAATTAAGGTTCAGATGTGCACTTGCCTAGAACACTTCAGAGAATATGAATGTGTCCTGCATAAAGTGCAGCACAAAGTGGAAAAAAAAGTCAAAACAAATGCAATTTTATTTTGCAATTTCTCATTTTCTAATGATAAACTTTTGGAACAAGATCTGGTATTTGGGCAGATTTGGTATGATTTTAAGAAATGTGCTACTTTTGGTTGTCTTTAAAGGGGAAAACTTTTTGTTAGTATGTATCAATGATTTCTGTATACACAAATTTAACCTGCCACGGATTTTTTTGCAAATATGTACACTACTTGTTAGCTTAAAAGAGCTTACTGCATTGAAAAACAAAGACTGTGATTTAAAAATATGTTTACTGTGAGACAGACTGTGATAAAAGGCAATTTATCTTACAGCTGAGTGGAGATCACCTTCCTCCCCAAAATAAAATAACTGCCACTACCCATCTTCTCTCTACTGTCACTGAATCCAGCATGCTGGCAAGTCAGTATATCCCTATCAGGAGTGAAGTTACCTACAGATAATGAGGACCTGTAAAAAAGGAGGTTTTCTTTCCTGCAGAGTTGTGCTCCAGGGCAGATTATTGGTATCTGTGAAATAATATCAGTAATCTTGTCATTATCTTTGAAAAAGTTAACTTTGCATTGGAGAAAGAATTTTTGTTTCCCATTTAAGCCTTATTTGCATACTCATTGCTAGCTGGGTTTTATAAAAACATGTCTGGCTCGGATGTCTTCACTGTCTTCCACATACAGTCCCAAACCTGCACTCAAGTCAAAGTTCATCTATGCCAAAAGGCCAGGGCCTTTAGGGAAGTTTTGACCATTGCTAATAGTACAGGAAATCACACACCACTGTTTAGTATGACCCCAAGCACATTCCTGACTGCTCTCTGATCAGCATCTGCTGACAGTAAAACTGCTACCTCAGAAACAACTGAAAAACAATGCATGTTTCCAAACAAGCCAGTTTTTTGTGCCTTCACATTCTGATAGAATTCTACAGACAGCATTTTCCCTCTAGGTCTATGAAAGAGGAGTGATAAAGAAAAAAATCCACTGTATACACTTAGCATTAGGGAGATGATATTCACATTTCCTATCTCATTTTCTCTAGTAAGAACCTCAACTGTATTTTTTCATTCAGATAATATTGATATGCACACACACAAAAAATGGCAGAACCTATTGCAGATAGGTAACACCAAGAGAGCAGAAAACAAACGTGCAGTTGATAAACATGTTCTAGCTTCTCTTGTAAGAATGAAAAGTAGCAAACACTGCACAAAGGCCTTATCTGAATAAGAGACATAAAAGAGCTACTTGATAGCCCTGCTGCTCTCAGTAGAAATCTTCTGGAAAAAAGCTTGCTCAGTTCCCAGAGAAATTCAGTCCTTTTATGAGAGATCTCATTTTTGTACTTTGCTCCCTTTTCTAAAAGACCAAAAGTTTAATTTTTTTTAGAACTACAGAGGATGCCTGTTTAGGATTAAATGTGGACAGTCATACTGTGAATCAGATAAGCTGCATACTTGGCAGAAAAAGAACTGGAAAGTGTGATGCTTCCGGCTTCAGTTGACTTCAGGTTGTCATTACAAGATCTTGTCTATTTTGAAATACTCCTCTTCTGAAAATCTCCAAGTGTGGATTTCTTGTATCTTACAAAAGATGTGTAGGCAGTATGTGTTTTAGGAAAATGTAGATAGTAAAAATGCGCCAAACGTACACAAAAAGAGATTTAAAAACAAGTGTGAAATAAGGTAACTGAAAGGTCATGTCATAGTCTAACCCCAGCCAGCAATTCAGTTCCACACCCACTCACTCATTTCCCCCCACAGGAGAATGGGGGAGTGAATCAGAGGAGCAGAAGTGAGAAAACTTGTGGCTCAAGATAAAGACAGTTTAATAGGTAAAGTAAAAGCCACACACACAGACAGAACAAAACAAAGATTCATTAACCATTTTCCATTGGCAGCCAGGTGTTCAGTTATTCCTAGGGAAAGCAGGGCTCCATCGTGCATAGTGTTTACTTGGGAAGACAAATGCCATTACTCCCCATGGTCCCCCATTCCTCCTTCTTCCCCAGGTTTACCTGGTCAGCATGATGTTGTATGGAATGGAATATCCCTGTGGTCAGTTGGATTCAGATGTCCTGCCTATGTTCCCTCCCATTTTCTTCCTGTGCGCTCCCAGCCTCCTGGCTGGTGGGTTGGGGTGAGGTGCAAAAAGGGCCTTAACACTGTGTAAACACTGCTCAGTAGTAATTAAAACATCTCTGTATTATCAACACTGTTTTCAGCAAATTTGAAACACAGACCCATACCAACTACTTTTTAAAAATTAACTTTATCTCAGTCAAAACCAGCACAGGTCATCACTCAGTCTGTTAGTGAGATAAAATTAAGTGCTGTGTGGACCATATTCTATTCATTGTTACAATCCCATCTAAAGATGCTCTTCTTGCAAGGTTCTCTGTTTCTCCAGTAATAACACCTGTAATGCTTCTACCCAAGATATCACAGAGCACGTTTTGAAGCTCTGTCAAATAGTGCAAAGGTTTTCATGGGTAATACATGCACAGTTTTTTTCCTACTAGGAATGAAAGATGGGATTCACAGAGTTTCAGTGCTTCAGTAGTACACAACAGCTGGAAAAACTAGTGCACTGTCATGACAACTCCCTAAGAACTGTTTTCTCTTTCACTGTTCAAGGATGAAGCTGCAGAGAACCTATAGAAATACTGATGAATTATGCTGCACTGATACACGGGGTGTACTGGATGATGCAGGAGAGTTGTCCCTGCCCATACGGAATCATAGAATGGTTGCAAGAGACCTTTAAAAGAAAATCTAGTCTAGACTCCGTGATCAAGATTAAGTAAAACAGTGACTAAGAAAGGTATGTAAAAAGAGAATTATGTAATTCCCAACCACTCTAGTCACAGATTTCCGGCAGTGCCTTCTGCAATGAAGATTTATTCTCTTATTTTCCTACTACTAAGTTCAATTAACTCACTACATGGACTTCATGGTCTCTGTGTGAAGTAAAGACTATTTAATGACTACTTTAAAAAATTTAATTAGCACATGCACTGTCCCTGACCTAATGCATTTTAATAGTGAAGCATCATCATCCTCAAGAGTGTACACCTGGGAGAAGAAAAAGCTTCAATATAATTTAATAATCTTGGTTTTTGAACTTTCAAGCATGTTTAAAAGAAGTCCGTACCAGTAAGAAACTATATGTGAAATTTTATTTCCAGTTTGAAATTCCAGGACAGTTCAAAGGTAGGAATTAGCACTCTTTTACAGTAAAGCTGGGCAACATTTACCTGCAAACCTATAAAGGACACCTCTGTAAGAAGCTTCAGCTTGAAAAAAAGTGGTTTTCCTAGTTGAGACAACACTAGCTTGTAAACCCAGGAGAACTGTAACCATCAAGCCCCAGGGATCTACAATCAATCAAATTCCTTGCAGAAATCCTAGAGGATAATGACACTGTTGAACAGCAGTTTTTCAAGTCACGTATACTTGGAATCTAATTTCCAACATAATGCCAATGTGTAGAAGTGCTCAAACATTTGTTTGCATCAAAATGACTGTTTTCACACAGCTGTCTGCTGTCTCAGATACTCACGTGCAATCTGCACTGTGTGCTAGAGATTGCAATTCAAATGCTTCCCAAGCCAAGTCCAAACATGCTGTCTGTACAAAGGGCATGGTTTGCTCTCTCCTAAAAGAAAGAAGAGTAAAAAAGGTCAGCAGGGAATGCCTCTGATTTCTTCAGTGAACCCCACGTAGCCTTTTCTATCTACTCAGCTTTATTCTGGGAATCAAAAAGAGCTTGGCACAGGGCAGAAAAAGATAGAGAACAGCCAAGTGTAACCATTTTCCTGGGTTATCTCAGGTGAGCCACTTCGTGTCTCACTGGACTTAACACTACCCACAAGGCTGATGTAAGGACAAACTCATTAAATGTTGTCAAGCATGGGAATAGGGTCCACATGGAGAAATCACATTTCCCTCTGACAGACTTGTTACGAACAGTATGACTGTGTGTCAGTCTGAGGAATAGAAATAAACTGAATAGTCAAAATGACCCAACATTCTTACAGTAGACTGTTTAACATATTTATCTGAAACCTAGTTTTCCATTAAATAATTATGGAACCCCTAGCAATATGTTTTCTAGTCTTACCACTGTCAGATGTAATTTATTACTCTTCTGAGTTGTTTAAAAACTAAACAAATGGGGTTTTTTTCTACTATAAGAACTGTCTTAGTGGTACTAACTCGAATTTGTGGTGGAATTAATCAAAATCCATAATTACAACAAACTAATTCTTGCACTAGAAATTGAAAGACTACAATACAGTTTGCTGTTGGTTCCAGTAAAGAAAAGAGGATAAAACACACTACAGGGGAAGCTGGAACAATGAAGAAGGAAAAGATGCCTTTTTTTCCTTGCATTTGTGAGTTTTACAAAACATGAAATAAATTGCATACATCAGCCAGGATAAGTTGATCTCAGTTATTGTTGAAAAAAATTTACATTACCTCTACAGATCTTTCACTTCTGATATATTGTGCACATTCTTCTCTTTGTGAATATTGTTTTTAATCATTGTATTGAAATGCAACTCAATTAGGATATGTTATCTTTGTATAATCCTCCCACAGCTTACTCAGCATGGAAGTATTTGGAAATATATCAACAATTGCTGGATCAGACCTAAAATTAAAAAATCCTTATGTCTATTCTTTTTCACTTTGAAATTCACATTCTACACACTAATATATTTTAGGCTATTTTCACTTAAATATATAAGTGTTTTGCCTCTGGGAATATTGTCCAAGTTGTAATATAACCCTGATGATTCCTTTGAGGAAACGCCTTGCAGAACAAATCTGCTATTAAAAAGTCACATTCTGAAGTTCATCTTTGAACTCTTCTCCTGTGACATAAACTCAGCTGAAAAAGCTATTTTAACTCTATTATTACCAGTGTCAAATAAAATTATGTTTTAAGATGACTAAAAAGATACATGAGATAACTGTCACACATCCCAGTAGCTCTTCTGTTATAGATCATCCCACTGGACACTTCTAATGAAGTGGTTTACAGCTCTGGATGAAAATGATTCCCATGCAGAAGAGTGCTTATTGCTTTAGGCATCAGAGACAGTGTAGGATTATGATGCATTCTCATCCTGAAAAAGCAAATGAGGTAAGCCAGTTTTTTACAAATAAGTATCCATAAATTTTTAGTATGCAAGCCTGACACTTGATCATTCTTATTGCAGCAGACCAGTAATTTTCTTTATTAGAGCTCTGATGGCTTTCCCTCCTTTGTCTGAACTCTGCTACCTGACATTTCCGCTTATCCAGAGTATTTGCAGACCAAAAAACAGCTCTTCCACATGCAAAGAACTAGAAATGTTTGTAGACATGATTTGTTTTTAAATAGTGCTTGCCTTAACACATGAAGAAAAACATGTAGGACCACCTCTCTCTGGTCCAACATACTTTTTAAAAATTGAAGTACTAAGCTATTTAGTTTTGAGTATATACCATTTAACAGAGTATTGAAATTGTTCTGTGTCTATTATATAAATGTTGCATGTTCATGAATTAAAAGCCATCTGAATGGTCTGGTAAAACCCTAAAACTGAATTTTCTCTTTAACAGGAAGGGTATGTTGCAATAAACACAGATATATTCCTGTAGCAGAAAGATTTCAGGACACATTTGGTTGTGCTGTCTTAGATGGTGTGGTCGTGCCAACATGTGTACGGATTGTTAAAATTTAGGAGAATATTCACATTTATTCAGAGCCTCTCCTATTACGTGCTCCCAATGCACATGGATTGAGGTCTGTGCCTCTCTGTTGATGAGGACAAGGGTATAATCTTACCTGTGTTCTGCAAAGTTTTAATGTGACCAAAGGACAGCATAGTTCCTCCAACTTTAATTCTTCAGTTTTGGCTGATGACACTCTGCAGTCAGTAAAAGCACTGAAGATTGCCTCACGGTTTTTCCAATTCTTTTCCTTATTATTTCTGCTCCCTACTGAGAAGAAGTCCTGTCATTAGAGAAAAAAACAACCTCAGCTTTCATTTAAGAGAGAGAATTAAATTGCAAAAGACTAATATAAACCGTTTAAAATCTCAGGATTTTGGAATTACAAATAATGTTTTTAGTTATATAGGTTTCTCCATGGTTTCTTTTTTTACTGAAGCTTTCTTTTTTCTTTCTAAAATAATACATAAAGACTAAGGGGAAAACAGTGTTGAAAGTCAAAGGATGCTGTCAGAGTTTCTGAAGCTTACTGAAGTTGACTCATAAATAAATGGAAGGGTGTTGAACTTGATTCCCTCCACCAGGAATATAATCAACAATGCTTAGACCACTTTGTTACTTATTTTGTGCTGCCTTATCTTCAGAATTACTAACGTATTTCCAAATTAAAAAAAAAAAATTTGGAGCCACTAGGTTTCTGTCAACTAGTCAAACAAAAAACAAGCAAAAAAACAAACTACAAAACCCTATCGCCCAAGAAAACCATAAAAGGTAACCTGGATGAGACAAAGTCTACATTGTCACCATACCCACAAAAAACCAGAATAGTATTCACACATTAATTACCCAAAGAAGCCAAATTTCAATGACATAAGGAAGGCCTGGTTCACCAGACAACTTAGTGCTTCTGCTTATTGCTGATAAGTTCTGCAGCAGAATGGAGGATACCATCACATAAAGTTCATTATATACAATGGTTCTCATGATTTTCTTTATCATTGCCACTGAAGGGAAGTTATTTGTAAAAGTTTGAAAGGTTGGAAAATGGAGACTTCATGAAAAAGGAAGACTTACCAAAGGTAAGTTCATATTAAAGCAGTAGGTGAGACTGCATGCCCTCAGCATAATTACAATTAGAGTAACTGGTCTTAAACTGTATTCAGATTTAGAGTAATTGTTCTCAAATTGTATATCAGAGGCTTCCTTAATTTTTACAGGTACCTGATTGTAGTGAAAGATACTGCCTCCCTCAAAGTCTGGTTCTTTTTGAGACATTTAAAATACCTTCTCCACATTTTGAAGCAACAGCTTGCAAAGCAGACCCTGTGATGAGGTGGCATGCATTTGCATCACAGTGAACTTTAATTCTAAGCTAAACTAACAGATTGTAGATAATTCTTTAGATGTCTGTACATAAGATTTCATCTTAAATTTTGTTTTCAACAAAAAAATGGGTTTTCCATTCTATTTTCCATAAAAAAAATATAATTTTTGTTCAGACATTAGAAAGCGAGGGGCTGGTGGCAGAAAGAGCTCTGTCCAAAAAATCTTGCTTGGCTGAATGTTTGGATGCCGTTCCATATGATGTGTTTGCCATGTGAACAAAGCCTTTTCTATCAGTCATACTGCATATTCTGCAAATCTTCACAATAACAGTTGATGATCTTATATGATCAGTATCGACAAGCTCAGTAATTGGTACTGGTAGGAACTTAAGAGTTTCAAAATAGATGTTTCTACAGAACTGCAGCCCTAATTTTTGTTTCATACATAGCTGCCATCTCAGAACACAACATCAAACATTTGAAAAATGGCAGAATTCTTAACAGAGATTATATGCCTAATCTTACAAATTGCCTGTGAGGAGGTAGCAGGAGATACTTGGATTTACAGCCACTGAGCAGGATGCAGACAATGGAGAGTAGGTAACTGCAGCATATGAGGATTGCATAACCTGGCCTGTAATTTTAAATCCAGATAATAGGTCAATTTAGTTAAATCCTAAAAAGAGAGCAAGCAAAAAAATATGTTTGAAGAAGACAATAAAACTCTGGTTTGTAGTCTTGTACTAGCATCTAGCGTATTTCCTTGGATTTCAGAAACGTGCATTCTGCACTGTTTTCTAATATTTTATGATAACCTGTTACCTCAGAATGGGGAACCCATGTAGGTGTTGCATAACATCTGTTTTGGCACATCCTTTTGATAGTGGTCCACAAATTATTTACACATTATCTCCTGGCCTTGCAAAATTACCTCCTGGAGAGCTTGCAAGACTTATTTCTGAAGTAATTCTAAATTGTGACTCATATTTACCACTACTTATTTTCATGCTTTTACAATCATCAATTTTATACCCATAAAGAAAAAGTCTCCACATGAAAGTTCCTTGAAAGTTAGAAAAATCTAGCTAGAGCCTAATAAGGTCTTGATGATTCAAATTCATGTATTGAAAGCAGCTATGCACCATCCCTAAAATATATCTAAACTTCCACCTCAGGACACTTTCATGTCCTTTTGACTGCTTTCTTCTTTTTCCCAGTTCTTCTCACGTACATTTTAATTACCTTTTCAGAATTCAAATGGCTTTTATAAAAAGCAAACTTTCAGCCAAGGAAGCAGCTGGATCATGTATGTCCCTCAGTTATTTTACTATTTTATTTATAACAGAAATAAATGAATGCCAAAGACTGAGCCTTGAGAACACACAACTTGGTTGTTAGTGAAAAGGAGCTGTAAAAGTACAAATTACCATCCAGATTTTTCTTCAGCATATCACATCAGTTTTCAACGTTTCATTTACTTTCCTTTTGTCATGGAACATTTCAGAAAAGATCTTTCAGCTGAATAAACCAGCAATTTTCCTGTATCAGAGGTTTTATTAAATATAAGTTTTCTTATAAGCCAGAGTATGGCTAAACATATGAATCCTTGTTCCGAAACAACTGTCATATTTGCCAAGTAATTATCATGTGAGAATAAGTCAAAGTTTCTCTATGGAAGGAAGGGAAAGAATTAGCTCAAGAGAGAAGAGGAAAATATGCTGGATGTTAGTAAGTGGAGCAGATTAATCTTAGTATGTAAAATTTAAATAGAGATACTTTTCTTTCTAATTAATCACCAATGTTTCCAAATGCAAGCAAATATGACAGTTGATTTAACATCCCCAATATTCTACTTTACCATTATTACCACTAACATTATAATGTATAATAATTTTATAACTTCATAATTTATAATAACTTTATAATCTCTCACTTTTAATGATCTACCAAATCCAGCCATAGTATTTGGGGAGTAACCTAATACTAGCATATTATTACGGTAAGGCAAACTCTGGAGCACTGAAACTATTAAAGGGCTGTTTGGTTTGCTTGACCAGTTCTGCTAAATTCTCCTTCCTCTTTGCTTTTTCCCCTTCCCTTGCTTTGTGGCTTCTGTATCTCATACCATGAATATAGGAAAAAACAGCTCCCTCAGGAGTAGTTTAATAATTGTTTCCTTCCAACTCAGCATTAAGTAAGTGTGGGATAGACTATTAGCAGATCAGAAGCCCTGACGAAGAACTGAGATGGAATCCTGCATTCATCGTGTCTTTAGACTGCTCACCAAAGAAAACTTGGTGGGGAAGATAGAAGCCAGTCATATACGGGACATAACATCAAGACATTCAAAACAAATTGTCTCCATCAGAACCTCTACAGTTTCCACTGAGCAAGAATGATAAACCTACAGCTAAGGTACTAGACTGGACTGCTCTAGCCAGCTGGCAGTGTTTAGTCATAGATATCTATATAGACTTGCCACACAGTAACCAACGCACATGGATTCCAGGTGGATAAATGCTCTCTCACCAAAAGGTGGTGCATACCCAGCTTGTAAATCAGGTGAATATAAGATTTTCTTCTCACTCATTCCAGGAGGAGCTAACTGGAACCATAACCAGTCCTGTCATATCTAAAGGCAGTTGGCTCTTCTCTTCCTCTTCTCTCTTCTCCTTTTTGCCCCTACCCTCTCCCCACCCCAAAGATGTAAGTCTCTTCAGGCCCAGTTGGTTCAAATAAAACAGATTTCAAGTGCCAGCCATTTTTTTTCCCCCTTTCAAAGCTGAAGATCATCTACCTTTCCTAAACAGCTTTATCTGAATTGGATTCTTTCTCTGAATCCCATCATTCTGTGCACGTTTAGCAGGCTGGCAGATTAACATAACGCTGGTTCAATCTCTCCATATAGCACATTGCATTCGGACTCCTGTACCACACAGCGAGAGCTTAGTCTTTTGCTGTTAGTTGCATAAACTGGGAGTTTTTATGAATGAAAATTTTATTCTGAAGGACAACGTATTCTGGAGAATACGGAAGGAAGCATGAATATGTGCAATTCTGGAAAATCAATGCACAGGGCATTTTTTCTATATAAACTCCTACAGCTCTGCCAGCATTACAGCTAAGATGATGTAAAGACTTATTTGCAGTGACCTTTTTGCATTGATACAAACCTACACAATTCAACATTTGCATTAGCTAAAGTAACCCTTTTCTTGACAAGAAGCAGCAGTAAGTATCCCATCACAAAGTTTGTCTTTCAGAGAATGCCACTTTGCCAGATTTCATTGTGCACAGAGTTATTTACCAAGAACAATGAGAAGTGTGTGTGTGTGTATATACATACATACACATATATATTTATGAGAGGGTTTGCTAGGTAAGCACATATAATGCAGAATAAGAGTGTAAGCAATTGCACCAAGCCATAATCGAAGACCTGAGAAGCTTTTGCTAGAGCTCGTGCTCCCTGGGCACTGCTGTACAAGCTGGGAGACTCAAGAGACATGTGGTAAAGCCGCAGCTCCCATACAGCATAACCCAGCTGCCCTGGAGCCGCTGACCCTGGACAGGATCACCTGCCAAAGGGGAGGGCCAGGCTGGCTGTGCCCCGGCGCCCTTCTACGGCCCGGCCGTGCCTCCGCCGGGCACTGCTGCGCCCGAGGGGCCCTGCAGACATCGCCCTTCTCGGCAGACACGACACGACACGACACGACACGACACGACAC